>JAQQZT010000012.1:35145121-35161299 GCA_030068275.1 Clarias platycephalus | reverse complement strand
CTGCAGGTACTGACTCAACACTGTAAGAGTGTATTAGACATCAGATGTCATAATGTGACCCTGTAGGTGTTGAGTCAACACTTTGAGAGTGTAGGTGTTAATTCTATACCATAAGAGTGGATTAAACACCTAATGTCTTGATGCAGCCCTGTGGGTGTTGATTCTACACTATATGCAACCCTGCAGGTACTGACTCAACACTGTAAGAGTGTATTAGACATCAGATGTCATAATGTGACCCTGTAGGTGTTGAGTCAGCCCTGTTCAAGTTTAGTAAATGCATAACCATAAGTGTTAATACTATACTTTAAGAGTGGATTAAACACTTAGTATCTGTATTCAACCCTTTGGGTGTTGATTCTACACTATATGCAACCCTGCAGGTACTGACTCAACACTGTATTATTAAGTGGATTAGACACCGTCATAATGTTACCCTGTAGGTGTTGAGTCAACATTTTGAGAGTGTAGGTGTTAATTCTATACCATGAGAGTGGATTAAACACCTAATGTCTCGATGCAGCCCTGTGGGTGTTGATTCTACACTATATGCAACCCTTCAGGTACTGACTCAACACTGTATTATTAAGTGTATTAGACATCCAATGTACTAACGTTACCCTGTAGGTGTTGTGTCAACACTTTAAGAGTGTAGGAGTTAATTTTATACTTTAAGAGTTGATTAAACACTTAAGAGTGTCTTAAACACTTAACGTCCCAATGTAATTTTATTAGTGCTAATTCAACACTGTAAGAGTGTATTTATTACTCACTTTTTAATGCCACCCTATAGGTGTTTAATACATTCTTACAGTGTTGATGAACTCTTAATATTTTTACATTATAATAATAATAATTTCTTAATGGAGCTACATAGGTATTGAGTCAACACTGTTAAAGTGTTTTAAATCATAAGAATGTAATAAATGTGTTATATCCCAATGTAACCTTATTGATATCAATTAAATAATGTAAGCAAGTATTAATTGTTAATTTCTCAATTTTATAGTGTAGTAAACACTTAGTGTCTGGATACAAGCCTTTGGGTGTTTATTCTACACTATACTAACTCTGCAGGCATTGGTTTAACATTGTAGAAGTTTGTAAGACATCCAATGTCATAATGTTACTTTAAGTGTTGATTCAACACCATAAGAGTGCCTTAAACACTTTAGAGTGCAATAAATGCTTGACGTACTAATGCAACATTATTGGTATCATTTAAACACTTCAAGCAGCTATTAATTGCTTAATTTCTTAATGCAGCCTTATAGGTGTTGAATTAACTCTTAATTAACTCACAATTTCCTAATGGAGACACATAGGTGTTGAATGTTAGACTTTAGTAAACATTTAGTGTCTTAATGCACCCTTGTGAGTGTTAATTCTATACTATGTATTACACGGTTATTGATTCAACACTATAAATGTGTATTTGACATCAAATATCATAATGTTACCCAGTAGGTGTTGAGTAAACACCATAAGAGCATATTAAACACTTAAGTGTGTAATGATTGCTTAATGCCCTAATGTAACATTATTTGTGCTAATTCAACACTGTAAGAGTGTATTTATTACTCAGTGTCTCGATGCAACCGTGTGGGTGTTAATTCTACACTATATGAAACCCTGCACGTATTGACCCAACAATACCTGTTTGATTCAACACTTTACAATTGTTTGAAACATTTTATGTTTTAATGCAATTCTGAAGGTGTTAATTCCATAATATATGCAGACAAACATTAGGTGTTTATAACAGACTCTTGAGTGATCAGTTGTATTTATAGAACACTGCTCTGAATATCCTGTAGGTGTGTATGTGTTACTTCAACTCTGTTAGAGTGTTTTAAGCACCTAATAGCTAAATACAACACTGTAGGTGTGATTTTAACACTGTAAGAGTCTGTTGGACACTTGTTGTCTTAATGCAACCATGAAGGTGTAAATTTAACACTGCACAAGTATATTAAACACATAATGTCTTAATGCTATGCTGAAGGTATAACTTTAACACTGTAAGAGTCTATTAAACACTTATTAACTTAATGCGACCATGTAGGTGTTAAATTAAAACTGTAAGAGTCTATTAAACACTTTATGTCTTACTGCTCCCCTGTTCACTTTAGTTCGTCACTGTAGAAGTGTGTTAAACACTTAGTATCTTAATGTAAGGCTGCAGTGTATTAAACACTATGTGTGTTACTGGTACTATGTAGGTGTTGATTCAACCCTGTAACTGTGTGTTGTAATACCTTGATTGGACTCTGCAGGTGTTCGATTAATTCTGTAAACCAGCAGTAAACACTTACTATGTTAATGCAACTCTGTAGGTGTTTATTCAACAGTATAAAAGTGTATTAAGCCCTAAAAGTCCTAATGCAACTCTGTAAGTGTTAATTTGTACTGTATGTGGATATTGTATGCAGGAGGAGATTAAGTGTTTAATAGACTCTAGAGTGTTCAGGTGCCCTGATGAGCAGACACGGTTGTACATTAGTGAATTGACATCTGTTTAGACGATCCTCAGGTCTGTAAGTAACATAAACACCATCAAAACATACATGTTAGATCAGTGTTCAAAGATTTAAAACAACTCTGTAGGTGTTCATACAGCACTTTTAATTATTGAATTACAAACTGTTCATTTAGCGTCGCTTTAAGTGTTAAATCAATAACGTTAGAGTCTATTCCAATAAATGATAATGGAAGTGGGTAGCTGTTAATTAAATATTGTAAGAGATAATTAAACACAGTACATGGAGGTGTTAATCCAGCGTTGCAGCACTGTGGAGTGGTAGTGCGCCGAGGCCTGGCCTTGTTCTTTACACCTACTGCTAAAAGAGCGAGTGTGTTGATTGTTAGTGTATCTGTTTTGACATTATATTGTATATTTCAAACGTTTTAATCTATTTGTAATCCACACTTTGTTATCGGTGTTGTATTTGTCTCGTCAGGTGTTGCGTAGTTAAGAAGTGTGTAGTGAGAGTCAGGGAACAGCCTGCAGATTTACACCCTGCCTTATACCATAGACTGCTTCCCGACTTTAATATATCGATTCACCCTAAGTGCTGTTAAGCTCCCTAAGCCTGTTATTAGGGCTCATGACTTTACGTTAGAGGTTCACGACTCTTACGCAGATTAAAAACATCCAGCTGGGTTTTAAAACCTTGTCCGAAAAAATAGGGGTGATGTAGAGCCAATGGATTTACAAACGGAGTCATAAAAGAATCTCCTAATCTCCTATTGAGTTTAATCTAGTTATTTATTGTTTTAAAATTTAGAACATGACTATGGCTCTAGCTACAAACCTGCTAAACATGGTGCCGTTTATTGAAGGAGGGAGTTCGGAGATCAGTAATAAAAACATACACGATTCTCAGAAATAAGCATCAAGTTACTGACAGAGTGGAACAACCAATAAAAAAAATGTAATTGAAGTCGAAGAAAAATGTATAAATGTGTATTCGGGAATGCGCAGAAAATATGGGAGCTTAGCAAAATATTAACATATCTTCTGTAATAAACAACAACATTGTCTGTGTTTACTAGTAAAGAAAAATAATGACAGTAATTTACATCATGCATTTATTTTATTTGTACCTATATTTGTTGTTGTTCAGCGTCCACAACGAAATGAGTTCTCACTTACTGTACGTTACATCAGTCGTGATTGTTCCGCTAATCTGATTGATCTGATGAAAGCCTTGTGTCGTATAAGAGTGATTATATTAAGCATTGTCGCATTGCAATGTTTCAAAGTGTGTCTCACTCCACTCGTCTGTGTGTTCATCATAAAAGTTTCCTCTTCCTAGTTTGATGTGGTTAATACAGCAGAGTTAGCACCATCGTCAGCGGGCACACAACTTTTAGCTAGCAACTTTTGTGTAACTTTTGGCCACAATCAGATCTGGAAGGAAAATGAGTGCATTTCCCTCGTTACTGTACTTAAGAACATGTTTCATGTATCTGTATGTTATTATGGTAGTTTTAATAGTGGATACTTCTTACTTTTACTTTTACTCCACTACATCCTACAGCAAATATCTGTACTTTTTACTTCGCTACATCTCTGCATGGTGTTGTATTACACGTCCAGGGTAAAAGTAGAGATGCTGAATGTAACATATTACTCAAGTAAAAATAGAAGTCCTCCATTTACAGTACAATTGTACTCGAGTAAAAGTAGAATTTAAACTATATTTACATATTTAGATTTACATTGTAACGTATTTGTACTAATGAATACTGTTACTTTTCTCAAGTAAAATTGTAAATGGAGAACTTTTACTGGAGTAATATTTTACGGGGAGTATCTCTACTTTTACTGAAGTACATGATTTGTGTACCTTGCACACTTCTGTACACAATATGTAAAATTGTTATGTTTATTTTATATTTATCTCGGAAAAGCTAAACAGTAACTTAGAGCACGTCGCCTAGCGTGGATATTCAATATAACTCTGTTACAACTCGCGCCCATCAGCCTCCAGAGAAACCGCAAAGACGTATCTGTTACAGCGCTCCGATACTGAGGACTCCGTCCCTAACTGTCCAATGTTCTCCTCACAGACGTCAATTCAAACCCACTCTAGCAGTCTCACTGATTTCTAGACAACCTCTTAAAGCTCGTACACCGGGACTGATTAGTAACGACAGAAACGCGTCATCCCGAGCCCGACAGCAGTGTTTTAACCTACAGAAGGAGTCTACAGGTTTCAGCAAGTCCCTGCAGGCTGATTTCACGCTCTTTTACACAGAGGCATCTCACGCACTCCGAAGAAGACACTCGCTAATATCTAATAAAGTCTATAAAGTATCGGTACGCATCAGGAAGTAGTTTTCCTTCTATACGTTAAAATATTACCTCAAAACTCTGTCATTTTTTACCAGCTTTACATTTTTTAAAATTATTAATCTGAAGTGTTTTGTTACAGTTTATGTATATAAGGTAACATAACGATGCATTTAAAAAGTAAAAAAAAGTAATAATATTTGCACGAAAAACAGTTTGTTACAGTTAAAAAGCCTAATTCAGCTTAAATGACACTATTTAAAACAATGAAGTATATGAATACATTTCTGTAATACATATAATATTTATATTATACAGAAATTCCATTGTATGAAATATTATTTATTATACTTAAGATATTATACCAGTTTTCTTTGATGCTAGAAGTACATATTTTGTATAGCTTAGCAAATTCTTTTTTTTTTTGTACAAATTTGAGTGAAATGTTAATATTGTGGACAGGGTTGTTTATTTCTGTTGTAATATACAGTCAGGTCCATATATTTTGGAACAAAAATGAGTGGGTTTTTTTGGGTGGAAGTTAGCCCTGTACATCACCGCACTGAATTTTAAAATAAATGTGCAACATGTGAGTGACGTCAAGGCTTTGAACTTTTTAAAGTTAATTTAAGGGGTTCAAGTGAAGTGAGGCATTAAAGCTTAATGTACAGCCAATTTTTTAGGTTTTGGGGCTTTTTGGTTTTGTTTGGGTTCATAAATAATGGAGCAAACTAACGTAATTAAAAACATAAGGCTTGCCTTTAATACTTGGATGAAAACCCTTTGTAGTCTAAGACTGCCTGAGGTCTGGAACTCATTGACATGACCGAGTGCTGAGTTTCCTCCCTGAAGGATACTTTGCCACTCCTTTACTGCAGCTGCCTCCAGCCCCTGCTTGTTCTAGGACTTTCTTCCTTCATTCTTGTCTTGAGTGAAAAGCATGCCCTATTGGATTGAGGTCAGGTGATGACTTGGCCTGTGAAGAATATCCCTTTTTTGTTAGCCTCGGGTAGACTTAGACAATGACGCGCCAACCTCATCAAGAGTGTCCTTAAGTTGGCTAGATGTTGTGAAAAGTTCCTCTTCACCACGGACAGAATTGTTCAGTCATTCTCTTTAGCTGTCTTCCAGACCTTTTGCTAGTGCTGAGGTTGTCAGTTATTTTTTAAGAACGTTCCAAATGGTTGTATTGGCCACGCCCAATGTTTTTCGCTTGCTCTCTCTCTCTCTGATGGGTTTATTTAGTTTTTTTCCGCCTAATGATGGCCTCTTTCACTTGCCTAGACACCTCTCTGGAACTCATGTTACGAGTTCGAGTGAACAGCTACTCAATGTAAATGTAACACTCAGAACCACCTCAAGACTTTGAGTAGATTCATGATATTTCGGCTTTTTTTGCAGCTACACATGTTCACTGTATAGAAGCTACGCTGGCTCAAATGTTTCGGCTCAAACACACGTCAGATCATTTTGTCAAAATCATATCATTTCAAAACTTTCTTTAATGTAGAAAGCTAAGTACTAGCCGCTCAGGTATTCACTAGCTAATTAGCGAGCTACGCAATAAGAGTACAGAACAAGTTAGAAGTTTGCGACAACACACTTAAAGCCTATAAGAACTGACAAGCTGAATTGCGACGCTGTTTTTCTGGTCTTAGCGAAGGCTGTAATCTAATTCCGGGAAGGAAATTGAATTGTGTAGCACTTCACCAACAGTCTGAGCAACGCCAGCGTTAGCGTCCAGGATTCTCCACGCCGAGCCAGGCAGCGCGGCTCAGGATAGAAACTGGCAGCAGTTCAGCGAGCGCCATGTTACACAGGCGAGTCCCACGCGGGAGGCCTTTTACAGCAGCTCTGTTCTGCCTCTGCTTGGACTCGCTCGCTCGCTTATCTCCGCTCCTCTCTAGCGCAAAGCGGGGGAGAAAAAAAAAGTGCTGACTGCGCCGCCGCCGCGAGCCGACAAGATAACGAGTCTAGTTAAAAGACTCTACTGTTTAGCGTCTACATTAAGCGTTTGCTTGATTGATGGTCGAATCGCCGCCTTTTGAGATGATGAAAAGCCTGAGTGGAAATTCCCGCATCGCTTTATCTCATTCTGTGTCGTATTACAGCGCCTCGAGGACACGTCCAGGACGCAGACGAGTGACTGGCGAACGATTCATTTGAAGCGCTCTAAAGCGTTCGCACAATAAACTAAACACCTCGATGGGAAAAAGCCTCGGCTCGAGAACATTCGCGCCGAGTTGTGATTCGAAAGAGTCAGACGGCAATCGAGTCGTAGAAAAACGAGACTCACTCCGAAAAATCGTTGGGATTAAAACGACTCGCACTCGCAGAGTGCAGCTTGTCCCCCTGTCTCTTGTAGTTTGTCTCAAACTTAGGAATCCCCGTTCTTGCATGTTCAGTGTCCAAGATTGCTGGAAAGTAATGGCACCGTATGGCGTTCTACATGTCTATCATCTATCATCAGCACACTTGTCTACGTGAAGCTGCTCGGTGTCTCGCTCCATGGGTTCAGACAGAATTCAGGAGGTGTGACCTAAAGGACGGAGCGGTCACAAGAGTTCGATTTGTTCAACGGGAGCTGTAATTACGTGTTAGCTGCTATATATTGTCCGCGATCGTCTACATTTTGAAGTAAAATAATAATTTTGCATTATTATTATTATTTTTGCCTCCGCAGGGAGAAGGAGGATCTGAAGGACGGAAGGTGGATCAGCACCATCGCCCCGGAATAACTTTCTTTCTCATCCGCGTTCATTTCTAAATGCATCTCAGATAGTCCGATACTTTGGTTCCGATGATGCCGTCCAACACCGCCGCGCCGACCCCCGAGTTCAAAACCTCAGACGTGGACTGCGAGGCAGCGGCGAAGAAAGCGGTGAGTCGCCGAGCACGAGTGCGTACGAGCATGGTGTGTGTGTGTGTGTGTGTGTGTGTGTGTGTGAGTCTTGGCCCAGGCGCACACATGCACATACAAACACACACTGCACTGCAGGATGCTGGAACGAGCCCGAGAGTTGGAGCAGGAGAAGGACGAATCAGGGACGATGTGGTTTGTCCTGAAACGACTTCACGATACAGGAAGTGTGAATTATTGATACCAGGCTTTTCTGCCCACGTAGTGGACAAGATTCAGGCTACGCAGCATAAAAGGCAGAGAGCGTACACACACACAGTCTGTTAAAGAGTAACCCTTTCAGTGGAGTGTTCGATCGTGCAGATAATTAAGGTGGTGGAGGATTTATTTTTTCTTTTCTACAAGGTTCGGTTGACTCGGTGCTTTCAACGTTGCCAGATCCTCGATTTTTAAGTCGGTAAAACGTTTACACCTTGTTTACTGGGAGTTTAGTTTAAGCTGAGCTCTTCGACCCGGTTCCTCATAAGCACTACATATTAACCCAGTCCAGATAGGCCGAGGTCGCGAGTGTGTGCGTGTGTGTGTGAGATCTCCGAGCGTGTCAGCAGTGTGTTATCTTCAACCCCAGGACGATTCCGAATGAGGTCGTTCTTACTGTTGTTACCCTCTTTACCCACAATGCTCTTAGGCAGCACTCGGGGCCTGGGGTTAATTTCCTGTTTATGTCCACTGGAGTTGAGTTCAGGCCACAGAATTACACACACACACACACACACACACACTTGTTAGTTTAAGCACCGTTCCCCTGATGGCCTCTAAAAACACATAATTTACCCGACCAAATGTCAGGTACTTACCAATTTAGCCGCCGCTCACCTGGGATATAAAGCCGCCACACAAACATACACACACACACACACACACCTGTGCAGGTAAGAAGAAACTGAGCTCTGACCTTCACAACCTCGTCCTCACTAAATCTCGGCACAGAGAGAGAGAGAGAGAGAGAGAGAGAGAGAGAGCTGCCCGAGTCTGATCTCCGCCGGATTACATCGTCTGATTGTTTTCGTGTTTCCCGAAGCAGAAACTGATCTCAGGTCAGAGAAACACACTTTATTTTTTTTAAGAGTTTATTTTACTCATATTTTGCTCATGAATCGATTGCTTTAGTCGAATGTTTTTATAGTCATTATCAATATTAAAACATTTGATTGTGTGTTATTTATGGATTAATAGTTTTAAATATGTATTAATTCGTTTTAAATGATTGAAATAGTATTAATAAATTGTTTAATTGATTAAATAGGCAGCATGTACACTACTGTTGTTGTTGTAGTAGTTTGTGGCTGCACGCTTCATCACATATCAATTAAAAAAAGGATTTTTGCTTCCTCAATTAAACAACAAAAAAGTGTTTGTTTGTTGACAAATATCGTGATTAATCACAGACAGCACTAGTTAAAATTAAATATTAAAAATATATATTTTTGGTTATTGTAAATCAACCTTCAATTTCTAGAAAGGCGCTATATAAAATAAACATTATTATTATTATTATTATTTATTATTATTATAATTATTATTATTATTATTATTTATTAAAATGAAAACCCCAGGGATAAAAGAATCAGATGTTAAATGTAAGCGTACTATGAGGTGTGATAATTATTTTTATTTTTATTTGATAATAATAATAATAATAATAATCAGAATGCTTTCTATTATTCCGTCAATAATCGGGAATCACCCGGGATCACCTGATACGATATCATCACGATACCCAGGCGATTTTAAATGATAAATGATTTTAAATCACACAGGACAGGAATAGTTTAGACTGCACCACCTGTAGGATTATAGAGGAACTGCAGCATATCACCATCTCTAATGCAAACATCTGCAGAACTGAATCGATTTCCAATTTTATTTCCACCATCTCTAGAATTGTGCAGAACACACATAGAGTGGGTTACAGTATGGGTTCTCGTGCAGATGCCGGGATTTTGTATCAGAGTTGACCTGTAGAGTGTCAGAGGAGCACTACAGTACAAAGGGTTGTTTTCGAAAGATCTGGCATCCCTTACCCACACAAGCCGTGCAGGTGAGAAAGAGATGGAGAGAGAGAGAGTTTGAGCGAATGAAACATGAAATATAACATCTTACAGCGGCAGTAACATTTTATTTCCCATTATGAATCTTGAATGTGTGTTAAGCTCTGCAGTTAATTCATACAGCTCACAGGTCACCTACCGTCCATTACACCTCTAGTGTTAATTAATACACTGTGTGATAGCTGCTTTCAAATGTTATTTTATACTTATGAAGATCCACATAATTAATTTGATTACAGGCCGAGCTCGTCTCCTTCTTAAACATACACATTTAAAGAGGCTAATAAAATACAAAATACTAATAATTCTAATAACAGTAAAATGTTCCATTAATATAGTGCACGTGCCGTTCTTAGATCCCCAAGTCAAGTTCGAACTGTTCTGTACAGCTGTGATGTCATAAAAGTTGCAGGTGATGTAAATGTTAAAAAATATAACGTAGACACAAGCCTAATGACATCCATATATATATATAAATGTGAAGTAGAATTGAATAGTGTGGAATTAATTCGATCAAAATACAATACAAGGAGGGGCGTTCGAGTCAAAGCAGGACTTTTGATTATGGTACGGGAAAAACAGAATGACAGTTATGCGTCTTAATGATCTATAAATAATCTCCCGCTACACTAATGCACTTATCCCAGTGTTTCATCTGTAAGGTAGGAAGTTTTCTCAGTACGTCGTACCCGAGATCGGACCACCCCTCTGCTTCACCTCTGAAACGCCGGCCTCCCAGGAACCCCTTTACTGACTTATCCCAGCTCTTACTCATGTCGAGTTGCTGTAATGTGCAAGCGGTGTTGGTGAATGATCGCGTGTACACGTCCCACACACAGACGCGTCGCTCAGTGTAGAAGTTGTAGTTTGGGTGTGACACTGAGTTAAAGAGTAACTGTTGGAGTTTTCCTCACTCAGGCCGAGATGCTCTCTTTACCGACCCCCCCCCTGGCTTTATGGTTTTCCCAACCACTGAGTTACAGGTGAATCAATGACCAGTGTGAGTGTGTGTGTGTGTGTGTGTTTAGAGAGCGACTGCTAAATTCTGGATTCTGATTGTTCAGAATTTGTTGATTAATTTTCCAGACCAGCAGCTCCTCCTAATACGTTATCGTCTCCATGGTAACGGTTTGTGCCTAACTTGTGTACGTTGGCTGTTTTTTCTGCTGCACGTGCATGACAATCGTGACTTTGTTGAAAAGTGTGTGTGTGTGTGTGTTTGTTTTCACCGTCGTTGCTGTTGCATTCAGCTCTGGTTGCGCGCGGCGGCGGCGTGGCCCCGTTGAACTCTGGGAGGGTTACCCGGAGGCCTGCGCTGTAGTATTTACTGCAGTTGTCAGCTCGTGTTTAATTTGGCACAGATAAGACTTATTATAACCTGAACTCTCTGTGTGCACACACACACACACACACACACACACACACACACACATAGACACACACACACACACACCGTTGCACACAAAGATGTGCACACTCGTCCTCGCATGGTTCTCGTACAAACACAAACACACACACACACACACACACACAAACAGCAGTTTCTTTCACTCCGTGCCAAGGCTGCTTATATAAATCAGACCCAATGATTTTTTTTGAAAACAGATTTTCTCTCGAACACGAGCGAGCCTTGGCCCCGATCCGCCACGTTAAAGATGTTTGCTTTAGCGTCAGAAAGAGAGACCCGCTGTTTTTGGCGCGGGGCGTGATTGGTGTTTGCGCTACGCTAATGTGCGGTGGGGTAAAACAGCCGAGTGACCCCGTAAACCCACACACTGCAGCTCTCGCCGCTTCAGAAGAGAGACGAGAGGCTGGACACGCTCTCAGTCTGGGGATCGTTTGGGAATCACTGGTCTTCGTTAAAACCGGCAAAACAAACAGAGCAAAAGTTATCCGTTTGGCAGGTGCTCGAACCCCGGGATACGACCCGATCAGACCCGAGATGCGACCCGTGGCACTTTCTTAGAGCATGTGTCTCTTTAGCAGATGCGTAGCGTGATGCAAAGTGTGAGAGATAGTGTGCACCATCGCTAGACTGTCCATTGGATTCCATTTGATTTGATTCAGTTTCACTCATGTTTAATGTCTGATTTGTCTCAGGCAGCTATTAAAGTATTAAACACAACTAAAAGTACCAGCATAAAATGTTGTGAAAGTTTGTGCAGTTGGTTGTTGAAGCATCAGGATTTCAAGGATCAAAGTGGGAATCTTTCTTTCCTGACAATCGTCCGCTCCACACTCCAGTCCAGCAGGTGGCGATAGCGTGCCTACTCCACATAAAGTAAAAAAAATATATATTTTTTTACTTTATGTAATCAAAATAATATGATTACATCAAGTAAAACTTTAAAACGAGAGTATTTTGTACTACTACTAGGCGGAAAATTAAAGCGTAAATCTAAAATTCGGATATCCACAAATCAGAGATCTATAAATCATACACCTAAAAATCAAGCCTCTACAAATTGTACATCAACAAATTGTACATTTACAAATCAGATATCTAAAATTTGTACTTCTACTGTACAAATAGCAGAATTTAGAGCATTTAACATCTGTACGTTAGTTTAACTGCGTTTTTTAAAGCGTTAATGTTTTAAATGAAAATAATAACACATTAATGCAATAAATCAAATCAACCAACAAACGATCACAAAACAGATTTAATCACACAGCGATTAGTGACATAAACGAGCGCATTAGCGTTAGAATAATAAAAAAACACACACATCACTAAAGATCCAATATCAGCCAATTATGATCAAAACAACAAACAAACCAACAAACAAAGAAACGAAACATTTCTACAGTATCTTGAACAACACAGATATCAGATCCTGTAACAAATGACTAGATTGGATTTGGAAAAGGAATTTATTTTCAGAATTGGAAATTGAACTCAGCTGTTTTTTCCATGTGTTAGAGTTTATTTTGTTTTATTTACATGTTTAAATAGAGGTAAATGAAGTCGGCGTGTGTATGGTGTGTGTGTTTTGGAGGACAGAGCCGCTCATGGTCAAGCGAATCCGAGAAAAAACTCACGACTTGTACAAATTGTGCAACTTGAATCTCAAGTCTTTTAAACGATTAGTAATTATCAGTTATCAATAAATAAAAACATCTGTAACAGTTCTAGCCTGGATTTAGGTGGAAATTAGCTGCCAAAAAATTCACACAGTGGAAACTGAAAGATTAAATTTACAAAAAACTCGAATTTCTTTATAGCTGGTGACTTGGAATGGAATAAAAATGCCGGATTGTGTGTGTGAGATAAGCATCTGCACCTCAGCTAGAGCACTGGCAGAGCGGAGCAGTGATTTCAGACACAGCCTGAGTGTTGTTGTCACTGCTGTGTGTGTGTGTGTGTGTGTAAATGTGCTTTCAGCTCCAAGCAGAATGAAAAAATGCAGAGGATGATGAGCACATAGAGTGCAGGCAAAAGAGATATGGTCTGTGTGTGTGTGTGTGTAGGCCATCGTAGTGCCCGTTCCACCCTGGCACTTCCTTCTCTCTCTCTCTTTCTCCATGCAGCCGGGTTGCTTGGCAACTGGAACGACCCAAAAATAACCCACACACGACAGAAATAGAGACGAGTCGTCTACCAAGACACACAACTATCTCTCTCTTACACACACACACACACACACACACACACTAAACTAACACATACTATACACCTTATGTAGACACATCGTATACTGCTGCACTATCACTCTCTTACTACACACCCTATATACACACCCTATATACACACACTATACACACACTATACACACCCTATATACACACACTATACACACATTATACACACCCTATACACTACACTATACACACACTATACACTAGACTATACACACACTATACACTAGACTATACACACACTATACACTAGACTATACACACACACTATACACTACACTATACACACACTATACACACACTATACACTACACTATACACTACACTATACACTACACTATACACTACAATACACACACACTATACACTACACTATACACACACTATACACTACACTATACACACACCATACACACCCTATACACTACACTATACACTACACTATACACACACTATACACTACACTATACACTACACTATACACACACCATACACACACTATACACTACAATATACACACACTATACACTACACTATACACACACTATACACTACACTATACACACACCATACACACACTATACACTACACTATACACACACTATACACTACAATATACACACACTATACACACACTATACACACACTATACACACCCTATACACTACACTATACACACACTAAACACTACACTATACACACACTAAACACTACACTATACACTACACTATACACACACTAAACACTACACTATACACACACTATACACACATTATACACTACACTATACACACACACACACACACACACTATACACTACACCTACATGGTTCTAATATACAACCCATACACACACACACACTATACACACACACTATACACTACACCTACACTGGTTTTAATATACAACCTATACACACATACACACACACACACACACTATACACTACACCTACACGGTTCTAATATACAAAGTACAACCCATACACACTATACACACACTATACACTACACCTACATGGTTCTAATATACAACCTATACACACACTATACACACACTATACACTACACCTACACTGGTTTTAATATACAACCTATACACACACACACGCACACACACACTATACGCTACACTATACACTACACCTACATGGTTCTAATATACAACCCATACACACACACACACACACACACTATACACTACACCTACACGGTTCTAATATACAACCTATACACACACACACACTATACACTACACCTACGCTGGTTTTAATATACAACCCATACACACACACACTATACACGCACTATACATACACACACACACACACACACACTCTATACACACACACATACACTATACACTACACTTACACGGTTCTAATATACAACCTATACACACGCACATACACACACACACACTATACAGTACACTTACACGGTTCTAATATACAACCTATACACACACTATACACACACTATACACTACACTCACACACACACTATACACACACACACACACACTCTATACACACACTATACACTACACTTACACGGTTCTAATATACAACCTATACACACACTATACAGTACACTCACACACACTCCCTATATACACTCTATACACACACACACACTAATACACTCTCCTTCCTGGACATTCTGAATATTGACTCAGAAACTTGGCTTCTGCCCTCATTCCTCAGTTACGAAAAAAAATAAAAGAAACATATGTGTGCACTTGTGTCAGAGAGAGTGTGTGAGTGTGTGTGTGTGAACACATGTGTGTGTCTGTGTGTGTTTGAGAGTGTGTGTTTTCTCATCTTTGACTCCTATTTTGGGTTAATGTTGAACAGCCAGTAAATTCCTATCCAGGCGATGATGAAATCGACAGTCACACTGTGTGTGTGTGTGTCTGTGTGTCTGTGTGTGTGTTTTTGTGTGTGTGTGTGTGTGTGTGTCTGTGTGTGCCAGAGGGTGTTGCTAAGTGGGTTGTTGCGGAAATGACATCACCACGTCGGAGCCGTTAGTCAGCAGAGCGACACACACACACACACACACACTCTCTCTCTCCGGGACACAGTTGCTAAGCAGTTTTTACCCTTAGCAACCACCGTCCCTCTTTTGGCAGCTGGTTCCTAGGTTGTGTTCGCAGATACGTAACACACACACACATACACACACACACACACACTTTGACATCTGTAGAGAGTCTTGTGTGTGTACATGTGTGTGTGTGTGTGTGTGTGTGTGTGTGTGGCTTCAGGGTGATTTATTTTTACCTGTCCTCCAAAATCTTACTCCATACAAAACTCTCTCTCCCTCTCTCTCTCTCTCTCTCCTGCTCTGTCTAATATTTTACATTGTTTAAAAGCACAGAGGCTACCTACACCTCGTGTGTGTGTGTGTGTGTGTGTGTGTGTGTGTTTAGTGGTAACATATATTCTCTGAATATCCTTCAGATAAAACATAAAACCACATATGTTTACTCTGTGTGTGTGTGTGTGTGTGTGTGTGTGTGTTTGCAGAGTTCAGTGCAAGAACAGGAAGTGTGTGAGATCATGCAGGAAGAGGCTGTGGTGGACGCTCCGGCTCGCAGAGTGGGGCGACCTGCTCGCAAACGCAAACCTCCAACGGTGAGTGGTCTCTCTCTCTCTCTCTCTCTCTCTCTCTCTCTCACACACACACACACACACACACACACACACACACACACACACACACATTTACAAACACTAAAGGGTAGATGTGTTTTCCTCAATAATGCAGT
>JAQQZT010000012.1:35084402-35095457 GCA_030068275.1 Clarias platycephalus | reverse complement strand
TAAAAAGTAGAAGTACACAAAAAATCTACTCAATTACAGTAACGCGAGTAAATGTAATTCATTACTTTCCACCTCTGTCCGTAGCCATGTCTACCCAGCTTGCTGGTTTCATCGAGCCAGGAAAATAAAATATCTGTAAGCAATGGGAAAGTCTCTATAGAACCTCATTGGAACTTTGGTTTGTCACTGACTTGTAGAAACGAGTGCTGTCAATAGATTTGAAATTTTCACCCTAGTTAATCAGTCATAGTCTGTAATTAATCACAATTTTAAAAAGCTTGAGCTTGAACCCGGACCCTCAGATATGAAAATCAACAGCACAGAGCCTGAGCCGCCCGAGTCACCGCTCCCACATCTTATATTTAATGTATTCTTGTAAACATAGTTCCTCTTGAAGGTAGTGCGAGCACACAACTTTGGTTTCATCCAAACTTCCATCTAAAAGCTTTTTATAATGAAACCTGCCATTCAGCACCTGGTGATGTTTCCTCAGTCGTCTTATTATCCGTGTTAAATATGATATCATCACACACAGCCGGGTAACTGCGCGGCGACTATGGAAAGTGATTGAAAATCATTTTTCAATCTATTGCTGCTTGTGATTAGCACTGTCGGCCTTGCACCTCCAGGGTCCGGGTTCGATTCCCGCCTCAGGGTCTGTGTGCATGGAGTTTGCATGTTCTCCCTGTGCTTGGTGGGTTTCCTCCGGGTTCTCCGGTTTCCTCCCACAGTCCAAAGACATGCAGATTAGGCTAATTGGCGTTTCCAAATTGCCTGTAGTGTGTGAATGATCGTGTGTGTGTGTGTGTGTGTGTGTGTGTGTGTGTGTGATGGATTGGTACCCTGTCCAGGGTGTACCCCCCCTCGTGCCCTAAGTCTCCTAGGATATTCATAGGAATGAATGAATGAATGGATGAATGAATGAACCACCTCCTCTTGTAGGCCGTGTTAGTGCCCTATGCTCACCTGAGAGGAAAAGCTTCATGGCGGCAGCGCGGACGTCTGGCACGAAGCTTTTCTCCGTAAACGTCTGAAATGTCTCCTCACACAGAATTCGAAACACCACCTAAAACCAACACCGGGTAATAAATACCCTCAGAGAATTACTGAGACAGTCAGTTTACCCCAGTAAACCAACAGGCTGCAATAAAAACAAAACTCTCACCTGGTAGGTTTCAATAAACGGCCCAACAGCGGAGCCGAGGACGGCGATGGTGTCCCGCTCGTCCTCCACCGGCCTCAGTCCGTGGTCGGAGCTGCTCAGGGCTCCACATCGCAGCAGGCCGGAGCAGCCCTCCTCAAAGTCCTGACACAGACACGGAGATACATGGGATCTGGTAGAAGAGACACTGAGGACAAACCGGTCTCCCGACTGTAGGACCAGAGATCCACTGACACGATGCTTCAGGAATCAGGAGACCGTTTCAGCATCTAGCCACCATTTTATCCCACAAGGTGTTCTTGAGTTCCTATTAATACTAGGTATTTATCTCTACGCTGCAAGTGATACAAACCAGTTAATGTATTTTAATGACCAAAAACAATCATGTTTTTTTTACGTAATTAATAATAATAAAACAATGCTGGGTAAAATCTAGGGCTGAGCGACACGGCGAAAACTATTTCACTGCCATAATTATTTATATCGGGTGATGTCTACAGTATATTTATTGATCATTTTTTATTAGCTATCAGGAGACGATATGTTTTTAATAAACAGCAGGAGAATAAAAAGTTTAAGGAAACAATTTATTTTTTTTATCAAAGCACACAAGGATGGAGAGAGACTCATCTAAAAATAAATAATGATAATAGAACGACCTCACATGAGTCATATTAAATTCTTAGAAAAGCAAGTAAAATCACCTGGTATATAAACCTCACATCATTAAGATGTGATAAATATAATAAATATAACTTCTCTTACAGTAAACACTGTGCAATGCTTTAAGTGAAACAGTAAATGTGTTTCCTGTATTCCCGGTTCTTCTACATAATTCACAAACCACTGTGTGTTAATCTCAGTTTTGGCAGACACCCCGCATCCAGAGCCACTTACGTTTATATTTTATTATACACCTGAGACGTTGAGGGCCTTCCTCGAGGGCCCAACAGTGTCAACTCGACAGCGCTAGGGTTCGAACCTGCGACCTCCTGATCAGTAGTGCAACACCTTCACCATGTCTCCACCAAGTCCTTAGACCGAACCGAGATGAGACGGTAACACTTATACACATTTTACAAAAAAACGGGATTTCACCCAAATCCCAGTGTTTTTATTATTTTAAAATGACTTATTTTCATTTAAATATTATATTTTTTATTTTAATAATACTGGGGAATAATAGGTATACAGTATGGCACATTTTATAATATCTGGCAACCTTTCTTAACTTTTGTTGAGGGTATGAGTGCAGGCAATATGGTATTGTAAAGGAAGATTATTTATGCTCTTATTATTTTATTTCATTTTGTACGGACTGATCTATATAATAGCCGAACTATTAAAAAAACCTATTCTTTATCATTATTGAGGAAGTGTACACACACACACACACACTCATGATGTGAGTCGTTTCGGCCTCACCTGCGCTGCACAGCCTGGCATGAAGATGAACTCGTTTGACAAAAGATCTTGCAGGAAACAGAAGCGAGTAAAGACGTCCTCTGTAGAGGAAACGACACTGGTTAGAAATCTGCGTCTCCCCACAACCTTGTTCACATTTAGAGTATAAATTGTTTTTTTTTTTTTTTTTTAAATTACACAGCCGTGTTTTACAATGTTATCTACGAATGCATCCCCTGAACATGTGTCCAGCAATCTGCATTTTATGGAAGCATAATTTACACGCACCTTTGCTGCAGCTTGGAGCCGTTGTCATGGCAACGGCCACCAGGGTGGGACGGGTGAACACGTGCAGCGCTTGGTTCCTGTAGGAGGCGCACATGAGCACCGTCGACGCTCGATTGAGCACGGCCTCCTCTTGAGTGACGGGTCCCGGCCGCGCCTCCTCGACCAGTCGGACACGCCCGTTCTCGAGGCGTCCTACGGAGTGATGCAGGGCCATGCTGGACGACATCACCTCAGAGTCAGGAAGCTGCACTACAGAAATACAGGAAATAAATAAATAAATAAATAAATAAATAACTGGCATTACACACAGTATAAACACACACTCATTTGTTGCATATTATATTAACATAATATTAATAATATCATCATACTATACACAGTATAGATATATACACACACACACACACACACACACAATAATATATATTAACACTATATAGTGTGTGTATTATTAATATAATCATATATATTTAATTAATATATAAAATCAGATATGTATATGTTTTTATTATTATTATTTATTTATTTTCTTTTAAAAAAAGTTTCCTGTAATGTGTATAAAGTTTTTTGGGTGACTCTGTGTGTATATCTAACAACTTATTTAAGAGGAAAATAATATAATTACAATAATTTCATAAACTACATGATAATTAATTAAAGTACATCTTTAATAGTAGAAAAAAAAACTACAATAAGGTGGAAAAATTATTTTATTTATTTATTTATTTTTATTGGGGGGGGGGTATTTATACAGTCACCCACTGTGCATAACCCCAGGGACCACCATGGCACACCATGAACTGGAAGCCGCTGGAACACCAGTGTCGCTGTCTACAGATTGCCAAGCCAGTCTTACATCACCATGGAAGGTCACAGTTTGCCAATTGGCCAATAAGAAAGCCTTCTGGTGGAAAGTTTTGACTCAAGTTGTGTTTGGAGAAATAAAGCTAAGCCATTTAACACCAAGAACTGCAAGTGTAGCAGCTGTTACGCATGGTGGTGGTAGCATTACGCTTTGGGGTTGTTTTGGATGGATTCATGAGGTAGCAGGAGAATTCTTCAGCAAAACCTCAAATCATCATCTCAATAAGGAACAAAAAAGGATGTGTGTTGACCCCGAAACACACGTCAAAACTGGTTGTGGAGTGGATAAAGCTGATTAAGCTTTTGAAGCCTCAACATCATTGAAAACTCGTGATCTGTGGCAGGAAACCAAATTCTGCCAAGAAGAGATGTCGAATACCCAACCAGAATTCTTCCAGAAGACCAAAAGGATCTGCTACAGTAAAAGTGAATTTCGCTAAGAGACGTCCAACCAAATGAACCTGTGTTGAATTTCGGAAAACCCAAATTAAATCGAGACTTGAATCACAGTCTTGGGGTTTCTTTCTTCTATTAAAGCTGTGTGTTGTACAATCAGTCTGCAACATTCGTGTTCAGGATGAGTGAAGAACAGCAACCTACAGTCTTCTACAGTCACCAAAAGTACGATACTGTAACAACTAGCCACGAACAGTAACCGGCAATAATCTACAGAAATGTCTCATAAAGTATAGTAACCTATAACTAGACCATATTCTCGTTCTGCTCCTGAAACAAGGCTGATCTGTCTTCCATCTGTGAAACTGTACCAGGCCAGTCGATTCGAGCTCCAAGTTGAGCAGCGAGTGTCCTCAGGCGCAGGGTTTTATGGGTAAACGTGTCCCAGTCCACACCATCGGGGTTCTGGAGCAGGACCAGAGCCATGAGGCTCCACGGCCGGAGAACCAGGCCTCGCTCCTGCAACCGCACCAACAAGTGAGCGACATCAGAAGTGAACTCCTGCAGCTCCGCACTGAGCTTCATCGGCAGATCCCTGAGAGAGAGAGTGAGACAGACAGAGGTGATCATCATGATGTCAGGAATATTTTCGTGGGACATTTTCACTCCTGTCTCAGCGTCTCATTCACCTGGGGATGCGGTTGTACTGCCCGCGGTGGATCCTCCCCTCGGCCAGCTCTCTCACAGACACCGGGGTCCCGAAATGCACGTGCATGCAGCCGTAACGTTCCTCCAGAACCCGGCGGGCCTTCAGTAAACCCTGCGCACACACACACACACACGGTTGACGGTGTCATACCGTTGTCATTCCTTAACATCCAATGTGACTATAAATGAATAAAGTCCTGACATGCTGTTCATGAATAAATAGGAGATTTGTAACCAGTTTATAAATCCCTGTGGTGCAGTTGATATAAAACACCACCGGCACGTCCCGGAGCGTCTCAGCCGTTACTCAGTTACTCGATCAATGTCAATTCTACTGTAAGCTTAGTGTGATAACAGGATGAGGAGGTAGGCGTGACGGACGGCACCCTGGTGGTCTCTCGCGGTTTGGGGACGCCGAGCAGCTCGTGAGCAAGCAGGGATTCCTCCAGGACGCGGTCGTAGCTGATGCTGATGGGAACCAGGGTGATGTCGTACACCTCGGATTTAAAAAACGGCTCCAGGATCATCTGCATCATCCCTACACACACACACACACATTCACCATTTTAACGTAATGCAGTACGAGCAATTTTACTGTGACATATACCGACAAAATGTGATTAATTACAGCAATATAATTTGTGTGTTCGCGCGCAAAGTTAGCATACTCAGTTGTAGTCTACGTTAGACTAGCATGAATGTATTAGTATGATTAGTATACGTTAGACCGAGTAACACAGCTAGTTTACCAGCTAGTGTTAATTTTGTCAGGCATCTTAAATTTTTGTTTTAGTGTTTTAGAAAACGTAACATTTTAGCAATAGGATTATTATTAATTAACCCTACAGTCAATCTAGTCTAGCCAAAGATTTATAGCCAAGATTGATTTATTTTTCCCAGCGATTGTGTTCCCCCACTGTTTCCCCTCTTATATTACGACACATCAGGTTTTCTCCTCTGGTTCAATATGTGTTTTTTTTTAATTGGATTGTGACGAAAGTTATACGTTGACAAAAATAACGTCAGATGTTTTATTAGTTTTATCATTTTTTTGTAGTCTCGTCTTTTACAGTACGTCAACAATACAGCGTGCTGACTGCGTCGCTGTTCACTGATATCCGTGACGTCTCGTCCTCGTCTCTCGTCTTAGTCGCAGGTTCTCAGCGAATATTTTCCCGTCGTCATATTTCATCACTTATTACCAGCTTTAGCAAACCACGGTTTAGCTTCTAGTATCGCTGGAATTAGCATACCCAGTTTGGGCTTCAGAGACTTGAGTGTCCTGCTGCGCAGTCCTTCAACGAAAAACTCCAGCGGAGCAAAACCCGTCTGCAAAGACACACAGTTACAAGTAAGGCAAGGTGAAGTAATGTGTTTCCCCAGGTGTATTTGGTCGAACTTGAGGGAACATATAGGGAACATATCGGCTATGTTTCATCACAATTGGCCCACGTGAAGTGAGGATATGCTACTTTGAATATCATACTTATTAAAAAAAAATAATAATTTATCAACCTTGAAAAAAATTATTAGTTGATCTCAAAATTCAAAAATATATTTTTTATACCTGCTTATGAGTGTGTAATTGAAATCTACTTAATAAACGCAATCTCACGCCTTCAGTCCGCACACGTCACAAAAACAATTTTTTTTTAGTTAATTCCAAAATTCAACAGAATTGATGTACCATTGACATTGTACACTTTTTTCCTTTTTTTTACGTGCTTATGAGCGTGCAATTACATTTCCATGCAAACAAAGTCGCAGGCACACCCTGTTGGTAAGCTAACAGCTACCAATTATCTATACACAGGGATGCGCCAAGGTAAACAGCTTACTAGTTAGCTTAGCATTATCTTTTGGTATTACCTCATCAGCAGTAGTTAAAAATCTAGGCTAAAAGATTCTTTTGTTTTTTTCCACCACATATTCATTAAGATTGAATACATGGGGTAATAATTCTACATTTGTTTGAGTGTTCTTTTGTGAAAAATTTTTTACGTTTTCTGTTTGTTGGAAACAAAGCAATAAGGCACGCTAGCTAGCTAACCCTGGTTGTATTTGTTGAAAATCAGGTTACTAGCAATGTTACTTATAATATACTTATTACAATAATATTGATAAGGAATGATCTTGGTGCAAATGACTACACTTGAGCTAGCGTTTGCTATTTTACGTTGGCTAATTTAAGCTAAAATTAAGATAAATTTTTTTGGTCACATGAACAGCACACTGAAAGAATTATTATATATTTTTTTTGTATATCCCAGTTAGGAAGCTGAGGTCAGAGTGCAGCCAGGGTACAGCGCCCCCTGGAGCAGATACGGTGGCGGTGCTGGGATTGAATCCCTGACCTTTCAATCTAAGATTTAACCCTTTGAGCCACCGCTGTCCTCTAAGGCCACATGATTTACAAGTGTTAAGAGTTAAATAGTGTAATTGTTTTACCCGCACTATGGTCCTGACGTACTCCGAGAGTACGGCCCAGTAGAGCTTATCCGAGCCAATCGCGCGGCGAATAAAGAAGGCTCCGGACCGGCGCAGGATCTCACCGATCAGAGACATTCCCATCAGCGCTGGAGGAGAAATTGGGAACAAGGGACAGAAAGGTTGGCGCACGTGTTTGCATCATGAACACGTTTCAATATTTTAAGGAGAACAGGCAGTTTTCGCTTGTCTCTAATAGATACTTACGAATTCCAGCAGCGATGACGGGGATGGACAGATCGTAGGTGAACATGATGTAGGAGATGACCAGGAAGTCGATGTAGCTCCTGTGATTGGGCATCAGAATGACCGGATGTTCCTGAATGGCCTGCTGGAGCTGTGAGGGGGCGGAGTCAAGAAATGATTACAAGATGACGACCTATTGCGGTTCGTTACCATGAGCTTGGAAATGTAAAATCTTTAGAGATGGGGTGAAAATAGATTCAGTCACATATCGTGATTCTTTTGTGTGTCGTTTCATGTATCCACTCCAAAATCAAAAAGATAAAATAAAAAATTAAGAATACTAGAAAATAATAATAAAAAATATATATTTGCCAAGTTTGTTTAGAACTGTAACAAAATCTGAAAAAACAAAATGGAGAATTGGGACATTTATAAAATTGTGATACTTAAAGTAATCGCCCCCTAGGTATCAGTAGTTGACTTTTTTTTGTTACGTTTCGTTTTTTTTTTTTTTTTAAACCAAGTTTCACATGAAAAAAACTCTAGTTGGACGTGACAAATTAGACGTCACAGTAGTTAACTGTGTTGGAAAAAGTGTAATTCTGGCCACGATTCAAACACAATACGAGTGTAGAAAGAAACAATAAATATGTACTATTTTTACAAATATAATATATAACTTTTTTCCAAGTTCCAACTGGGTTTCCATAGTTATTTAATCTGTACGTACAGTAAAATTCATCATACTTAGCTAGCTAGTTACTCTGATAGCAATTAGCTGTTTTGCAACCTATTAATTTGCTATAACTGCAAAAAAAATTGCAGAAAAAAAAAGGACTTTCTGCTACATTTGTGTGTTTTTAGTGGAATTCAAAAGTCCACTAGTGTGTCAAAAGGGTTAAAGCGTTAATGCTAAAAACACTACGACGATGTCGGTATAGAGATTGTCTCTAACCCGTGCAAGTCCGTCCTCGTTGACCCGTAAGGAGCTGAAGAGCCTCTTGAAGACTTTGGTGAGAGTGAACCCCATGAGGCGGATGAAGTTCAGCTGCAGGTTCTGACTCATCTCCTCCAAGATGCTCACAGCCTCGTCCTTCACACACTCGCGCGGCTCGCCCGACTCCTCGGCTATCTGCACGGAACGTAAGCACATCACTGTGAGTACATAGCAGAACATAATTATAATAATTATAATATAATATCAGAGGTGAGATGTGACAGCGTTGAACAATTTGTATGAAATGTCATCCATCAATAAATTGTTGATTATTTTCCTAGAACAACACAAGCATGCCTTGTTGTTGCTGTTGTTGTTTTACATCACCTCGGAGATAATGTAGCGTAGATACTGTGACTCCCGCACCATCCTGTTGAGGGCGCTCGGAGACAGATGCGTGGCCTCTCGATACGGCTGAGCGCTAAAAGTCCTGAGGGCGTGGCCTATATCGCTGCCCCGCCTTCTTTCCTCCAAGACGTCCAAGATGTTTCCGGGCTCTGATTTTAAGCTGTGTGCTCTCTGTAAGAGCAGGATACAGCACAACTGCGTCAACACCGTATACAGTTGATGTAACTCGACTCATTTATGCTAAATCTAATTATACCACAGCTAGTTCAGACCGAGCAATCTGATTGGACGAGAGGCGTTATTCCACAAGTGCTGATAATGGACAGTAACAACACTGGGACGTTTCACGTCTCACAATCTCATTATTATCTAAACACATTTTTTTCTCACTCATACACAATCTTCTTTTCATTTTGTGATAATAGCTTTGAGATAATGGTCATTGCTATATAAATAAAAGTGGATTGAATTTAATGGTGTATATGGAACTGTTGCATAAAAGCAACATCTGATAGACAGCACTACGGCATGACCTCGAGTGAGTTACGGTTATTAGATCACCTGGGACGCGGAGTGACACATACAGTACAGTTAAACAAACGGTTCACTTCCTTTTATCATCGCCATGATACATACAGTATAATTACAAATTATTCTTATTCGTTAACTTTGAAACACTGAATATGACTTTTGTCCCGATACTTTATATCACGATATAATGTTGTATTAAAGTATCGTGATGTGATATTTGTGCACCGCTATTGAACTTAACTTTAATTGTTTAATGTAAGTTTTAACACATTGAGCTATTATGTTTTAAGCAGTAACATCAAAGCTAAAACATGAAACATTTTTACACTTTATGTATCTTTATGACTCCAAACTATTGCAGTGTTTATTTGAACTTTGAAGTTGGCTTTGAAGTCTGCTTTGAAGTTTGCCCCCTCGTGCCTTTGTCCATCTCTGCCTATGTTTTAGTGTTACAGTTTATTTTAGAGACAATGTGTGTGTCGACTTCAACAACTAAACTAAACAACACACACACACACACACACACACACAGAGAGAGAGAGAGAGAGAGAGAGAGAGAGAGGATTAAAGACATGTCCTTTACCAGTACCCGGTCCATGGCTGCAGGTGCATTAAGCTTCTCCTCCAGCCGGGTAACGACTCGGTCCACGCGCGAGCCCCAATCACCGGCCCCGGTTCCGGAAACTCCTCCTCCTCAGAGTTGTCGCGCGACTTGTTGCACCGCGAGCGGCTCCACCTGCCGCGATACTGTGTCCGGGATTCGAATCTTAAAAGAGTCGGTTCTTTAAATCCAGGCGCGGGAAATGATCAAAGAGTCGACTCCAGGGCTAGAGAGTCGAATAGAAGAGTGAACAGCGCGTGAGCCCCCCACACACACACAGTCTGAGTCGACTCCGAACATTTCGCTCTTTGTGTGATTTAAAGCACTTCTGATTAAAGTTTCACACATTCACCACATTTACAGACACATTAGCTTGATTATTTGTAATTAAAACAAGAACCGATATGGCTTTATAACTCCATGATTGCGTGTTTGGTTTTTAGTCGGACACTAAAGATTCGTGGAGATTCAGATACTAGTGTTATAAGTTCACTTCAGTCATTATCAAGGGCAAAAAACCAACAAAACAACGATCAAGTCTGATGAATCGACTCCCAAAGTTTTGAATCGGAATCAGAGTCGACTCCTGGCCTACTTTCTCTTCTGAGGTACAAAGGAATCCCACTACCTAATCTCCTGAATGGTTAAACTGAGGGACTTTATTCTTTAACCTTACAACAACACAAGTGCATAACTAAGAAACTTTACACACCTTTACTTTGAAAAACACAGATGTTTTAAAAGACAAAACAAATACTCATAGTTTTTAATGTTTTAATGTATAATACAAATTATAAACCTGCTTATAAAAATCAGGGTAAAATGTTCCATTGTATGTGTACAGTATATCAGTTACACACCTTCTAATTATCTAACCACAACAACAATCATTATTATTTTATTATATACTATCGTTAAGTACATCGTTGACGGTTAAAGAGTTTATAGAAATAGTTAAAAGATTAAAGATAAAAAATAATCTGCTGATCTTTAATGTAATCAGTGATATTATTATTATTATTATTATTATTATTATTATTATTTGAGGTTGAAGTCCACGTCCATGTCTGTGTGTCTTTCTGT
>JAQQZT010000012.1:35014140-35029813 GCA_030068275.1 Clarias platycephalus | reverse complement strand
CACACACACACACACACACACACACACACACACACACACACACACACACACACACACACACACACACACACATTAACCCTAAGTGAAGCATTTTTTTGGTCTTTAATTATTGTTCGAAAGCTGTTTGCCTTATCAGCAACACACACACACACACACACACACACACACACACACACACACACACTCTAAGTGGCCTGGCACCTGTTTTTATGTTGACACTCACCTATAAAGTAATGCTTACAAAACAAAGTCCCCAAAAGCCAGGTGTGTGAGTGAGCATGCATTTGTGTGTGTGTGTGTGTTGTACAGATCAGCAGATTCCTCGCAGGCATCACGTTATTAAACGTAGGCGTGGAACAGCAGTGCGGTCACCACCCGATACACTTCATCTCCACTTACAAATTCGATCGCATGCTAGTACATGTTAACATTTGTGTATTAGCACGCTAATTTAGTTGGGTACTTGTTTGACAAAGATGGTTCACATCGTTCAAACGGACTCCCCCAATTGCCAAACAAACATCTTCTTACAAAAACCTTTCCCAAAGCAAGGTTGTCCGTTTTTCATCTGCTAAACTTCAACGCACAAACTTGCCATTATTGTTACCTCTTACAGTGTCTTCGTTATTTCTTCTTCCAGGTTTCTCTGGTCTCTCTCTGCCAGACCAGATGCGCCTCCTGCAGAGCGCCTGGATGGAGATCCTGATCCTGCGTGTGGTCTTCCGTTCACTGGCCGCTCAGGAGAGCCTGGTGTTCGCCGAGGATTATGTGATGGATGTCGAGCAGGCGAAGCGAACCGGCTTGCTCGAGCTGCATGCGGCCATACTGCACCTTGTCAGGAAGTACAGGGGCATGGGCCTCGAGAGGGAGGAGTTTGTCACGCTCAAGGCCATCGCACTCGCCAACTCAGGTACAAAGATCTGCATTGCTGCATCATCCTTATCCACAGGGACCTTAGGACACAAGACAAGGTACATCCTTGATGGTGTGCCAACCAGATTTAAACTATGGACAATTTGGAGACACCAATCAAACTACAATGCAGGTCTTTGGAATCGAGTATGGAGAGGAAACCCACCAAGCGCAGGATGAACATGGTTGTGTGTGGAAAGAGGTGGGATTCAGCGATGTGTGCTAACCACTAAGACCACCATGACACCAAAGAAGTGAATGTTAATATGGCAATTATCCATCCAGTCTGGTAGCGGCATAAAATCATGAAGATGCAGGTCAACATCTTCAGATCGAACATCAGAATAGAGAACGTGTGATCTTGTTGTGAATAACTGTGTTGTGGTTGTTGGTGAGAGACAGGTTGGTTTCAAAATTTCATGCACAACGATCATCTATAAAAAAGACTGAGTTCCTCAAAAGTAAAAAGCCTTATTGAGGAGGTAGGTCCAGGGGGGAATGGCCAGGCTAGATTGAGCGTAGAGGAAGTATCAAAAAGGAGATAGTACTCAATAGAGTGAACCACCAAAAACCACTCTTTACAAATGTGATAAGAAGAAAAGCATTTCAGGAAGGACAAAACAATGAAAGTTGAGGTAGATTGGCTACAAGATCATGTTAGGTTCCTGTCTCCTTTTAACCAAGAACAGGATTATAAGACAACAACAGTGGGGTGTTTTTTTTTTTTAAATATAGCATGTTAAAATGCATGACTTTAGCCTTGCATTACAATGTTTTGTACATCTTTGTAAACCTGCCTTTTTCTGTCTCAGATTCGATGCACATCGAGGACAGCGAAGCAGTCCAGAGGCTGCAAGATTGCTTGCACGAAGCTCTGCAGGACTATGAACGGCGTCACCACAGTGACGACTCACGTAGGGCGGGCAAACTCATCATGACCCTCCCCTTACTCCGGCAGACCTCGGCCAAGGCTGTGCAGTACTTCTGCAGCATTAAGCAAGACGGTCGGGTGCCCATGCACAAACTCTTCTTGGAGCTCCTCGAGGCCAACACCCAGCCCTCTCCTTGACTGGACAGCATCTCTGAGGTGACCCTGCCCCCGTCCCCTGAGGAGGGAATCAAATGAGAACCGTGAAGAACGTAACTAAAGGTTGATGGTAGAGAAACAAACGAGAGAAAAGAAGATTGTATAAATGATTGTAAGCATAAAGTGAATGATTTGTTGAAGAAGCCAAATGTAGGGTGTGAAACACTGTGCTGTTGTCACTAATTAAATAAGATGACTTTGTGGTTTAATAGTTCTGTAGAAAATGAGAAGACGAATGGACAAGACATCGGACTTGCCAAAGAAAAGGAAAAAACTCCACCATGCTTAAAGAAAACGTAAAAAAAAGAAATTGTTCACAATAAAGATGTGTTATTTATGAGAATGTTAATAAGCATTGACTGGAGAAGGGCAGGCGTTGCTGCTAGTCATTGTGCTTGGTGTTAGTGCATAATTGTTTTGCTGAAACTGATTTTTCTTCATTCTGTCTGCAATATGCAAAACAAATATCAAA
Source organism: Clarias platycephalus (assembly GCA_030068275.1). Classification (NCBI taxonomy): domain Eukaryota; kingdom Metazoa; phylum Chordata; class Actinopteri; order Siluriformes; family Clariidae; genus Clarias; species Clarias platycephalus. The sequence continues at coordinate 35,027,342 of JAQQZT010000012.1, read as the reverse complement.
AAAACAAAGGTTTTGTAGCCTCACATTTCAAAGGACTTTTTAAAAAAATTACTTACATTCGAGAAGGTTCGGTCAAAGGTCTTGGGATTAGAACCCGCAGCCTTTGACGCACTAAGGGTGCTACACAGAGATGCCGACGTAAGTTCGGAAGTTGCATAAATATTTATGCTGTGAAATTTGCATGACGTTAAACAGCTAGTAAAGTTTTTTTTAGATTAAGCAAATCACATACTGTACATAAATTCAGGTTGCCAGATTTTTTGTTTCTGTAGTAGTGTCCAAGACAATGTGCTGTAACCGTGCCTTTAAACACAAACACCTGCGTTACAAAGTCCATAATGAAGAAAATTATTGCCTTAGTTTGGTGCAACCAACGAAAATAGATTAATATGATGAGTGAGCGTTTAAATAAATCTAATAGAAGTCTGGTTGCCGATTATTGCAGAATATACAGTGTGGTGTCCAGTTCATGTGTGAAAATGATTTCTCATGCTCCCAGAACCACGCTTTCACAATTTGAGTTCTGGAATAAGCTCCACAGATGTGAAAACCTGGGATTCAGTACATTAAGGTCGTCAGCTGACTTCATTTTATTGCCACATAACGTTGCTGAGTCTAGACCTGAGCACCTGAAGCAACCCCAGATCATAACAGTCCAATTTTCATTCTCCCTAGCAAATAGAAGCCCTTTTTTATAATTGGGTTTTCTTATGTACACATAGCTGTTTAGTTCCAGTCCAGTAAGTTCTCATCACATTGTGTGTGTGTGTGGAAACACAGCTCTGATTTTTTTTATGATGCAACTTCACCAAGCATTTAAGTGATCTCTGATCAAATTTCCAACAATAAATCAAAGACTTCGTGCCAGCCTTTCAAGTTTTAATAATGTGTCCAACAGTTACTGGACTCATTCCAGCCCAAATTCCAGTACATTTACTTTTTCTGCAGGTCAATAATTTTACCCTTCTGAATGGCTGTGCAGTGTAAAATAGCACTTGATCCTATTAGTGTATCCTGTCATTTTTTATTTGATTTTTTAAAATGTTTTTTTAAAGAAGATGTCTTAAAGAAGCTAATGCATAGAGATGTCTGAAAATGAATTGTTCTAGTATTAATGAAATTAGCTATGTCAGTGTGTTGGTTAATTCCATGCTGGCCAAGCACTCATCACCTACTTCATAGCTCAGGGTGATGTCATCTTTTTGGATGTTCTCTATGCAGAAAAAAAGGGGCAATACTATTAAGATAAGAAATAACAGATGAATAGACGAAATGAAACAGAATATTATTGCACATATTATTGTTCAGTCTTTATCATTTAAAAGGGATGCAGTCAACAATAGGGACAGATATACATGTTATATAATCATGTAAAACACATGGCGCTAAAAAGGTATGCTTGTTTTGCTCTGGAAAAAAAATCTAACTCAAACTATTTGCTCTTTTGAGACACAGATTGTTTCAGTGTTTATGGCAACAGTATATGAACAGGAGTTTTTTTTTATTATATATTACTGGATGTGTTCTGGAATCAAAACAGATTACATTTCCCTAAAAGTATTGCTGTCTTTTGCTGTCTTTTGTAATCTCAATCAATGCATATTTACAGTAATAAAACAAACAAACAAACAAACAAACAAACAAACAAACAAACAAAAGCAAATAAAATGTGCCTGCTAGTTAAGCCAGTTCATTTGAATGGAATAAAGGGATTCACTTGTCATCCACATTTACAAAAAGATTGAGCTAGCTAGTTTTAAATTGTTGCAAAGTTCATAAAATAGTAAAATACAGTATTTTCTTATTTCTTTAACATTCTAACACATGTCACAGAGAACAGCACAGCTGAGCAACAGACCAGGGACGAGCCCTTCTTACCTGAAGTCACAATAGGTGGAAAATCGAATTGTCTTTTTTTAAACCTCGGCCAGTAGAACAACGCAAAAAGAAGAAAAAGCAGCGAATGCACTGTAATGTTCTCATGATCTTTGTTTGTACATACACACAAAAAAGAGACCTTCCTAAACGTCTTAATGTGATTAAAAAGTGAATTGTGCATAATAAAGTAGACGCCCATTAAACTAATTCCACACGACTATGGTAAAGTCATCAGAGTTTGTAAAAACATCATGAAATAGACAGCAATTTAAATCAGATTGGTCATTTTTGTGTGTATAAAGATAGAAATTTGTATGTATTTTTAGAGTGGATAGTGTTGCTTAAGCTGAGCATTGTCCAGTAGCAGAAGCAAAGTATACTATAAGAAATAAGAATCATAATGTGTCATAAACGGTGTAAAGCAAAACAGACAGACACTACTAATAAAACCCTGTACAGAAACGAGAATGGATTCAGATCTCCACACGCTGCTGCGTTAATGCTGTTACTTCACTAATGCACACTGTTGGAGCACTTACGCTCCTGGTTGAGTGTTGGAAGCAGTCGGTGGTGTGAGTGTGTGTGAGTGTGTGTGTGTGTGTATACTGTAGGTTATGTGAGCTAATCATAAAGTGCATTATCTCTGGGCTCCAAAGGTAATCAGTCTTTAATCTACTAAATGGAAAATCATTATTTATGCTTGTACACCGTGACATGTTCATCGTGTAGGCTTACAATTTGGAGAAGCCAATATTGACAATAAGGCAGAAAGGTATCTGATAATAGACACAACTACTAAAGTACTAAAAAATATTATAATCATAATAAAAAAGCCATTAACCCAAGAAACAACTTGTGTCGCAGTGATTTGATCATGTGTAAGGTAGTTCTTAAGCACAAGAGCTTAGAAATCACAAAAACCAGTGACGCAATAAATGTAATGTGGCAGGACAGGGGCTTAGTGGTTAGCACTGTCACTTTGTACCTCCAGGGTCAGGGTCTGTGTGCATGGAGTTTGCATGTTCTCCCAGGGCTTGGTGGTACTCCAGTTTCCTCCCACAGTCTAAATATATGCAGATTCGGCTAATTGGCGTTCCCAAATTGCCCGTAGTGTGTATGAATGAGGATGTGAATGTTGACTGGAGGTCCTACCACGGTCGTACAAATGGGAATAAATACAATGGTAACCACTGGCCTCAATGGTCAATAGTTGGACTACAGAGGTTCCTAGATGGATGGATGGATGGAATGTAATATACATCATAAACCAATCAATCGTTTAATTCCCAGTAAACCTTGTGGTTAATAGTAAGCTTGGGACTAATGTGTTTCCATTGTAAACATTTTACAGCAACCAGTTGTAGGTAAAGAAAGTGATGATGGTTATTACACTACACTGGATCGCTCAGCAGCAACGGTGCGTTAAAAGATAGAAAGAGGAGGCAGGAATGATCTTCTCATTTAATCACTTCTATCACTCATGGAGACGCACCACTGCAACTTCTAACTGCTTGTCCATAATCAATAACCCTAATTTGCCACTCTGTCAAACTGGGAGCAGATAGGCGCCGGACACGGGCGTGTTTTTAAAAAGAAAAAAAAATGATCATTTCACAGTCTGATGGTGTGGGAACGCAGAATGAAGGATTCAGCAGTAAATGAGGTCTCTTTCTTGATTGGAGATGATGCAGGAGTAATTAAATTGAGCTTGTTTGAGATTCGCTTACATGGTGAAAATTGCCTTCGTAGGATAGACGCAGAATAATGAAAACCAACAAGGGGCGTCAGTGGAGTGTGTCTGCGCTGAGACTTTCTCTGAAGTGCCAAGTATTTCACCAATGCTTTTATATAAAACACCAGAGATTTTAAAAATAACAGTGGCCGGGATATGAACTCACACCCTTCCTATTTATAGGCCACAGCCTTTACATACAGAGTTAAGTTTTTTAGAGTTTAAAAGCAAGTTGCAAGTTAGTCAGCAGGTGATGCAGTCTATAAGAACGCATGGTGTAACAGATGTCACAAACCCTTTAAAAGTTCTGGAAAGTTCCTTATTCAGCTTTATCCTTGACTTTAACTCATGACGTCCCTAAGTGACGTCTAATGAATGTCTTATTGCAGTCATCTAACAGTCTGAGTACCCATGACATCCTTTCCAATACGGTGGTCTGCCCGGGCAGCACATGTGACAGAACTACTAGTACAATTTAAAAAGGTTGTTTTTTGGTTACTGAAAGTAATTTTCATTCGATTTAACAGTTATAATGATTTATTAGCATCTTATATTTTATATTTAACCAGTTCTGACTGCATTAAAATAAACTGACTGATATTGAACATTTGTTCTGTTATATCCCCTATAATGTGAAATGATTCTGGGCGTTAACCTATGTAGGTTCCATCTATGTGCTGCCTGGCACATCGGGCGTCAGGCCTACATTTGTCCTTTCTGTGGGGGTTATTTACAGGGTCTAGTATCTGAACACTTGGGGTGAAAGACCTTGCGTCAGGGCTCGAACCAGAGACCTTCTGGTCAGTAGTCCAACACCTTAACCACAGAGCCAGCCCTGCCCTGGGTCAACTTAGGATATTATCAATTAAGATTTGCCCTTTATAAGTAACTTGTATGTATATGTACAGTAAACTGATGCACTGTATTAAACTTGCAGATGCCAATTTTTGCTGGCAAATTTATAGCACTTGTTAAGTCCAAAAAGTTGGTCACCTTGTGGTGAGCCTCACACCTCCAGAGTTGCGGGTTTGAAGTTTTGTGCATTGTGTTTTCATGTTCTCCCTGTGCTTGGTGGGTTTCCTCTGGATAATCCGTCCCTCCTCTCACAATCATATAAACGTGTTGTACAGTATGCTTATTGTCATTTCCAAATTGTGTGTGTGTGTGTGTGTGTGTGAGTACCCTTTGATGTGCTGGCACCTCATCCATGGTATACATCACCTTGCTAAATGAGTTCGCTGGTGTAGAGACCAGGTTACCTCAAGTCATATAGATAATAGATGAACATAGGGACAGTTGATTAAATTATATCTAAAGTGATATAGTATATAATGACTTAATACAGACAAGTTAGCAGATAAATCAAATAATTGGTGCTAATTAGGAGCCAAATCGGCAGATTTGAAGTCCAATGTGCCATCACTTCCCTAATAATGAAAGTCCAAACATGAACTGCGAATACTGATGAAGCTATTAAATCAAGATCATTTCTGCGTCATAGTCAATTAAAATGAGCGTTGACTTTTAGCTGTCAGCTGCTGAGCATATCTGTGTTTCTGGAGCTCGGTGAAAGCTCAGCATCTTGTCGAATTCACAGTCAGCTGAGTAAAAAAAAAATAATACACTGACCTCTGTGATATGAATCATCCAACTGCATAGCTGCACTTTCTGATCCTTTAAATGTGCGCCTCAACTGGTCAATGTCAGAATTGCAGGCGCATTTTTCACCTGTAATGCATCATCTATTTTAAGATGATCAATCTATTTTTCAGACAGGATTTTTTTTTTGTGAATACATCATGACCACAAATAAACCAGAAAAGAAAGCCCAATTAATATATTTTTTAACCTAATATGGTATTACACTTAAGGATGGTTCATGTGTTATTTTCATGTTTTATTTTCATAGTATTGTCTGTGTTTGTTCTTGTCATTGTTATCCTACTATAATGTACATTATAATATCCATAAGCTCTACAATAAACCAAATTCCTGGTTTCCTAGTGGACCGATTAAGAACTACTCTTTTTTTTTCTGTTTGATTTTTATTGATTCTGTTTCTGACTTTGAGTGATTCTGATTAATTAAAATTTAGCTGGCCTCTGATTCTGACTAATTCTGATTCTGAACATGATTCAGATTCAGGTTCTGACATTAATTTGAATTAATTTCAAATTCTGATTCTTATTAAGTTTGATTGATGGGCATTTCCATTTTTCCATGTTATTTCATTTTGACTAATATAAGTACGCATCATTGATGATTAAAGAGTTTGTAGAAATAGTTAAAACTTTAAAGCTAAAAATAATCTGATGATTTTTAATGTAATAAGTAATATTATTAATTCAGGTTGAAGCCCACATACATGTCTGACTGTCCTTCTGTATGGCAGAACTCTCTGTCTAACTTATTAATACAAAGAAATCACATTCTATAAGTTACGTATCACGCAATACACTCCCTGTTCGGTAATTGGAGAGAGAATCACAGATGAGAAATCAAAAAGTAGATCAGATAAAGATAAAGTTTTGTCTTAAAATGACTCCAGCACTTACGTATTTAAAACTTGTTTAAAATTCACTTATACCACTTCAGCGCTGTTATTTCAGTGGTGAAAATATGAACTAATCCAAAAAAATTATCATTTTAGCTTTTCTAATTTATATCGATTGCAAGTGTTAATTCTGGCACCTAACTGTTCATAACATTTTGAAATCAACATTTTGATTTCACTTATCAGGTTAAACCTAAGGTAGATATCTAAGTACTGCAAAAGTTTCAGTAAATTCTAGCCAGACAGTTTTGTGTGATACTGTGACAAGACATACAGAAAGACATACAGAAAGACATACAGAAATTTTCCGAGACTGGTTTCTGGTCCTCTAATACAATCATCTACAAATCTACATCATCTACATCTACAAATGTCTATGTACATGTAAGCATTAATAAATGTACCTATACTGCCCTCTACTGGTCACAGATCACATTGTTGCACTGATACCTCTCATCAGAAGTACCTGTACCAACCATTTATAAACATTTTACATGTACATGCAAGAGGAGAAAAAAGAAAGTAAAAAGACATTGCACTTCTGAATCATTATTTAATTTATTACTTTAAAATTTGTAAAGTTTATGGGGCTTTTTATTATTAATTTACTTTCATGTCATTTTGATACCTATTAAAAATAGTTTTTATATTAAATATGCTCTGCTAAGTAATTCAGCTATCAACTCCCCCAATCACATCATTAGATTAAAAGTTAACATGTAAACTGTACATAGGCCACTGCTGTCGTTCCCATGAACACTCAGCGAGCGGAACGCCTGATCCTTGAAAATCGACAGATAACTTGTCGCCCACTGACGCGTGTCTGTGGGAACACTACACAGATTCATTCACAGACACCAAGTTTACAGTATAGTCATTGTTCATTTTGCTGTATTGTGAAGTAATCCTACATGTGAGCTCAAATTTAAGTCATGCAAAATTTTATATACTTTAATATATTATCCAAAACCATGTGCTTGATTGTCCTTATAACTCATATACCCATGAATGGATCCTGCAGAATGCCTGGATTACGATAATAAATGTTTCTATATGAATACCTTATACAGCTGTAGTGAACTGGAGACAGGTCATGCTTCGGTAAAACTGCCTACTGTAATCACTTCAAGTAAACATTAGCATTTTGGTCGGTGGACAAGAGTCAGCATACAGTAGGCACCCTGACCGGCCAACTATGCAGCCATACACAACAAACTGTGATGCATTTTATGTCCTGAAACCTTTCGATCTGAACAACCATTAACTTTTTCAGCAATGTGAGTTACCATAGCTCCTTCATAGCGCCTTTTCTTCCCATTGAATCATGTCCCTGTCGCTGGTTCACTGGTTTTCCTTATTTGGATCACTTATGGTATGTCCTGAACACTGCAACTAGGGACACCCCACAAGAACTGAAGTTTTGGAGCTGCTTTGACCCAGTCGTGTAGCATTACAATTTGGCCCTGGTCAATGTCACTCCAATCCTTGCACTCACCCATTTTTTCCACTTACAATATAATTATATACAGTGGAACCTTGGATTACGAGCATAATTTGCTCCGGAAGCGGGCTTGTATTTCAAAACACTCATTAGTCAAAGTGAATTTCCCCATAAGAAATAATGGAAATTATTAAAATTATTAAAATGATACGTTCCACAGCCCCAAAAAATAAATACATAGCAATAATTAATACAAAATATAAAGTGAAAATAAAACAAAGTAACCTACACTTTACCTTTAAAAAAAGTAAAAATAAATCCCGACAGATGAGTGTTTTCGTTTATGTGTGCAGGCGCTGTGTACAGTATGTGTGTGTGTGTTTGTGTGTGTGTTAAGAGGAGATGCGCACTAAGACCCAGCAGGAGAGATGATTACCCACAATTCTGCAGCGCAAGAGAGAAAAAAACCTTTTACATGTGCATACATGTGCTCAGTTGTGATCACATGACACTCGGCGTCAAAACAAGAATCGCGTTCGTGATACACGATACTCGGTACTCGTAAAACAAGACTTGCTCGTTTTCCAAGTCAAATTTAAAAAAAAATCTTTGCTCGTCTTGCGGAACACTCGCAAACCGCATTACTCGTAATCCAAGGTTTCACTGTATATATTAGATAAAAAAAAAAAATGGACATTACGATTAAAACATTTACTTAGTACTTGGGTAGTGTTTCACCGGATACTTTATTACTTGAGTAATATTATTTTAAATTATAGCTACTTTACATGTTTTTGCTACTCTACCCACCTCTGCTCATCACATCTAACAAATAACTGTCGCCGTCGCCGTCACCCTTGGCTTGCTCATCAGAGACATTTCATTCATCATTCATTCATCTCATTATTACCTAGACACATTTTTCTCACACATACACACTTCCAAATATTTTCTTTTCTAACAAAATCTTTTTCATTTTTGTGAAGCTGCTTTGAGACAATGCCCAGTGTCGTAAAAAGTGACGTCAAACGCTTTCCTTAGTGCAGCTATGAACACTTCCTCTCTTCAGATTCCGGATATGCTGCTGCTACTGTATTGATGATTGGCTGATCTGCCTTAGACTCCAGCCTGATGCCACTGCTACCAGACTGAGACAGCCTTGTTGGCTAATTCACTTCCTACCTTCTGGCCTGCCTCTGCTACTATTGAATGGCCTTCTGGCCTTCACTGTGGAAATGCTGCTGATGAGCTTGCGGGTGGCTCCTCCATTTCATGCGTACCTTGTCAGTCTGCTACAGCTTTTATCTCAGTGCCTTCAGTTCTGGCAGTTCAGCCTGCACTGCCACAGGATGTAGACAGCCACATCAGCTTCAGATTCCAGACATTCCCTTGCCACTGCCGATGATTGGACACGATGCTTTAAATTCCAACCTGCCATTGCTACTACCAGACTGTCTACTACTAGTAGACTGTGTGCAATTAACTACTAACCTTTAAAGAAAGGAAAAAAAAAAACATTCTCAGCGAATATAATGGAGATTGTTGTAGCAGGTAATTTTCAGTTAAATTTACGTTTATAGCATTTGACAGACGCCCTTATTCAGAGAGACTTATATAATTATTTTCAGGTCTATATCAACAAATACATCTTTATACTGGTTCACTAGGTTACTGACCACCAGGAACATTATACTAAAAATCTACTGAGATATTTTATTTTTAATGAACTGTAAAATAGTATTTGCCCTTGATCACACAAGGGTTCACAACACACGATTTTCATCCACAGTTAACACTGTCTTTCCGAGTTTTGTAGAATCAAACATGGATGCGAGGATGCAAATTAAAAGCAGTACATTAAGTTACAGTAACAATGACAATCTGCCCTGTACTTTCCAGTGAAATAACTGGTAGGCATTACACCGAAAGTCATCATGTATCATCCATAAGGTTAGTATCACCTTCATCTTCATACCATGCATATTGTGGCATGGGTGTGAACAAAGTGGTCTATTATTTATGATGACAAAGGAGAATTGTTTAACTGACCTTTCACTCTGATATATCTATCTTTCTATCCTTCAAGCATGAAAAGAATTCACCAATGTTGAACTTGTGGTCATAAAGTGCTCTGACTGGTCTGATACGTTTCAACACATGGACAATGACTGGGGACAAAGAATTGACAGTAAACCTAGAAAACCGAACTGAAAGCTGATCTACTGAAATATTGATTATGGCCGATTTTCCTGCGCTTACTCATTGGATGCTTCACTAAATGATGGCACTTTTTTCCACACCCAACTCCAAGTATGTAGTGAGAACAGCAGAACTCATGATGGGCAGCAAACTCACAGCCATATATGATAATAATCTGATGAGCTTTAATATAATCAGTGATTATATTATTTAAGGTTGAAGCTCACGTAGATGTCTGCCTGTCTTTCTGCAGACAATGAATTACATTCATTACTTCGTATCTTAATTAACCTAATTAACACCTTAAATAGTGTATTCCTTCACACACACAAACTATGTATCCTGTATATTACTTCGAGTCACATATCCTCACAGTTGTTCCAGATCCCCAAATCCAGAATCCAGCGTACAGAGGCTGAGTGAATGTGGTGTGGACTCTGTGGAGGAGCTTCATCGTGTCGGAGACGCTGTAGAAGGACAGAGTTCCTGCACTGTGATCCACATACACTCCTATTCTGGAGGATGATGGAGCTCCAAGCTTAATCTCCAGATTATTGTGCCAGAAAGATAACGTGGAAGACGAACACATCAGACTCCATGACTTACTGTTGCGTCCAAACAGGCACTCGTTACCCCAGCCCTTCCTTTTAATTTCTTTATATGAGGCTGAGATGTGAATATGGTCCTCACTTTTCCACTCCACCTCCCAGTAAGAGCGTTCACACACACTCTCCTTACTCAACACCTGAGCATAAGAGTCAAATCTCTCTGGGTGATCAGAGACCTTCTGGTTATGTTCATTACGCGTAACTACTCTGTTCTTCCCAGACAGAACAAGGGAGCGGTGTCCTGAGTTGGGATCCAATGTCAGTGCGCAGAAATCTAAAATAAAATAAAATAAAATCAACAAAACCTCAACTAAGGCATGTTAAAATTTATCATTACAAACATTCAGCTTGGTCAGTTTGTTACAAGTATGTTTACTCGTTCTTTCTCTTTCATTATTAATAAGCTTTTCTATGATAGTTGTATATTACATAGCACTCTGATGGAGAAGACTGTAGGATGAGAGGAGCGCATCCAGACTTCAGAGAGGGTTAGTCCATGCTAGAGTTAATGATATACATCTTTGTCAGTCAGAGATTAGTAAGAGTAACTTTATAGAGATGTGTAAATTAGTAAAGATGATGTCCGGAGCTGTAATGTGCTCTAGGCCGTATTTACTAAGCATCTCAGAATCACTCATAGGAATCATCTGGGACTGAAAATCTTCCTACCTCAGAGTAGGACATAAAAGTTTTTTTTTTTTTTTAACTTCCTACCTTTTTTTTTTTTTTAGCATGGAGTAGGACTGCGCTAAGTAAAGCGTGTGACCTCACTTTTTTTAACGACACTGTTTATGACACGTTATAGTGGGTGATGTAGTTTTTACAGGTTTTTGTAGTTTTAAATGGTGGAAAAGCGAAATGCTGAAATCAGCAGCAGTGCTGTGAAATCTTTATGCACGCAGACAAAACTTATAGATGCGTGACTCGCTGCATGACATTATCCTCATGAGACTGGTCCACTCACATTTGTTTAAAGCCTCTAATAGAGTTATGTAGGACTGTTATACTCTGATCAAAATTAATTTTAAAAGAAATGAAACTGGAGAGAGGATGAGAGCGTTTTGCTTGAGAAGGAGGCAGTAAAATGTAAAGAAATAATTAAGGCAAACTTCTGCCCTACTCATAGATAAATACACACAAACAAGTCACTCCAGTCACTAACGGAATCCTTGCTTGTCTAAGCACGCTAACCACAGTGAGATTTTTTTCCTTCCCAGTTACAGTGACTACTAAATTTTCCACTGTCAAAAGATTTCTGTCTTTGCAAACCCAAAACACATTAATCTCATGAAAAGAAAAGGAACGTTATCCATTGGCAAGCTGTCAAACTCGTTGCTACTGTAGATGTCAAACTATCTGTCAAACTTGTTGCCTCCAAACCAACATATGTTCTCCATCACAGGACACTCTGGAACCCTCAGAACATATCAGCTCCTCCTGACTAAGAACTGGGGCTCAGCACGTACACAAGTATTCACTACTACAGTACATCTCATCCTGTGTAGCTTGTGTTGGAGCCATAATTCCTGCCTGTTGGTAAACTCACACTTCTACCCACATCCTAAAGACCTTGTCCACATATAGCAATTGACATCATCAACTTCCCTCCCTCACAGAATAACACCTCCATAATGGTCATCATCTATACATCTTGTTCCCCTGCAAAATATCCAGACCACCTTTCCAGCATGTTTTAGATACGACACCATTCCAGAAGATATTGTAAAAATTATTTATGGTTGACACCCAACTACCAACCTGAAGCCAATGGTCAAGTAGAGCAGGCAAATCAAAAGGTAGAACAAATTGCATATAAAATCAATTAAGTGTGGTTTCTAGCCTGGGTGGAGTATACTCGAAACTCACTCCAAAACTAGAGAACCTGATCAACACATTTCAATGTGTCGTAAATTTCGAACTACCATTGGTCATGAAGAATGCCAACCCTGCAGACTCACTAGCAGGTGACGACTGATTCCAGAAGGGTTAACAGGTACAGCAACAAGCACATCAACATCTTCATGGTGCCCAGGAGACCAAGAAATTTGCCAACCAATGGAAAGGAAACACCCACAGACATACAGTATAAACCAGAAGACAGAGTATGGCCTCCCCACCAAGAGGTTGTGCCTGATGGAGGTGTTGCAAGAAGGGTTCATTTTCAGACTCATCATCACATTATCATATTGAATCAGATCAATATAGCAGGAACGGCTACTCTTACCATGTTCAGGAATTTTTACAAATTCCTCCTGGCAGACTTCTTCAAGTTGCTTTTTCATATCAGAGAGAGATTTCCTCACTCCATCAAATGAGAGATGTTGATTGACAGTGATGCTGGGTGAGTCCACTTGACCAGAAACAGCACATAGAGACTGGAAACTCTACAAAGAGAAAGAAGAATCATGAAGAAGGATTAAATGAATAGGTGTTATGTTATGTCAAGTTTTGGCTTTTGACTCCAGCAAACAGAATACACTTCTATAGTTCAACATCACCAAGTCCCACACCATTTCCCATAAGCACAACGGACTTTAAACCATATAAAAAAACTCCAACATTCAAGCTCAGGGGGCATAAATACACATGCTTACTGTATATTATAAATACCCTGTACTCTCATGTAATTATTGCAAATAATCACTAGGACCATTAGACCACACAAGCCCTTCCAGCCTTGATCCAAAGTAAGTTTGCATATTTTTAATAATGATCTTCTTCTTTGTCTTTCGGCTGTTCCCTTTCAGGGGTCGCCACAGCGAATCATCTGCCTCCATCTAACCCTGTCCT
>JAQQZT010000012.1:34877789-34913949 GCA_030068275.1 Clarias platycephalus | reverse complement strand
GGTGGCCCAACCAGTTATTAGGTTCAGGGGCAATTACTTTTTCACACAGGGCCATGTAGGTTTGGATTTTTTTTCTCCCTAAATAATAAAACCCCTGCTTTAAAAACTGCATTTTGTGTTTACTTGCGTTATCTTTGACTAATAGTTAAATGTGTTTGATGATCAGAGATTTTGTGACAAACATGCAAAAGAATAAGAAATCAGGAGGGGGGCAAATAGTTTTTCACACCACTGTATATATACATATGGATTATATTATTTAAATTAAATCATGCAGCCCCATTTAAAATCCATCAAGATCAGCCTCGAACCCAAAATTAATTTGTGTATATTTGTGTCCAGAAACAACAAACTGTGACCTGAGTGTTAAAGTGCAGTTTTTTGTTCCAAACTTGCTGAGAGCAAACATTCATACCGGATCTCATCATAATCAGTTCTGATCTGATTTAATATGACTATTTTATTTAACAAGATAATTTGTGCAAAGTACTTTAATATTCCTACTCTGTAATACGGAGGCCGATGAGGGGGAATAACCACAGGGGTGATGGACAGTCCTGTACGTTTCTCTTTCCATTTCCACTTGATCTCATTTCGAATAACTTCCAGGTTAGTGTTGTACAGAAAGCTAATGCACCATGTAGGACCGACAAGCCTTTGTTTCAGACACCAGTGCCCTTGATTAGGGTTTTGTTTTTAAAGCTAGCTAGCTTCGTAGCTCACATTGTGTAAATGCAACACTAAGGCAATTCCTGAGTGAATTAGAAGCAGTTATTGTGTTGTTCAAGATAACAATGTTATCAGGGGTCCGTTCTTCGTACGTCGCTAACTCAGTTAGCTGGATTTGATTGTTGTGGATTTGTCCTGATCTTGGATTGTTTCATTCTTCGATGCACTTCTCGCACTTGCTGTCATAGCAACATGTCCGTAAGTATTTTGTAACATTTATTTTTCAGGGCTTTGTCATGATTTATGCAAATAAATATTTATATATAAATGAATTTTATAATGAAAAATTGGACAAACTAATTTTATTATAAAGTAAATATAAAAATATATGTTGTATTTAAAATTTAATATTTTCATATACAACATTTTCATATTGCTTATTATATTTAATTGTCTCATGTAACTTGTAAACCATTAACCTATGAATTTAAGTTCTAATATAATATCTGATAGCGATTATATTGGGGGGGGGAAACGCTCTTTTGCCATTTCGTCAACCAATCAAAGGGGTTGTGATCAGTGTTTCTACGGTCAATGAATATCGCCTTTTAAACCAACGCGCAATAATCCTAGACAACTCAATCCGGCTATACTAATCAACAACAGATGTGGCTCTAAGAACCAACGTAGCCACATCGTAATTAGCACGATCTTAGATGCGTCAGTTCATCTTAGATGTGTCAAGCGACGTACAAAGAACGGACCCCAGATGTGTTCATTTATTTTTTGCTACAAGTGCTTCTGTGACAGTGAGGGTTTTGTTATGGTCTATCATCAGCACTCGTGGAACGGCTCTCTCCCAGTCAGATTACTCGGTCAGAAATAGCCAGGTTTAATAACGGCTCTCTGAGGAAAAGAAAGGCAACTGTACCATCAGTGAACTAAAAATGGAAATAAAAATGACAGTTGGACACAGCGAGTGGTCGACATTGATTTATTTGTATTTAAACGCATCAAGCTCGTAGTACAGATATTTAGCACATCTTGATCAACCAAGGAGACAGCAAGAGAATCAGAATAGCAGGAAAGGGTTTTCCCTTTACCCCTCAACGTCCAGAGCACGGTCGGGAGAAAAAAAAAAAAAAACTAATAAAAATTCATACCTTATCTCAATCTTTGGAGGGAATTATCGGGGAAAGGGCGGGGGGGAAAAAAGAAAAGAAAAAAAAATGCAATTGGTCCACATAATGTATATAAAAAAAATAAATACAAAAATATGCAAATTCTAAAAAAAGGCAATGCACCAAATCTACGATGCTGGAGGAAAAAAAAATCCATTTTGACTCGACTACTTCCTGTTAAATTAAATGGTCCTTAGGGAAGAGGAGTAAAAAAAATAAAAGGTTTTCCTGATGAGACCGAGAGAGAGATTAGGTCCACGTTTTATTTAAAATGAAGTGTTAATAAATACAATTCAAGAGGAATTGTGAATTTCTGCTATTATTCACGACGCTACACTACAATCTTTTTGCGCATAGACGTCAGGATTCTACTTAAACACGACTAATTTGCTGTGAGAAATTTTAATTTCACTGCGCTGTATGTGGTACAGCCGAGGCTTATCTTTTTTACTTATTTATTTTTCGGTCCTGTTTTGTTGTGTTTGTCGTTTCCCCTGTTTGGCGGCAGCGCGAGACGGCGACGCCCTCTGGCTGGAGAGGCTCCGTGGATTTGGCTGACGATTCAAACGGGGGGGACAAAAAACACAAAAATAATGTCCAACAAACAAACATCACTCCTGAGCGAGAGATTAGTTGTTTTTTTTTTAGAAAGTGATGTGTTTAAAGAAGCAGCATAAACTGGGAAGACGGGGGATAAATAAATAAAATCGATCCAGCATATCTCTCTCTCGGCACATGAAAGGAAACGGCTTTCATTCGTGGACAGGTGAAGGTCCTGGTGTACGTCTGTCATTCAGGTTGTAATCGAGGAGGTACTGAAGTCACATTGTTTGACCATCTCATTGTTTAAAAATAAATAAATAAAACTAATGTAACAAAAGTGGGGGGGGGGGGGGGGACAGCAGGGCGGAATGATCCGGGAGAACCCTGACATGCTCAGATCCGTGCCACCTCTAGTGCGTGTGTGTGTGTTGATGGGATAATAACGGAGTGGCTTAAACGATGTGGGCGGGGCAGGCTCAGTCATTCGCGTAGGTGTGCAACAGCTCCAGTCATGGCTCTTCCACATTAACTGCCCCTTTTGCCCCGTCCACCATTCAGAGATGTGGAGTATTTTATATAATTAGTGCTTAAACAAGAGACCTTTGTTGCTCTTGGTGCTCATTTTAAAGTGCAATTTATTTTTTAGATGATGTAATTCTTTTTTTTTTGGTTTGTTGCAATAAATGGGAAAAAAAAAAAAAAAGAGGAAAGACATCTTGGGAATTATATAAATATATAATTTATTTATTATCTTAATTAATAAATGTAAGTCTTTTCCTCTCATGCTATTTCTCTAAGAAAAGGAAAAAAAAAAAAAAAAAATCTGGCTCTTTTGATTGACCGCATGCGACGCTCTACAGTGTAATATTTTTATCATTTTCTTTCTTTTGAATGTTTGGGTCGAGTTTTATAAACGCGCTGCGGTGTCGGCGAGACGGATCTGAGCACGCCAGGGTTCCCCGCTTCAGTGGGCGCGGAAACCCTGTCTGTGGAGGATGAGGGGGGACGCTTGCAGGAAGGGGAGGCTCCTCAACTCTACATGCACTTCGAGATCACGGCAAGAGTGAGCTAGAATATCTACACGGACACGACGAGAGCTTTCATGCAACATATCTACGGACCGGGTACGGGATAAACTCGCGGTAATACAGCTACAGTAACGAAACGTCAGAAGGCGGTGGCGACGGCAGCAGGAGAGCCGCGGGGCTCCGGCCGCGCCGTCTTTCTTTTTGCGCTTTCTCATCTTCAGCTCTGCTGCGGCTTCTTGGCGTAACTGGTAAAGACAAAGTTGTAGTCGTTGAAGTGGGCGAGCTGGCGGTCCAGGCGCCTGTAGCCATCGAGTTTCTGCGCAGGCGTGAACACGCTGCGGCACTTCGAGCTCTGTTGTGACACGCAGAGAGAGAGTACAGATTTAGACAAAACTTCAAAAAAATTTTCCTTTTCCCATTTATTAGTGTATTTACGGTAAGCCTTCTAGTCCAAGAATTACGGTAATCATATACAAGCTTTTAAGCTACATCACAGTACGATTCTAGTCGTTTGTAAGCCTTGTTACTCATAAAAACTCGCTCACCTGGTTAACAAAAAGCGTAGTCACAAATTTCCCTGGCTTGAAGATGTCCACGACTTTCCGCACGAGCTCGTCGTAGGACGTCTGGGAGAGGTTGGTTTCGAAACTAACGTACGAGAACTCTGGCTCAGGGGTGATGTGGATCGTCCAGTAAGTTCCCTGAGGGACGCACAATTCGCTCACGTGTTATTCAGACAGACGGACAAAATCCGCGACTTTTTTACCTCAGGATAAGAAATTTCAACTTTATTACTTAAAGACATTAAAGTAAACCGTGAGGAAAAGTTGACTGAAAGTCTGACGTACATCCGTTTTCATTCCATTCATGGAGTATCCACAAGGGTTGAACATTGTGGCGTCGATCACAGAACCTGGAATCAGGTCACGAATTCCACTCATCTGTGGGGCAAAAAAAAAGTCAGCACAGGTCAGTTCAAGTATCCAAAGACTACACGAGATATATGTCTACAACAAAACATCGACCGTCTCAAGGAGTGAGTATTTACCCGCACGCAGACTGTTTAATTTAATTAATATGAAGCAAATTCAGGGCTTTTTTTTTTTGTCAGTGTAAGTTTGAAAGACATTTCCGGATCAAGTGAACCGCATCAAGGATCGATCAAAACAGAACATTCTGGAATATTTCAGCATTTTTCTGCTTTTTTTTTTTTTTTTTTTTTAAGATTAATTAATGGTAATCAAATTAATGAGATTACACAAAAAAAATTAAGGAAAAAACACAAATGAGTTACACATCATGATTCTTCTGTTTGGTAAAATTTTAATTTTGCGTTCGAGGCGTTTAATGTTGCAGTTCCTCTATAATCCTGCAGGTGGTGCACTCAACTATTCACTCATGTGCAGGCAGAACAGCATCCTGCATGGAATGAGGAATTATTTGCCAGGTTTGTTCAGCATTTAAAAATGAATAAATTTAAAAAAACAAATCTGGGGAAAAAAAAATAAAATTCATATTGAATCCGAATATTTGTAAAAAATGTTGATACAAACTGACCTCGCGATTCCAGTCTCTAAAATCTAATATGAAATCACATGGTCTTGCACACGTCAAGCTAAACACTGTGCGTCTAGGCTTCTTAGACAATCTGAGCATTATGATTTCGACACGCTGTCTCGCATCTCATAATTATTTTTTTTGACTCTGAAGATGCTTTGAGACAATGAGACATTGTTACACGCGCTATATAAATTTAATAAAATTAAAGAGCAAAAGCTCTTCCTGGAGATCGAGTCAGTTTCAAGCTATTTGAAATGACAATAATAATTAATAGGTTTAAGATCCAACAGGATTTTATTTTTAGCTTTGCTTTTTAGATTTTATCGTGCTAGAAAGGTTTATTTTCCTTTTATAGAACTGTTATTAACTGTTATGAGCAGGAACCAGCCATCACCTCCCCAAACGATATCACGATACCTCCATTTTACCCCCCCCCTCCGGATTTTGTCACAATTTTAAACATCTAAAGAATTATGTAAATGATTAATTACAATGAGCAATTACAAAGTATCCTGTTCCTTATAACATTCGTTCTCACTTAAAAAACAAACGCAGCATTTAAACACTACAAACTGACTTCACATACAAACGTTTAACATTGAATTGAGCGGCACCCATCTCCACGTGTCATCCACCATAATTAATATTTATAAACAAACTTTAATAATTCACTCCTACCACACCGGGTGAAAATAGTTCAGAGAGCGCCACCTGTAGGATTATATAGAAACAGTGATGTTTTATCGCCTTAAAGGCCTCCAAAGTCTCAGAACTTAAATCAGTGAGTGCGAGTGTTTGATTATTGATAAATGTATCGTCATATAAAAACACGTTTCTGTTGATCCACTCTGAAGCTTCTGCGCTCGGTACAGAATCACGGCACAGAATCACGATCACGGCTGAACGAACTGAGAACCAGACGATTCTGCTCACTGGACGATCGACCGCTTCATCTCTATTATAAACATTAAAATAGTTAAAAAACAAACAAAAAAACAACGAACTGCAATTCATGACTGATTTGTGATCCCCGTCTTCATGTGGTTATAATCATGAAGACACCCCCCGATTACAGCAACCCCGAACCCCAGTACGTACACGAGTGACCTCATTAGCGGAAACACCGTCTTTCATGTAGAACTGGTCCATCACGGCTGGGTCGAGATCGCTCATCAGAACCTCCAGCGTCTGGTCCGCCTGCTTGTTCTCCCAGTACTCCGGCAGCTCCAGAGTAAACAGGTACCTGGAGGAACGGCGAGAAAAACGCTCTCTTCATGACGAACCCGAACGGTGAGATCGTAAAAAGCATAAGTAAGCGCGCTCTGCGATCGGGAACGTGACCTACCAGCAGTCAGAGTTCAGACGTCCCATACAGTATGCTGCTCCGTCTGAGGGGAAAAACAACAAAAAAACAAAACACGACGTGAGTAAAATATGATCTCTAGGTATTCAGGTCAGGAAGTGGCGTGTGTGTGGACATACTTGGGAAGATCTGGCTGAGAAATCCCACTTCCTCCTCAAAGTTGCGGTGGGGAAACTCCTGATGGGCGGGCTTCATGAAGTTCTTACGAGAGTAGAAGAAGTTCTGCAGGATAAACAGGACAGACAGTCTGTTAAAAATACTTGGGACGCGCCGTCACATGAATCCGATGAGGTCATCCTTCTAAAATAAATATATAAACACATACAGTGAAACCTCGGATTACAAGTAACACGATTCACGAGTGTTCCGCAAGACGAGCAAAGATTTTTAATAAAGTTTGACTTGGAAAACGAGCATCGTCTTGGTTTACGAGCACCGAGTATCATGCATCACGCATTCGCTTCTTGATTTGACACCGAGCGTCACGTCATCACAACTGAGCCAACGGTTTTTCTCTCTCTTGCGCTGCAGGTAATCATCTCTCCTGCTGGGTCTTGGTGCTCGTCTCTTACTGGTATCAACATCCGTGTGTTTTTTGCGCTGCGTAATGTGTGCTCCCGCAGCGCGAGAGAGAGAGGGGAAAAAAAAAAAGAAAAAAAAAAAAACCAGCGTCTGTGCGCATAAATGGAAACAGTTATCTGTCGGGATTTCTTTTTTACTTTTTTTGAAACGTAAAGTGCAGGTTAATTTGTTTTATTTTTACTTTATATTTTGTATTAATTATTTTTATGTATTTATTTTTTTGGGCTGTAGAACGAATAATTTGGGTTTCCATTATTTCTTATGGGAAAATAAAATTTGGTTGACGAGTGTTTTGGAATACGAGCCCACTTCCGGAACGAATCATGCTCGTAATCCGAGGTTCCACTGTGTGTGTGTGTGTGTGTGTGTATATATATAAAAAAATAAAGAGTTAACCAGAGTGGGGTTTAATACAGAATGATTTATCGATACAGGATCGTGGAGAGGAAAAGGGGGCGGAGCAATATGTCACGTTAGCGAGTTCAAAACAATCAAAGATGAAGAAAAAAAATCTGTTTAAAAACTTGTTACTGATGCAACAAGAAGAGAGGGTGGAGTGTTCTCAAGGTGCAAAGAGATTTATTTATATATTTAAAAATTTTTAATAAATATAAAATAAAAGCCTTTGAAGTTTAACTTTGCCTTTGATGTTGCTGGTATGAGAGTCAACACAACATTCGCATCATCCAAACTCGGCACGTTATACAGTAAATCAAACAAGCAACAAAAATTCCCACCCTTTTTTAATGTGTGTGTGTGTGTGTGTGTGTGTCACCTCGATGGCGTCAAAGCCGGAGTACTCGCGCGCCAGCTCCAGCAGGGGCACCAGCGCTTGCAGTAAGAGGGTGGTTCCGCATGTCTTCAAAATGAAACGTCTCTTGGAGACAAACATGCTACTCTCGCTGCAGAGGGAGGGGAAAATAAATTAATTAAACTCAGCTGCTCGTCTCCCAGGTCAAAGGTCAAAAGAAAAAAAAAAAAAAAAAAAAAGTCATGCGTCGTTTCCATTTCATGGTTTTATTTATATACATTTTTTTTTTTAAATAGATGTCCATCATAGCAACATGTCACAAAAGCTAAACCATAAGTGTTGGCACCCCCTGGACATGAGTTTCTCATTAATAATCAGCTCTAATGTTCGTACAGACGCGCAACACATTATAACGCTTTATTAAAATATTGTAATACTGAACACAATTTCAAATTATACTTAATAAAATGCTCAGGTTTATCGTTCCAAATCTTCTTGCATGAATTTTTCTCCCTCATTTATTATTAAACGGGCTTTAAATTATTAATCGAGTTGAGCTTTGTTTTCTCTCAGAGAGGACGCAAGTGCGTCAATGAGGGAGGTGGAGACAAAGAAAAATGAGGGACACCGAGCAGTGTTTCTCTCCCACACACGCCTGGGTGGGCATGGCCACACTCAACAGAACCAATCAATTTAGCGCTTTTTTTGCCTCAAGGGGGCGTGGCTATACATGTCACTTAACAGAACCAATTCATTTGGCCAATTTCCCCCTCCAGGTGGGCGTGACTATACGCGTCACTGAAAGCCAATCAATTTAATACTTTTTGCCTCGAGGTGGGCGTGGCTATATGAGTCACTCAACGAACGCAATCGATTTAGCCCTTTATTCCCCCTCATGGTGGCTGTGGCTATACGAGTCACACAGAACCCGGCATCGCGTTAGTTTAGCGTGTTTACTGTACACAAACAGTAATGCACCGTTCACACCAAACACAAACAGAAGTGCGACACTGCATCCATGGCTTACCCTAAACAAACAACGAGATAATGAGACGTACACTATTAAAACTGAACCTCACGGACATAAATTATATTGAGTAACATTTAGTCGAGGGGACGATATGAGCCTGATGGTGACCGGATTATTTTTAACATTTTAACTATTTCTACAAACTCGTTAACCGTCAATGACACGAACTAACACCGGTACGCATGTATGTACATCTCCATCAACTTTGAGAACAATGCAGCCCTGCGTACGAAATTGAAACAGAGAGAGAGAGAGAGAGATCAATTCCCTCATTGTTCTGCTGCGGCTCTACCTGTTTGCACACACGATCTCCAGAAAAACACACAGACACGATCGTTCCCACCTTAAGGCCGTGTCAAAGGAGTGACAAGTTAGTGTGTGTGAGCGTGTGAGATCTCAAAACATGGCCACGCTGGATATTACCAGGTAGCGCTGGGAGATTTTCCCCATTAATTCACTGAATGTGATTCCCAAACTAGATGTTTAACATTTATTTTGTGAGAAAAAGGTGCAGACTTGTGAAACCCGCGTCTCCCAGGAGTGGACAGTGAGCGGCATTTATTTTTTATTTTTTTTTAACATTCTGGTGAATTTTCTCTAGATCGTAAAAAGTGTATAACGTTGTCCCTGGAGAAGATTCACTACTTTCAGACTTGAAATTTCAACAGGTGTGGGGGCCCTTCCTTCGCTTTTTTCATATACATTTATAGTTTGATTCCCTTCTTATTTAATTATTTGTTGGTTTGTTTTCTTTCCCCTTCTTATTCCTTTTTATTTTTGCGCGCAGAATCAAAAAACGTCCAGCTCCATATCCTTTTTTTTTTCCTTTTCTCTGAATGCCTGGCGTCTAGCCTTTCTTATACATGTAAAACTGGCTTGGAGTCAGGGAGAGGGACGGGGTGAGTGTTATAGGGTTTATAAGGGGGAATCATTACATGTTCACCCTGTTATATCCCTCTTTAAAATCCATAAAAATATTGTTGAGAAAAAGTGTGTAACAAAAAAATGTTACTTGGAGAAAGACGTTTCTTTTAACCCGTCTACACACCACCACATCTTCTGTGGGAAAGACGGAACAAAGAAAACAAAACAAAATAAAAAATGTCCATATGGCGAAATATCCAAATAACACCTGATAAACATGGAACTGGTTTTTCAGCTCCTGTACCAACTCCGAGTTCAGCGAGCGCAACAGGAAACCGGGCGAGACGTCGGGTCCTTCACTTATACAAGGACCGATGAAGAGAAATGTCCGATAGATCACGTATTCGTGGCTGTTCTTTCCGCAGTAGATCACGTTCGTAACAGGAAGTAACGCTGGTGAGAGACCGAGAGAGACACCTACCTGAGTATATAAGCTTCCTGCTTGTCAGTCTTTGTCACGCTTATGATCAAACAATGCACATTCTCCAGAAGTTTGTCCCACTCAAACCTGAAACACACAAAACACACACAAACTTAGCGACATGAAATCGTCCATAAATTTCTCACAGAAAAAAACCGAGTGCTCCGCTCTGATTGGTCAGATCGTGACATGGACACTCGTGTATACACCGACATGCTTTCCCTGGACACCTTGCCGTTTCCATAGCAACAGCTCGTCCAACGTAATCTGTTTAAATTGTTCTCTTAATATGGATCACCGTGTGGAAGAAACGGTTAAATAAAAATAAATAAAAAGTCTCCAGAATCAGGACTCGAACACGGGAGACTTGAGGGGTTTATTTCCCCTCTGGAGATCATGGGATGTGACCCCATCCGCTCCAGGGGGCGCCGTTTCCTCAAATAATCGAATCTTTAAAATTAAATGAGGGGAAAAAAAATATAATTGGGACGAATAAAAGCCCCAAAAATCTATATGACGCTCCTCATGTTCACCCTCACAACTAATCAGTGTGTCTCACACACACACCTGTGGTGAGATCCGCCCGAGAGCGGCCCCACCCCCTCTTTATACACAAACCAAACATCTCAATCACATGGTGCGTGTGTGTGGATCAAACTAACACACAGACTGTTAATGACCGACACCGTCGAGTCGTGAACGCAAATTCCATGTGTACGTTTGTGTTAGAGTGAAGATCTAATGAGTCATTATTAAACTATGACTAAACACACACAAGAATTTAACGTCCCTCCGCAACCTGCACAACCGACGCTCAGGACGGATAACCGAGTCGGCTAAAGCGCACAGGTGTGTGTGTGTGTGTGTGTGTATATATACCCATCTTAGATAACCAAGTTTAACAATCTGCTCAAAAGCTCAATGTTTATAAAAAATAATTTAAAAATTACTTTTTTTCTTGATGTGTGATGTTTCAAAAGCTTGTAAAACATCTTTAATTTTAATGTGACGTGACTTTATTACTAGGAAAAAAAAAAAAAAAAAAAAAAACCCAACCTTGAGTTCAACCAGAGCTGTTATTATAACACGAGTCTGTGATAGTCAGTGTGTGTGTGTGTGTGTGTGTGTGTGTGTGTGTGTGTGTGTGTGTGTGTGAGCGGAGGGAGCGTGGCTTAGGTCGCTCCACCCTCACACAAAACTCACAGGCACAGAGAACGTAACCGGCGTCGACTACAAAAGCCGACACGCGCAACGCTTGTGATTCTTCAACTTTAAACTGTAGGTGCGAGCTGGAGGTGGCTTGTTTGTGAGAAAGTGTTGGATGGGTTTCTCCCCCCCCCCCCCAAAAGATGTTTTCTTCTCTTTTGGTTGAAAAATTTGCCACAGTAGGGGAAAAAAAAAAAAAAAAAAAAACCTGATAATGGTGGATTTTATGAGAGAGGTAGTTTCGGAGGGAATCCGGTCTTGTGTCCAATGCATCTTCTCTCACATACTAGAAAGGAGAAGGTCAGTGAGTTCAGGACCATTTTTGAAGCAGTTAATAATTGTCTCCTCAAAACAGCAGAGGGAAAAAAAAAAATTGGTCAAGATATTTTCAATTGGACACAAAACGAGGAACCTTTAATCAATCGTGATGTAAATGATTCAGTGTAGAACATCATGAGCAGTGAGGTGACGAGGTTTCTCTCTCTCTCTCACACACATACACATGCGGAGTGTAGAATGCGAGTTGTGAATCAGATGCCCTTGTGGACTTATTTGGCCATTGGCTGCGCTCCAGACCCCCTGATCCTCTCTTTCTCTCTCTCCCCCTCCCCAGCACCTCGGCGACGGGTTTAATCCTTTCCCCTCCCGTAAGCCGACACCGCTCGTCTTTCACGCCGACCTCCTGGGAAACCGTCGCCAAGACCTCTCGGGTTCCTCTGCCAAGAAACCGAGGCGTTTCCCGGAATCGTCAGCGCCCGAGGCGGCAGAATAACGATTGCACCTCGGTTACTGCTTCGCCATCATCTGTGCTAAAACGTCCCGCTGATCTGTCGTCGTACCTAAAGCAGGCTAGCGCTCTTCCTGCGTTCACTCACCGGGGGTCAAGTGCTGAGAGAGAGAGAGAGAGGGGGGGGGGGGGGGTGTTCAATAGCAACAGCGCCGTGTCCGCGGTAGTCAACGCGAATTTGAGACGAACCTCCAGCCACTATATCGGGCGCGCCATTTTTGGATCGGCTAAATTAAGCGCGAGATGAGATCCACCATGCGTAGACGCGTGTCCTACAGCTGCACAAGGAAAGACTTCTGGATGAGACGCTGCATTTAACACGTCCAGTAGTCGTACAGTTTTTTTTTTTTTTTTTTTAAATGGGAGAGGGGAGGGAAAAAAATTTATAAGGAATAACTTGTAAACGGCGAGTCCGATGAGGAAGTTTAAACCGTGAGAGGAACCAGATGCTCATTCGCATGACCGGAATCCCTGCAGTATCTGGGTGGTACAGAACGTCGAGTTGCAATAAAAGGGGGAAAAAAAAAAAAAAAAAAAAAAAAGGTGTTCAAGTCAAATTTCCGGTCTGATGATACACTGATGATGCAAGAGATGTCCAGTACCTCAATCGTGTCAAGCGATACTGGGAACTTGGGCAATATCCAGTACTTCGAGTGCCATCAAGCTATACTGGGAACTTGAGTGTCGAGGGGGAATACCAGTAACTCCATGGACAGCCGGTACACCTCAAGCGTCAATCTGGTACCGGTACCTACGCCAATATCCAGTACGTCCAGAGTCAAACGATACTGCTCACTGATTTCCAGCACAGAGTGTTTGGTGACACCAGTGACTATTAATACGAGTCGTGTACTGAATGTCTTGCGATACCAGTAACTCAAGCGTCAAGCGGTACCCCGAGTATCCGGTACCCCGAGTATCAAACGATACTGCTCACTCCAGTACCAAGTGCCTGATGAGACCGGTAACTCATGTTATGTCATATATCTGGTGCTACCAGTACCTCGAGCTAGTTCCAGTACCTCGAGCGATACGAGTTACTCGAGCGATAACCG
This sequence comes from Clarias platycephalus, assembly GCA_030068275.1. Taxonomy (NCBI): domain Eukaryota; kingdom Metazoa; phylum Chordata; class Actinopteri; order Siluriformes; family Clariidae; genus Clarias; species Clarias platycephalus. Next base: position 34,900,849 of record JAQQZT010000012.1, on the reverse strand, counting down.
GTACACCGCAAGCGTCCAACAATACCAGTAACTCCAGTGATGGGGTAACAGTGACTCAAGTGTTTCCAGTACCTCAAGCGTCAAACTATACCAGTACCTCAAGTGTCGGGCGATATCTGGTCCACCGGTAGCTGACGAGTACTGACTATCAGATTGGCGTCATTTTTAGGCCAAATCAGTCAATAAAAAAAATAAAAAATAAAAAAATAAAATAACCTTAGACAGCATGGCATTATGGGAAAATACATCAACAACAGAGTGGCTAGATGAAGTGAAGTTACTCACACCATTCAGAAGCTGCTTGTCAGAGGGTCAGAACAACTAAAAAATAAACCTACAGGATTTAAACACCGAGATTCTTTATTTAACATTGTAGTTGTGTTTCAAGGTTCGGGTGGGACGTGTGTGTGTGTGTATATATGATTGAGCAGTGGTCTTGGTAAGTTTGACAAGTGTCTGATGAGTTTTTTTTGAGAGGCAAAATCCTATATTATAAATAATGCGGTGAATTAAACTAATCCAGTCTGATTAGGGAGATGTTCCCTCCCCCCGTTTCTGGACATGAAAGTCCCAGGATCTCCCTATGACCTCAGCTCCAAGTCTCCCCTGACAACATTCTCTTCTCCAAACCTAAGTTTCACTCAAAGTAAATGAAATAAAAAGTCACCTCAAAAATGTTCAGGAATGGAAATGACGTCATGAATAAAATGACCATGCAAAATACTTCATTTTACTGAGCGAGTGTGTTCATTTCTTTTTTTTGTTTCTGTGTGTGTGAGGCAGTAATTCTCTCTCTCACACACACTGCAATGCAGTGCGTTGTAAATCGTGCGCGTGTGACAGCTCGCGCTTTATAAGTAACCGGGCCAGGTGCACGCGTGCAGCGACCACCGCGTGCTCTTGTCCGAGAACGCAGGCGTCACGTGACCGAAGAGCACATTAAAAAAATATATATATTATAATAACTTCAGAAGAGAAACAAAACAAACACGTCCGCACATACACACACAAACTATTTGAATATGCAAACCATTAAACAAAACGATTTTTTTTTTTAGGTTTTATTTAAGGAAGATCGATATGTGCGTAATGACGTCATACGCAGTTCAGGCTAACGTCAACGGCTAGCACGCGTGCTCTGTTTTTATATATATATATATATATATATATATATATTACACATACACAACTTTAAAACAATGCATGAAACAAACGTGCTAATTAAAGATCAGGTACGGTTTAAAAAAAAAAAAAACTAATGAGATACGTTAGTCCCAGAAAGAGAAGGGTGGAGGGGAACACACACACACATGAGGGGAAGACGGAGATTAGCACTACTGATTTAAAAAGATGAAATAGTGTGGATTTGGGCGACTTCTAGCGCGTCAGGACTCTCGAGTTGAACGGATTATGGCTTGTATTACGCCATAAATGAATGAAGAGGGGGAGGGGGAGAGGGGCTGCATGACACTGAGCAAACATGTCACATGATCGGCTGTTTAATTTCCGCGATAAAATGCAAATATATAAATATTGTGATACAAAAACAACGTATGTTTCACATCATTGCTTTTATTCAAGTCTCAAAAAGACGCGCATTTGAGAGAGAAGGTGGCATTAAAAAAAAAAAAAAAAAAAAAACACACACGGCCTCGTTTGGGGGGGGTCGCGTCCCAAACAACACTCCGCTCCCTGCGCATGCGTACTACGCAGTAACCATGACAGCGCCGTCCTCGCACCCTACCTAGCGCCCTACTTCTACATCAAGCTGGTGTTTAGGATTCAGCATCGGACATCTTTTTTTTTGGGCATGTTTTTTTGTAACTAACCTCGGGATGCTTCGCAGGTCCCCGGTACCTTTGGCGTCGTCCTGCCGGGAGAACCAAACCTCCAGCAGCTTCTCGGTCCCCTCGAAGAAATGCGCTCCGTTCTCCTCCATCGTGACACAAACAAACACGCACACAGCTTATTTTGATGTTTCAGATTTCTTTTCAGCTCCAAATCAAGTCTCAAGCTAAAAGATGTTAAATTGAGCACAGTGTCCTTGAATCCTTGAATCTTTGAGCCCTGGTGTTGGTGTTATCTGGTCAAAACGTCTTTAATTTCACCGACTTTTTTCCCCTTTTACAGAGAATATCCGTGAGCGAATGCTAGCTAATATCGCCGGCCATACTGTGTAGAGCACCGTTCCTCCGCTGCGCAGCGCCTTTTATAGACTGCACGCGCACGCAGGATTTACCATCAGCCAATCAGCAATGACAACCCGACAACTATCTGTGTTCTGATTGGCCGGTGAACGAGAGCGCCGGCCCATGTTGCCAGGAGGTGAACCAGTCGTGTTCGAGATCCTGTCTTGGTTTAACTTCGGATTGGGTGTCTGTGCTGCCAATAATCTGAAAAAAAAAAAAAAAAAAGGTTGCGTAATCCGTATCGAGGGTGAGAGCCTTTGGCTTTGCGTAGTAATAAAGATGACCTGAGCTTAATTTTACTTATTAAAGAAACACACACACAAACCACTTTTTATTTAGTTTTAATTGAAACGACTGAATAATTCCGTTTTTGCAGCCTCAGTGAGTTTGAGATCATATTGGCTCTGTTTGGTGGCGCTTTGCAAACAATCAAAACTGAGTTCCTGTTGCATAGAGCCAATGACATGCATAGCCAAAACTGTTCAGCGCAATGACATCCAAATGTTTCACATGTTTATGTGGAAGCGTGTATTAGCTATGAAGTAACCAACATCTCATGTAAAGGCCTTGTGTGCCACGCCCGGGGACAGGAAGATTCCAACCTGTGTGCTGATTTTTATAACCTTTTGAGACCCCCCCCCCCAAAAAAAAAAGTCTTAGATGATTGAAAGAAAAAAAAAAAAAAAGCCTTAGAAGAACAAGAGGGCCCTTCACACATTATGTCATAGTGTGTCCTACTGTATGTGTATCCATCCATCCATCTGGGAACCTCTGTATTTGAACTAGTAGAGGACCATAGAGGCCAATGGTGATTGCCATTGTATTTATTCCCATTTTATGACTGTGGTAGGACCTCTGGTCAACATTTACCCGTGCATTCACACACTAGGGCGTTTGCCTAATCTGCATGTCTTTGCATTGTGGGAAGAAACCAGAGTACCTGGAGGAAATCCACCAAGCACAGGGAGAACATGCAAACTCTGTGCACACAGATCCGATGTGGGAATCGAACAATTCCCACATCAGGGGATGTGGGGAATGTGGGGCGGGTTCGATTCCCACATCGGGGGAAGTGTTCGATTCCCACACTTCCACACTTATTTATATATACAATACATTTTGTTATTGATTTATTTAATATTTTTATCCCCTATAAATAATTAGACGCGTATATATATATATATATATATATATATATATATATACAATAATTTTGTTATTGTTTTATTTAATATTTTTATCCCCTATAAATAATTAGACACGTTCATATATATGTGAACAAATAAACAGCACGTGATGTTTATAAATAGCGTGTGTTTATTTATTTTGTGTGTATTTATTTATTTATTTATTTAAATATGTATTTTGACCAGCGAGCGTGACCCTTTCCGCAAACGCGCGCGCGCGCGGCAAACGCAGATATTGCTGTTTGTAGTTCCCGCCGCAGTCGCGGACGCCGAGCCGCGCGCTCCGAGAACTACAGTTACCCAGAATGCTCGGCGGTGCGATGGAAACCACGTCACCGAGCAGCCAGTGAGCGTCGAGCGGAGCGGACCAACAGCCCCAAACAAGGAAATGGTGGGGGGGGGAGGAGGAGGAGGAGGAGGTTAAAAAAAAAAAAAAAAAAAAACATAACAACGATCCGATTATTTAATTAATGCGTCTCATAATTAATATTTCATCGGATCGCCAATTAAGAAGAAGCGGATATTTATGGGTTAAACGGAAAAAAAAGACATGGATTACGACTTCAAGACGAAGCTGGCGGCTGAGCGGGAGAGAGTGGAAGATCTGTTCGAATATGAAGGTTGTAAAGTGGGTCGCGGCACCTACGGGCATGTTTATAAAGCCAAGCGCAAAGACGGGTGAGCAGGCAAACAAACAAACAAACACACAAACAAACACGCTGCCTTCTCGCTTGCTTACTGCGCGCGCTTCTAACGGTTGATCGCGCGTGCACGGGATTAGTGTGTGTGTGTGTGTATATATATGTGACGTGTATTTATATTTATATATACGTGTGTGTGTGTGTGAGAGAGAGAGAGTGAGAGAGTGAGAGCTCAGGCTGTCACTGTTTTTGTTTCACACACACACACACACACACACACACACACACTTCAAAAACACGAAACACAACCGACGGCTCGCGCGCTCATGTTGATTGTAGCGCGCGTGACACCCCCGACCTGCACCAACTTTCCACTGTTTCCACGTCGTTTTGTTACCGACTCCGGTCAGACTCACTCCATCCCGTCCGATCGATCGGGTCAGTCCATCACACTGCAGCGGCGCACGTGCCTGTAAACAAGCTGCTGTATGTACATACAACAACAACAACAACATGTCATATTGTTGTTGTTGTTGTTATTTAGAGATGGGCATGTCCAGAGATGAGCCGATACGATATTACGATACGATATACGCGATCCCTCTCTGTGCCGATTCGATCGGTTCTATTAAGTGTGACGATTTATTAGAGATGGAGGGAAAAATCGATCCCGTTCTCCCGTGTGCTGATATTCACGTCTTGCCACACTGACTCCGAAATATGTTAAAATAAACCCTGAAATGTTTTTACCTTCGTAATAGAGGCGAACCGGTCGACCGGCCAGTGACCCGACTCGTCTGCTCTTCAGTTTCTCCTCCTCGGCCTTCAAATGTAATCGTTTCGTTTTGTGAAACGGTTTGTCCCATAGGAAGTAATGTAAACGCAGATAATCTGCTCCAGCCAGCCAACAATATTAGCAAAAATCAGGTTTTTGCATATAAAAACAATTCGGACATTTGGAAAAGACATCTAACTGTTTGGGTGGTGGTGACTCAAGCGGTTAAGGCTGTAGATTACTGTTTTTCTGGTCAGAAGGTCGGGGGTTCGAGCCCCAGCACCGCCAACTTTCCCCTGTTGAGGGTCTGCTCCAGGGGGCGCTGTATCCTGACCGACCCTGAACTCTGACCCCGGCCTACCAACTGGGACATGTGAAAAAATAATTTCACTGTACATGTAACAAATAATTCTTCTTCTTTTTATTATTATTAAAATATGAAATAAATAGACATTAAATCTCACTTAACCCTAACCACTGATTCCGACTGTACAAGTACACAATAAATAAGAAGAAAAATCATCATAAAAGTGACACCGTTATCATCTTGGCCTTGCACATCTATATATAAATAAAAATACATTTAGAAAATTGTTTGTACTTTTAGTTCGCTAATTAGACCCAACCTTCCTGCCATGGCACTGAGATCACGTGACCTGTGACCGCATCATCGTTCTCTTCAAAAAACGACCATCAGGGCACAGACACAGAGCCGACTCGTGAAAAAAACAAGACGCAGGCTTTTTACAGAATCTGCCAAGAAAAATCTTCGCTTGTTTGGGTCTCCGACATCTTGTTTGTTTTGACACTTTGTCACGTCACTGTCGCATTTGCATACTCATTAATATTCACCAGCGTCTGCCGAAGATGGGCGTGTACACGGGATCACCCCGGCCTGTGTTTTTGTGTTTTTTCACTGTTTAGACAACACACTGTATTTGCTTTAGTGACTTTATTGATTGTTTTTTTTTTTTTCTTTAACACAAATTCTTACAAACGTGATATAAACTTTGAGAACCGTGTATGGTCTGTGTCCATCTTTTATTTATGATTCCTCTTCTCTTGGCACCGGCTGCTTCAAAAACGAAACTGAAAGTAGCTGTTTTTACTAAATCTTGCACAAAAAAAATAAAATAAATAAAATTACAACTTCACACAGCCTGACATGATCCACAGGGCGAATTATCCATCAGAAAAAAAAAAAAGTTCTCTGTAACCATGACGACCATAATGCTGAGTTTTAATCTCCGAGCTCGTGCACATCATCAGACGGCTGTATCGATTTGCCAGCTGCTCTTTAAACCAGACTAATGCACTGTACTGTTAAATCCTCCGAGGATGTCAGGTGCGTGTCTGGCGTCTAACTCACAGCTTCACGTGGAAGGAGGGATTTTGTTGTGTTTGGATGAAAACAGGTTGTATAGTGACCGACCACGGGGGGAGAAAATGCCGTAATCATGTTTTAACCTCACAGATTTTTCCTGCCTTTGTCGGCTGGTTGCGTCTGTTTAAAACACTCATTGTGTCCATGTCGAGCTGCGGCCTCGTGAGGGCTGAGGATGTCGGGTGTTTGGGAACGGCGTGTTTTCTCTCCGCAGTCTCACACACAGACACACACACACACACACACACACACACACAGGGAGTCTGCAGGCTTGACTGCACACCATGAGGGAGGCGAGGAGCTGAAGTTACAGCTATAGTGTAATAATAACGAGCGAGCCTGGTCCCTGTGAGATCATTTACACACTGATGCCCAAATTCTTAATCTTTCTCTGTTCTGTGTTTTCAGTCAGTGAACAACGTGTACTCATGTCCTTACTCAAAGTTATTTTTTAAAAACCCTAACTAACAGCTACAAGATGAGAAATAAATCCTAAAATATCGAGTCCTAATACACTGTGGGTGTGCAGTCGCATCGGCTGCTGGAGAGTTTTCATTGCGTCACTGCTGCCAGATGCAAAATAGAAGCAGAAAGAGAGAGAGAAAGAGAGAGAGAGAGAAAGAAAGAGAGAGAGAGAAAACTCAAGTACAGTTTATAACACACTGTCTAATCAGATCAAATCTCAAAGTCCGATCAAATCACATAACTTATTGTCTAATCAAATAACTCATTGTTTAATCAAATCAAATAACACACTGTCCAGTCAAATCAAATAATGCTTGTCTAATCAAATAACTAATTGTCCAGTCAAAAAAAAAACATTGTTCAATCAAATCAAATAACTCACTGTCCAATCAAATCAAACTACTCTTGTCCAATCACATCAAATAACTGACTGTCTAATCAAATCACCTAACTCATTGTCCAATCAAATCAAATAACTGACTGTCCAAGCAAATCAAACTACTCTTGTCCAATCAAATCAAATAACTCATTGTCCAATCAAATCAAATAACTGACTGTCCAATCAAATCAAACTACTCTTGTCCAATCAAATCAAATAACTAATTGTCCAATCAAATCAAACTACTCTTGTCTAATCTAATCTAATAACTGACTGTCTAATCAAATCAAACTACTCTTGTCCAATCAAATCAAATAACTAATTGTCCAATCAAATCAAATAACTGACTGTCCAATCAAATCAAACTACTCTTGTCCAATCAAATCAAATAACTAATTGTCCAATCAAATCAAACTACTCTTGTCTAATCTAATCTAATAACTGACTGTCTAATCAAATCAAACTACTCTTGTCCAATCAAATCAAATAACTAATTGTCTAATCAAATCAAATAACTGACTGTCCAATCAAATCAAACTACTCTTGTCTAATCTAATGTAATAACTGACTGTCTAATCAAATCAAACTACTCTTGTCCAATCAAATCAAATAACTAATTGTCCAATCAAATAACTGACTGTCCAATCAAATCAAACTATTCTTGTCTAATCTAATCTAATCTAATAACTGACTGTCTAATCAAATCAAACTACTCTTGTCCAATCAAATCAAATAACTAATTGTCCAATCAAATCAAATAACTGACTGTCCAATCAAATCAAACTACTCTTGTCCAATCAAATCAATTAACTGACTGTCTAATCAAATCAAATAACTCTTGTCCAATCAAATCAAACTACTCTTGTCCAATCAAATCAAATAACTAATTGTCCAATCAAATCAAATAACTCATTGTCCAGTCAAATCAAATGCCTAACTAATCTTCTAATCAAATTAAATAATTCATTGGGCAATCTAAATAAATATCTCTTGTCCAATGATTGTCATGAGTGGTAAATAAAGCTGTGGAGACTAAAACCACATGGTTATTTCTGTTGTACAGTTGGACATTGTAACATGGGCCTCTATGGGGATCGACTCACTTTTGCATCCTAGTGGTCATTTGAGGAACTGTATTTTTTTGACACTTTCACATCGTACTCATCTTTCTGGACCGGAGTTCACCCCTTGGGTTCTACGAATGCCGTTTAATTTAATCATGTTAATGTAATAGCTAATTGTAACATTTAATTTTCCATCTTGAAAGACGCAGTCCTCCGTAAAGCCCGGGTCGTAGATGTCTATAAATCGGGCTGTTTAGGAGAAGATCTGTACGTTTTGATCTGCTGATGCGTCAGGTTTGACATTATTGTATTAAAAACATTCGCTTTTCGTTGTCGCATGACGCGGTGTGTGTCTTTACCCGTGTGTGCGCAGGAAGGACGACAAGGAGTACGCCCTCAAACAGATCGAAGGCACCGGGATCTCCATGTCCGCCTGCCGAGAGATCGCGGTGAGTCTTAAACATCACACACATCACAAACAATCTAATCTGGAGGCACTGAAAGTCCGCGCTAATGTTTCCATTCTAGGGCTAATCCCATCATCCAGCCCTAATACGGTGTGTTAGATGGACTGTCGTACGCTATCACGCTGCTCCTTTGTCATGCGCTTTCTCCACTGGAATAGCGTTTTGCAAAAAAAAGTAAAAAAGGTGACCTGGTCTGTGTTGAGTGCTGAGTCAAGCAGAAATTCTGCGTACAAACTCAAACTTGTCACAGATGCGGCCCTCACTGAGACACTCATCTTCTGAGCAGATGCTCCTGAGATCTGGAACAGATTTGTAGTTATTATGTTATGTGATGCTGTATTATGATTGATGCTTTGTGGTCAGGAATCCCTTAATACATGCAACACATTTATGATATATAATGATGATCTTCTTCTTCTTCTTCACTCATCAGCCATCTTTAGTGCTAAGTTAGCTTTTCCAAACTTGATCGTTTTCCAATTTCTACCAGTTAAATCAATTCCTCTGGAGCCCTTAATCATAAAAATAAAAATAAAAATAATGCATTATAACACTATTAGGGAGGACCTAATACTTTATCCTCAAAGTGTAACGATGAACATCTGCCTTTGATTATACCCTATATAATTTCCGTCATAAAAAGATATGTTTTTTTTTTTTGCTAACATTTTTGAATAAAATAATTGACAATAAGAGGAGTTTGTGTCTCTCTAAACGTCTGGAGCACGCAGTTAGCAGAGGTTATTGTTCTCGTTGCTCTCGAGTCGGCTTCACTTAGGGACGATGCACCCGCCACCCCTGGGAAAACTATAAGTAGCTTACGTTCCGTACAGAGGCGCTTCAGACGCTCACAAACACCCGGTTCTTGGTAATCACATAACACACAGTACACACGGGATGGTCTGCATCAGCTCCCAGGCTTCTCCAGAAGCATCAACGAAAACGTGAATTGACTTCACACCTTCAGAACAACAGCACACAGGCGCTTATCGGAGGATTGTTTCAGTGATAACGCGCCGCTTTGATGATATTATGTTGGACGAGCGATACAGATATAAAAAATAATATTACAGAAGCATGAAGTTTCTGTGTTTTCCTCAGAATTCTTTGGTCAAACCACACCATCAGTCTTTCAGCAAAATATGGTAGAACATTTTCACGTGATAGGACACTGGATGTTCCCGTCCAGTACCCACAAATCAGTAATGTGTCACGGACTTCATGTGTCACCTTGTCATTACTGGCCAGAGTACAAAAAGAGAAGCAGGAATCTGCTTGTAGAATAAAAAGCTTCGTCATTCATCAGCATTTTAGATGGGGTTACTTTCACAACATGGCTTACACGTTTACTCTGTTTATTCATGAACGTTGAGGAACTGCTTTGTCCTTGGTCACTGTGGTTTGTTAGAGTAATTGGGTTTGGTCAAACTTTCTGTTAGAGTGAGTGGGTTTATTTTAAAAAAATTTGTTGTAGTAATTGGGATTAGTTGTTTTTAATTCTAATTAACATTCTGTCAGCATCATTTGGACTGGTCGAACCTTCTGTTGATTGGTTAAAATCTCTGTTAGAGGGAGTGGGATTGGTCAAACTTACTGTTAAAATGATTCTGATTGGTCAAACTTAAAGTAATTGGGATTCGTTACACTCACTCACTCACTCATCTTCTATACCGCTTTATCCTGTATTCAGGACCTGGAGCCTATCCCAGGAGACTTAGGGCACAAGGCGGGGTACACCCTGGTCAGGGTGCCAATCCATCGCAGGGCACACACACTCACTCATACACACACTTCTGGCTATTTGGGAACACCAATTAGCCTGATCTGCATGTTTTTGGACGGTAGGAGTAAACCAGAGTACCCTGAGGAAACCCACCAAGCACGGGGAGACCGGAATCGAGCCTGACTGGGAATCGAACCCAGACCCTGGAGGTGCAAGGCGACAGTGCTAACCACTACACCACCGTGCCGCCTGGATTAGTTATGCTTTCTGTTAAAGTAACTGGGATTGGGATTGGTCAAAGTTTAAATAAAATAATTGGGATTTTTTGAAACTGTTAGATTGAGAAGGATTGGTTAAACTTATAGTTAAAGTGATCAGCATTGGTTAAACTTTCTGTTAAAGTGATCAGCATTGGTTAAACTTTCTTTCAGAGTGAGTGGGATTGGTCAAACCTTCTTTTAGCGTAATTCCATCCATCCATCTAGGAACCTCTGTAGTCCAACTAGGGACCGTGGAGGCCAACGGTGACCACTGGAGGCTGGAATTGGGATCGGTTGAACGTCCTGAACCGCTGTGTTACTAATGATACTGTACTGATGATACTTACAGCAGTCATGGCATATCGTATTATGACAGTCCTTTCCACATCACACTCGCTCTCTGAGCAGGCGTGCGTTTATTAAGTGCCTAAGCCGGACCTCGTCTCTGATGACATCCCTCTCTCAGTCAGTACCTGCTCACCAGGGGTGTGTAAACATGGTTACTGTTCTTGTTGCTGTTCCCATTGGCGACGCCACACCGGAGGCCCTGGAGCGGACTATAAGCAGTTCGGCGTTCCTTACGGATTACTTCGGATTTGCCAGCAGCACTCCGCTCGTCCTAATTAGAGCCGCGTGATGAGAGAAGCGCACCTGGGCCGGCGCCGCGGCAGCTCCCGTATCCTGGCCACCATCAAAACACGAATGACCTTCGCTCGACTCGTCAAAACACGGAACGTGTTCAGCCTGCGGAGCCATAACATAATCCTTGTACATAATTAGAGCGGTGTATGTTGTTTACAGAGAGCGGTAACGGCTAACTGATAAAACACTGTGGTGGCGCGGTCATTAATAATCAACAGCGTGGGAGTCGAGGTACCACCCGTCACCATCACCATCGACAGCTTTGCTTCTTTCTCTTCCTTTGAAGTTAATAAGACTTCAAAGGAGAAGATGAGAAGAAAGAAGACTTTACAGTATAAAGCCAGCAACTACTTCCTTAACAATTTCACCGCTCTAATATAAAAGAAGCGGCTCTTAATATATCAAATCTAACTGGAGGTTCTGACATCATGGGTCTACCAGGTCCAGCGAAGTGCCTCATGGTGGTTCTTCTAAACTTGTGGACGTTTCATGAACAGTGCTGGAAAACTTGCGAATCTACACACAAACTGCTCAAAGTATCAGATTTCAACACTTTCATTTGAATCCCTGCGCAATTTCTTTATTCCATAACAGTTAGTACTCAAACGTAAACATGTATATAAGTGTTCGTTCTTTCTCTTGCCTCTATAACACCGATGTGAACGTTAGCAGGATTACAAGCCCTCTCATGATGAATGGTGTTGCATCATGCTTATAAGTCATCAGGGAGGTCATTACAGTATGTTACTACAACTTTATGAGGTATAATTACAGTTAACAAGCTGAGGGAAAAACATACCCTGTGTCTCATTGTTGTATTTTCTTACATAATTTAGAAAGTGGAATCTAACACTTCAGGATTTACATCACTCTGGAATAGACTCAATCTGGACTCCTCAGATCACATGACCTTTGTCTCTCACTCCAAAGTCCAATCTTTACATTTCTTTACAAATTTAAGTGTTTTTTTTTTCTTTTCCTAATGAGTCTCACTAACAAGTGGGTTTCTTATGGAGGCACATCTGTTTAGTCCCAATCCTGTAATTGGTAAGTATTTAAGTGATTTCTTGATTTATTTAAGTGATTTCTTGATTTATTATAAGTCGAAGTTTCCGTACGACAATAGAATGTTGGCCCGTTCTTAACCCAGTTCCAGTCATTTTCAAATCTCCTTAATTGTAGTTTGGTGCCTGAAAACAAGACCCTTCTGAAGTGGTTTTGGTTTTTTTTTGGTGGCCGGTCTGTTTATATAAAATTAAAAGCTGCTGGGATGAGATAAGTTCTGTCAGTTAACAGCTGCAGAGGGTGAGGAAGAGGAAACGCTATGAAGTAAAGACCAGCGATTGACTAGAACAATAAGCTCTTTTACTTCTGTTCAAACTGCTCCACGTGCAGCTTTACTCTGTTCGACTGGCTTAGAACCAAACCATTCCTCAGCCTTCCTTGGTGTGAGTTGGTGGAAATGTGATTTGTTCCAGCTCCTCCAACTAGAAACTAAAGAGTAGGCTTTTAACTAGAATAATAATAATAATCATTAATATTAAGTAATTCACTTCATTTGCTGTACGATTTTTGTTTTTACATTTTGTAGCATTCTGCAAAATTGTTTTACAAATTCCAGTTATAAAGAAAAATATTACAGTTGTTAGGCATCATACAAACTTTGCAAATTTTCTTAACCACGATTGTCGCAAAACGAGGTATTGTTTTTTTTTGTTTGTTTGTTTCTAAAACCATGTGAAGTCGATGGCTCTGGCTTTTCCTGCCCCAAAGGTGACGAGGTTGACTCCAGTCAGGCGACGTACTCGTGCTTAATTCGTTATCACGCCGCAACATTCCTCATCTGCAACAGACTGGGAGTTATCTTATTATCTCTGCAGGCATTCACTGTACCAAGCTACTGTATAAACCTATAAAAAAAAAACCTGTGCAGACCCTCAGAATCATCACATTCCTACCTGCGACACATCTTAGATGTGAAACGCAAGACCAACGTTTCTTCTTCACCATCCGAGGCAACATAAAGAGACTACATAAAGCAGGACATTAGATGAATACTCAGAACATGGGCTGTAACCTGGAATCTGTCAGTAGGTTAGGGGCAACAGGTTTATTGCCCCATGAAGTGTCCGATCCAGTATGGTATGTGTTTGCCAGAGAGGCAGTAGGAGCGTGATGAGTGAGACTGGGTTGTCTGGAATGCCGGTGGCCCTGACGAGGCAGCGGTTTCTGTACGAAGTGTCAAAGATGTCTAAGAGCTGCTCAGCACACGTCCTGAGGTATGTTATCTCAAATCCTGGACATGTTCCAGGCAGTCGTCCTGACGTCTATTTAGAGACGGACAAACTATGTGGTAGGTGGAAGTCGGGACGGGCGTGTTGTTCAAACTATAAACAGATACAGTTCAGTGCGTGTCAAAGTAAGGCATTAGTATAACAATCGAGTGGTGTAGCTTTGCAGTTTATGGCTCTCCTCTGTGTTTGGGACACTACTGTGCATTCTTTCTGCATAGTCGTTCCTCAGCACCTGTCTCGCACCTGTTCCAGAACCTGTTGGTCATGTTTCAGAAGTCGTCAGATTAGTGTAACGCAGAGATGTGAAGGGAGCGGAGCAGCCCTCATCGTAAAACAAGTCGTCTCAAGAAGATATCTCGATCTCAACTGAAATTTTCAAGCAAGGTTTGTGCCAAAGGTCAAGCAGGGTTTTTGATCAGAGGTTGACGTTATGCGCTGTCCTTCACCAGAATCTGAAGCACTCACTAGACCACTTTATCAGAGCTTGATTGTGGAAGAATCCATGGCGCCATTTCCATCGTTCCGTACCTCCTGATTTCTGCTGCCACGGTGTTTTAACTGATGTTTGTTTTCCTGTATTTTTTTTTTCCATCATTGTATAATCTCACAAACCCATTTTTCACGTTCTCTGGCAGCCCTTTTCTATGTTGAGTCAAAATTTATAACGTTCTGCTGTTCACGTGCTATTGTATAACTGCCATTCATTAGCGATGGGGGGAAAAATCAATGCGATCAATGAAGTCTCAGTCAGTTGGGATCCGATCAGTGATGTAGCGTGATTCTTTTCTGTGGCGATACATTCTGACCCCAGACTTTATTATTATTTTTTATTTAATTTATTATTAATTAATCTATGTATGCATTGGAGGTAAAACTTTTCTGTTCCGCCATAATCAGCTGGTTCGAGTTACGAACTTTTAAAGATACGAACATGCATTCGTGGCAATGTTCAGTTGTGGACGTTAGATCACATGTCACACGTCACATTGTCACAAAATGTGTAAAAGCAGCAGGTTTTTTGCTAAGAAGGTTTTTGCTAAGAAGCTCCAAGCAAATACGATGGAGACAAAAGTTAAAATAATCGAGAGAATGGAGCGAGGTGAAAAGATAGCAGACATCGCTCATTCTTTTAACATGAATCGTTCAACCATCGGCATGAAAATACAAAACAAAATCAACACCTTCGCGCAGTTGATATTGAGAAGTGTCTGCTATTTATGATCTGTAAAGCTTTCATTTTGGGCTCTAATCTGAGGTGCTGTTTGTTAATTTCTGAGGCCCTAAATGAACTTCTCCTCTGCAGCAGAGCTTAGTTTCGGTCTTGCTTTTTGTTTTTTGGTTTGAGTTTTGGTTTGGCATCATGGTGCTTGATGGGTTTTGTGAGCACACCTGTGACAATATTGTTCTTGCAAGAACTGTTCCAGAACTCGCTCATTGCCTAATTCCATTTTTTCCAATTTCATAGTTTTGAGATGTCCAGGATTGTTCTAGAAAACGTAGAAAATATATCACAAACTTTGAATCCAGGTCTTTCATGTCTCCGCTGTCATACAACAGTTACTAACATTTGAGGGTCGAAGGCAAGTACATGTTGCGAAAGTAACAGTCTCAGGAGAAAGCGCTATCCACCCACTTACAACTTACAACTGCATGAGCTCACAGATGCCCACACCTTTTCTAGTCTCACTTTTATCGATTTTATATGCAAGGACAATCATGCCCCTTGGACTCCCTGCCATCATTGGGATTAAAACATACACTCTCTCACTGTCTCTCTGGACAATAACTCGAATCCTTTTTTTTTTTTTTTTTTGGTGTACCGCTTGGTGTACCTAAGCCTGTTTTTCCAGCATAGTCTTTCTGAAGTATTTGTTTTGAATTGTTTATATAAGTAAACTTGTTGACTTTAAAATTTATTCAGAAGTGACCAAGGGGTGTCTAAACTTTTTCTTTTATACTATATACACCACGGTGTACGCTGATGACACAAAACGTTACGTTTATTGTCCTGCGTGTGGGTGTTTGGCTCCTCATGTCCTCACACTCACACAAATCAGCTGTGACCTTCAGCGATCAGATCGTTTCCCTGACGAACACGTGGCTTTATTTCTGTCTTCTTCTTCTTTTTCTTTTCCATTCTTTCTGTTTTTTTTTTTCTTTCCTGTCGTCTTATGTTGAAACACCCTTCTCATGGCCTCGTGTATAATCCGCATTAAAGGCGGCTGGTTAAGGCTTGACCTTTGCCTCCAACACTTACTACCTGTTTAAGTAACTTTCTCAAAAATTCCTCCAGTTCAGTGCCAGAATCCTGCTTATCTCTAACTCTCTCTAGCCGCTCTGTATCGCTCTTTACTTTCCGCGCTCGCCTCTTGCAACACAGTGACGTAAATAAAGATTTATTTTCTTGTAGTGTTAAACATGTAGTGAGGAGATTATACCGTGCAATCGTTTCTCCTACTGTTAATACCCTTTTTTTCTCTTATCAAGGACATTTCTTTTGACATTTGTATTTTTATTGTTTTGTATTTGTATATCCAATAGAAGCTTGTAAATGTGTGAGAACAATACAAAGTGTGTGTGTGTGTGTGTGTGTGTGTGTGTGTGTGTGTGTGTGTATGTATATTATGTGTTCGGTTTGGAGAAACAGGATGCACGTGCTCCTGAAAAAAATCCATCAGCATTGTGTGATTGTTCATTGGCGAAGCTGGCACATGGCACGTACGCCCTCTGTCTCTATCGCTCTCTCTCTCTTTCTCTCACACACTCTCTCTCTCTCACACACACACACACACGTGTGCACATTCAGAGCAGGCCCGCAGTGGATGAAACTGGACTGAACCAGTGGGCGAGAGTGTATGAGGTCGTTCTCTCAGAGTGTGTGTAAGATGAGCTCAGTAGCTAAGCTGGCACTCTGCTTTTATGGCCTCATCCCTTCATCCAGGTCACCGAGGTCACCTACTGTAATTCTCATTTACGTTCACGTTTACGGCAATCGCACATATCCAGAGCAGCTTTATAGTAATAAACACATCCTTTAATTGGTTAACTTGGTTAATGGCTATGAGGAATATTAGTCTAAAACACATTTGGGGAGGTTTTTTTAATGTGTTTATTAATGTTTGTACTTGAGGAAAAGGTAGGTTCAGCTCAGGTGGTTGGACAGCTAGAGGAAGTTCCACCTAGGATATCACCTAGGTGCCAGAAGAGAAAGGAGTCTCGATGCAGGTGTTCCTCGAACCCTGAGAGATGAAGCATTTGAGCGAATGTGGTGCAGCGCGGAGTCCGATCACCAGGAAAGAACATCAGTTCAGTTTTTTAAGATTAAGTTTCAGCTGCCATAGGTGATGAAATGCATGTCTGCCAGACAAACAGAGACCTGAGCTGAGACATGAATGTCTGAGTGAGGGAAAGAAAGGAGGAGGTGAGTGTCATCTGCTTAGCATACATTTAAAAAAGTGAGCCTATGACCTCATCAAGAAATCAGTTACAGATTGAGAATAGAAGGGGACCGAATACTGAGCCTTGAGGAACACCAGTAGAGAGTCTGTAGGAAGCAGATGTTGGATCCCCTTTACATGACGTCATTGACCATCCTTCTAAGTAGGAAGCAAAAAAAAAAAAAACTATCAGAGACAAGAGAGAGTCTTGTAGTTGACCGTGTGTCAGATGCTGCTGAAAGGTCGAGGAGGAGGAGAAGGAGGACAGATGAGAGTTTGGCTGATCTAGCCGCCAAATATAGTTTCTCAGCGACAGCCAAAAAAAAAGGAGTTTTTCTGTGGAATGTGCTGTTTTGAGGCCAGATCTTGGAGGTTGTGCTGTGAGAGATAAACAGACCTTTGATTGTAGACCTTGTAGTCAAGGAAAAGCGAGAAGCGATAACGGTCAGTAGTTGCTGATGTCTGCAGGATCCAAAGTGGGTTTCCTCAGGATGAAGATGGACCTTACTCTCTCGAATTAAGCAGGTACATGAGCAGATGTTATGGGACAATTGATTTTTTATATTGATTTTTATGGAGTCAGGAATAAACACGACTAACATCACAATGCTGTTAACACTAATGTGTTTTCACTATTATTATTTTTTATAAATTTGATTCAGTGACACAAATGTTTCTCGTTTGATTCGTCTATTGTGTTAGTGAAGTGTTACAAAACGTCAAAAAGTATCTAATATGCATTTAAACACCGTGTTTGTTGTCTTCTACTCAATCATTTTGCAAAACGAGTATTTTGCAAGATGAAAGCAGTTTCTGCTAAATATACATATATATATATATATATATATATATATATATATGTATTTCTAGTATTTGCATTTGTAAGACTTTTTTTCAATTGAAATTTAAAACTATTAAATAACACAAAAAATAGTTGACTAACAAATGATTGATTAAATCGCACAGCTCTAGCGGACTAAGACTAATGAGTACTGTAAATGAGAGTTTTAATTTTTTACCTCTATAATCCTTTATGTTAATCTTTGTTTCTTTCTATTTAAAAAAATGCTTATTTCCATGTAGATTGTTTTTGTCCTTATCCTAATCAATTATTAATTGCCAATATTTAGTAATAATCTTGTATGTTGTATGTTTGTTTGATAAATAATTAATTTCATAACTATGAATAATTACTTATAGTGGAAGTTCTCAGTAGGACCTTCCTCGCTTTATCATCATGTCCTCATCACATGGTTTCTTGTTTTCTTTCCCCCGAAGAAAACAAGAAAACCTTCTAACATAATAAGAAGCGCTGTCAACTTCTCATAATAAGACGATTTCAGCGTACGAACGGCTCGCCTCAAGAACTTTGGCCTTAAGAGCTGAAATTTTGGCTCTGCATATGAAACATTTTCGGCATATGATTTTAATCTAGTGAAGATGTAGCACCATGAGTAACAAGAACATTATCAAGGACGGTAGCAAGAAGAAAAGGGAGCCGCTTTCAGTTTGGTTTTTAAAGCAGCCGGTGTCAAGAGGAATCATAAATTAAGGTTAAGTGAGGTTTAATGTTTATTTATTTTGTATTTTACATTTACATGTCATTAACATTTTTTAAAATGTTTTGATTGTTTTTATATGCAAAAAACATGATTATAGTGTTGGAAATAATATTTTTTGAGGTGACTGGGATTATCTGCATTGACATTATTTCCTCTGTTTCACAATACAAAATTTATTCTTAAGAACTCGCGTTCATGACGGATTAAATTCGTATGCTGAGGTTATGCTGTATTCCAAACCAGGAAAAAATACGGAAATATTTCTATCTATAATTTGTTTTAATGTTCTAATATTTAAATCACGTCAATAAGCTGATCAAAGTCGTTGAGTTCAAGGTAAAAAAAAAAAATAATCCTAAAATCATTGTTATCTGCAGTCTATGACAAACCGTCATACTGGTTTGTCAGTCAGGGGTGCACAAACTTTTGTAAGTAGCGTTTGAATAATTGACAGTGTAAAATTTTGTTTACAAGATCGCAGTGATTAATCTGTATAACCTCCAGAGAGAATACACATGAGTCTCTCCAAGCTCCGAGCTTATCCAAGATGGCCGCCTCCGTCACGCCTGGAAGATCCAGCACAGAACTGAAGAACTTCAAACACACACTCGTCGAGTACATGTACAGTACGTGGAGACCTGTGTGATTATTTTCGGCTACACCAATCCCATCCCATCCCTTTAAGACAAGCCGTGTAAAAGGATTAGAAAGTCAGTCAGGTGAGGAGCAGCAGAAACAAATCCCCAGGCGTGTTTTTTTCTTCTTCTTTTTTTCCCTACATAATCTCCTCAGACGGGGCGTGAAGGTTCCTTCTTTACAGTACAGATAATCTCACTGCCTCATCGGTCTGGTTAGCATCAATGCTAATAGGATCTGAGTGTGTGTGTGTGTTCTTAGAAAGGGTATAATCATGTTGAGTGTTTCATTATATATATGTGTGTGTGTGTGTGTGTGTGTGTGTGTGTGTGTTTCTGCAGACGTGTGAAAGTTTGATCCTGTTTTATCTCTAACCCACGGTGCTCCATTGTGTCTGTACAGAGGAGATCTGAAAACCTGTGTTTCCATAGCGAGAGGCAAATCTGTGTGTGTGTGTCTGCTTGCGTGTGTTAATGCACACAGGAGATTGAAGCTTCTGTGTTAGTGCATGCAGACCAATAATCTTCAGCTTAATGTGTGTGTATGTGTGTGTGCGTGTGTGTGAGAGAGAGAGATCAACAATGCTTTTTCGACCATGGAGACATCTGGTTCAGTCCAGTCTTGTCCACTATGTTCCAGTCATCAAGTCTCAGGCCTCGGTCTTTTTTTGTCACGAAAAAAAAACCTTTAACAATGCCAAAATTTATTATTCTCCTAAAATATATATTTCAAATAAATCAATAAAAATAATTGTCAACTTGTTAACACTTATAACTTCTTAATAAACGCTAACCTTAACTCTTATAACTTCTTAATAAACAATAACCGTAACTCTTATAACTTCTTAATAAATGATAACCTTAACTCTTATAACTTCTTAATAAACGATAACCGTAACTCTTATAACTTCTTAATAAACAATAACCGTAACTCTTATAACTTCTTAATAAACGCTAACCGTAACTCTTATAACTTCTCAATAAACGACAAACGTAACACATCACTTCTTAATCGACGCTAAAGTTAACTCTTATAACTTCTTAATAGACGCTAAAGTTAACTCTTATAACTTCTTAATAAACGTTAACCTTAACTCTTATCACTTCTTAATAGACGCTAAAGTTAACTCTTATAATTTTTCAATAAACGATAACCTTAACTCTTATAACTTCTCAATAAACAATAACCGTGACTCTTATAACTTCTTAATAAACGCTAACCATGACTCTTATAACTTCTTAATAAACGCTAACCGTGACTCCTATAACTTCTCAATAAACGCTAACCGTGACTCTTATAACTTCTCAATAAACGCCAACCGTAACTCTTATAACTTCTTAATAAACGCTAACCGTAACTCTTATAACTTCTCAATAAACGCTAACCGTAACTCTTATAACTTCTTAATAAACGCTAACCGTAACTCTTATAACTTCTTAATAAACGCTAAAGTTAACTCTTATAATTTCTCAATAAACGATAACCTTAACTCTTATCACTTCTTAATAGACGATAACCGTAACTCTTATAACTTCTTAATAGACGATAACCTTAACTCTTATAACTTCTTAATAGACGATAACCGTAACTCTTATAACTTCTTAATAGACGATAACCGTAACACTTATAACTTCTTAATAGACGATAACCGTAACACTTATAACTTCTTAATAGACGATAACCTTAACTCTTAGAACTTCTTAATAAACGATAACCGTAACACTTATAACTTCTTAATAAACGCTAACCATAACTCTTATAACTTCTTAATAAACAATAACCGTAACTCCGGTCACACCACACCACAGTTAAATCCTCTGAATATAATTAAATGACTGTAAACACTAAACACAGTATTTTGCGACATTATAAAGTAAGAGATAAACAGATATTAATGTTTGTTTGTTTTGTGTTCCTGCGGGTTTATGAACCAAGCTGAGCTCGACATTCATGTTTATAGATGAGCCGGTTTAAAGCATTCTCTCTCTCTCTCTCTCTGTGTGTGTGTGTGTGTGCAAATTCTGAGCTGAGTCATCCCCTTTCGAATGATAAATTACCTCTGGGATGGCGGCCATCTTATTTTCCATGTTTACTCTTATTGCTCTTTGCTAGTGTTAAAGAACCTCACAGCCATGTATGAACCGAACCTTCTGCTCTGTGTGTGTGTGTGTGTGTGTGTGCGTGCGTGCATGCGTGCGTGTGTATGTTTATGTACAATATCATAGATGGTTAAAATTCTGCTGTGTTCTTAAGTAATAAAGAAAACAACATAAAACATTTTTTTTAAACATTATCAACATGACTAGATGTTTAAAAGGATAAATATCAGAAGTGGGCGTGGCCTAACTGAACCAGGGGGGAAAGAGATGCAAAAAATATCAGCCATAACAGGATAAGAAAAGTGTGTAGTGTGTGTATTGTGTTTGTGTGGGTTCATTCCCAATTATTTGTTTATTGGTGTTTGTTTACCTGTTTACTCCGAGGCTGATTTACAAAATGGCTTTGCCTTCATTACATAGGGTGTGTGTGTGTGCGTGTGCGCACCCTGTGCTCGATACACCATGTTACAGAAAAACCCTAATGACTTCAATAACTACGTGAATTAATTAATCTCCGCTTATTTAATGTAATAATAATCATTATAATCATCATCATCATCATCATATTCCTTACAGCGTTTCCCATAGATTTAGGTCTAAAATATACTAAAATATAAACACTTACTGTGTTTTTATATATAAACATGACTCAGCAAAAAAATTCTATATATAAAATAAATGGGTCACATACAGTACAGTAGGCAAACAATATCACAGGTTCATAAGATTAGGTGTTTTTATGTTTATTTTAGGTTGTTCCAGTGACCATCATGATGATGAAGATGATGATGAGTTGGAGAAATCGTCCCCTAGGAGCGAGTCTGTGTACAGTTCAGAATCGATTCACACTGATTTAATATTATTTACAAACGTCAAACTGACAAATGAATTCAAAATGTTCCGCAGCTTCTGCAGAAAATACAAAATACTCGTGTTTTTCAAGAGCATCGCTTCTTGTTCTTTCAAGTTCATGGGCTGTCGGTGCCGTTACTGCCACCTGCTGGACTGGTGCGGTGGAGCAGAAACAGAAACCGCTTTGAGACGACACATAAATTACGCAGCTTTTCAATGTTCATTAGGTACTTTTAGTAGTTTTTAATACTTAATAATATATTATGCTCGGGACGACTCAGACAGTAAACATTCGCGGAAAATAAAACAATTTTTACGCTGATAATTTAACATCTGATGTGTGACTGAGTGGAAAAAAATACTATAAACTACTGTTTTATCTTTAGACTAAAAATGGAAATACTCTGAATATTTAAGTAGGACAGGAGTAATGAGATTCATTATGAAAGCCAGTGTGTGTGTATGTGTGTGTGATGCACAGTTGAGTGCAGTGACCAGAGGTCAGTGTTTGTGCCGTTGTTCCCGGACGTACTGAATAATGTAGAGCAATAAGATCAGTTTCACACTGACCTACACAAACACCAGCACTGTGTGTGTGTGTGTGTGTGTGTGTGTGTGTGTGTGTGTGTGTGTGTGTGTGTTGGGAGGAACTGAACTACAAAATATTGTACATAGGAAACGAGCTTCTAGTGAGAGAAAAACAACAAAAGCAGCTGCTACTGATGAGAGAGAGAGAGAGAGGGACAGAATGAGAGAGAGACAGATGGACAGAATGAGAGACAGAGAGAGAGAGAGACAGAGGGACAGAATGAGAGAGAGACAGATGGACAGAATGAGAGAGAGAGAGACAGAGGGACAGAATGAGAGAGAGACAGAGGGACAGAATGAGAGAGAGAGACAGAGGGACAGAATGAGAGAGAGACAGATGGACAGAATGAGAGAGAGACAGAGGGACAGAATGAGAGAGAGACAGAGGGACAGAATGAGAGAGAGACAGAGGGACA
>JAQQZT010000012.1:34849616-34860426 GCA_030068275.1 Clarias platycephalus | reverse complement strand
TGTTTCTGCACACACACACACACACACACACACACACACACACACACACAGGAGAAGGTGAGGAGTGTGTCGTTTCAGCAGGTATACGCTTGATTACCGCACATGCTCTACGCTGCTGCTGATTAGATGACAGGATCCTGCGTCGTGATTGGCTGATTCATTCCGTCAGCAGCGTAGAGACGGGTGACGAGTCTCAGTAACGTGACACGCCGTAGGGTCTGATCTCTGTTTATTTTATTCCCTGAGAGAGAGAGAGAGAGAGAGAGAGACGCAGGTGAGAGAATGAACGATTACAGCTGCTGTAACATAAGTGCTAACAGGAACCACCTCGTTTCATGGACATTAGGCATGAAGTCTTAGACATGATCCCATCTATTGGAGAATTAAAAAACTTATATATGACTACTCGCAATCCTGTGTCATCATGCAGAAAACACAGACAGACAGACAAAGAAACTTTTAAATGTATATATCTTATTCTTTTGACACTTTTTCCTTTAATTAATTATTTATTTTTATTTTTATTGGTTTGTTTCTTTCTATCCTCTTTTTGCCCTTTTAATTCTCTTAAGTCATTTTCTTTCATATTTTCATAATTTTTCTTATTTATGTTCTTCTTTTTCTTTCTTTCTATAATTCTATCATTGATTAATTATTTAATTATTTCTTTCTTTTCTCTTTCTTTCATGAATTCCTTAATTATTTTCTCTAATTCTTTGTCAATTTCTTTTTTTTCTTCTCTTTCTTCCTTTCTTAATTTAATTCTTTATTTAATTTTGTTTTGTTTCTTTTCTGACTTACTTGATTTTGTCCTTTGTCTTTATTTCATGGGGTCTCCTCTGGTCTGTTTACTTATTTGTTCCTTATTTAATTCTTTCTTTAATTCTTTTTCTTTTTTTCTTTCTTCTCTTCTTTTATTAAATATTTATGTCTTTTTTTCTTCTTCAAGTCTTTCATTCTTTAATATGTTCCTAAATTCTTTCTTTCTTTCAATATCAAAACTTCCTCCTGATCCCCTTCATACACAAAAATTAATTTTTTTTTTTTTTTTTTTTTTTTTTTTTTATTCTCTAGAATATTCTTTATTCTCTATGAATTATATAATTAACAATTTACGTATTGACTCTTGGGCATAAATTAAAATGTATAATTCAAATTCTATTATTATTCCTTTGTTTATTGTCGTCCTGTCCGAGCCGGTGTGTCTGTGTGCGGTTTGACCTGACACTCCTACATCTAATTTTTTTAAACCCATCTAATGTTGTAGTGAGGGTACTCCCTGAACCACGGGTTAAAAAAAAAACAGGCTCTGGTATATTGTTTACATTTGTCTATGTAGAACCAGACGCAGCAGCACCAGCAGACCCAGGCGCAGACGCAAACACAGGCGCAGCAGGCGCCGTCGCAGCAGAGCTCGGCTCAGACCAACGGCACTTCCGGGGCGACCACGGGACCCTCCATGCAGCACGCAGGCCAGGAGCAGGGGCCCCCGAACAAGAAGAGCCGCACCACCGGGGCCAACGTGCTCCAGACGGACTACCAGGTGTGGGTTTGTGTTTTTGTTTTGCTGTCCAACACACTGTAAGTACCCTTAGCTACAGTAACTAGGAGCGCTATGAAGATCCGCAGTAAATGAGTCCCCTGTGTTTGGTGTATGAGTAGAAAGCACAGCTACATCTGTGTCGTTACATCTTCTTTGCCTCGCTACTTACCAAGAATTATTTTCTCCGGACTACGATTTTCCATTGACCCTGGTATTATGAAACAAGCATTAAGATTTACTAGCACGAGTGTAAGCAATCTTTTGCTGGACGAGGGT
The DNA here is from genome assembly GCA_030068275.1 of Clarias platycephalus. Lineage (NCBI taxonomy): Eukaryota > Metazoa > Chordata > Actinopteri > Siluriformes > Clariidae > Clarias > Clarias platycephalus. The sequence goes on along the minus strand of JAQQZT010000012.1, from coordinate 34,858,607 downwards.
AAGTCACACCATTGGACGCAAAGGATGGATTAGGTTCATGTGCGTATTTAGAAACCGTGTGTGTGTGTGAAAGAGCACGAGAAGGAATTTAAAAGAATGGCTTTAGCTAATCATATAAAGCTTTTAGTGTAACCGTTTTTTTTTGCTGTAGTAAATGGACAGATTAGTAAAAGATCTCACAGTTACACGTGTCCTAAACGTATGAGTACTGCAATGAGTCAGAGGTGCAATGCCATGGACTTTGCTCTGAGTGTGTAAGTGTGTGTGTGTGCGTGTGAGTGTGCGTGTGAGTGGTCTACTACACCTCACCCTAACCCTAACCTCAGCCTTATCTAATATACAGCATTGTATGAGAGAGAAGGAGAAACATTAGTTGTTCATTTCCTGTGGAGAAAACACTTTGGCATGTTGAAAGTTTTCGTTTTTTAATAATTGCCTTTTGAGAGCTGGACGATGTTCCACATGCAAACTAGCTTTTATACTTTCAAAAGCTTGATTAGCATTATTAACCTCCTTTTTTTAATACCGATCTTATCTGTTTGTTTGTTTGTTTGTTTGTTTTTTTCAGCACTCCAGCTCGCGCCTTGGTTACCAAAGCAACGTCCAAGGCACCACCCAGTCTCAAAGCACTATGGGATATTCGTCCACATCTCAGCAAAGCACCCAGTACTCGCATCAGTCTCACCGCTACTAAGGCGCAGAAACATTGACGCCTCGCGAACGCAAACGCAAGTCTTGCTGCCATTCCTTATGAACTTGTAAAGACTTCCTTCTCCCTGCCTTCGCACCTTCTTATTCACATTTCCTTTACACCTCTAAGTTTTTTCAGCTAATTCTTACTAGCATCTCCAATACCAGCAGCATTAGCAGTACCTCACTTGTCATGGACCAGAGAGCTAAGATGTCATTTCTGAAGCAGCACCCTCTATACTCACCAACACAACCTAGGAGCCTTGGAGCTCAAATGAACCTTGTGATGAGAAGCAAAACTAGCGTCCTAACCCTCGGTTTAAAGCAATTCTCAGAACTATATTTCATATATTTACTTTTATTTATTCGGCACAGACTTTTATCCAAAGTGATAACTACTGAGGCAGGACGCAATACGAGTGTTTAGCCGAGCAGGTGAGGTTGAAGGACTTTTCTCCAGGGCCAGGGAGTGGCAGTCCTCGGGTTCAAACTGACAACCACATGGGCAGTGCTTCAAAGCAGAGATCCCAGAACCACAAATATATTTTCTAAAACAACACAGTGTCCATATGGATCCAGTTTTTGAAAAAAAAAACTTCAGTTTAGGCAGATCAAGTCTTTAAAACCAATCAAACTGTCATTTGGGCCTCCTCGGTCACTCCCCAAAACAAGCCATTTGACTCCTGTGTCTTTAATGGTGCACCTTTAGCTTCCATCAAGAATCAGTTTGCAAGCCCCTGGGTTCCCATCAAGGATCAATCCTGACCTCTTGGATTTTCATCAAGAACCAGTCGCCGCCCCCTGGGTTTTCAACAGGAATGAGTCTCCAAGCTCCTGGGTTTCCATCACGAATCTGTCCATAAGTCCTTGGTTTCCATCAAGGATCAATATCTAACCACCTGGGTTTCCATCAAGAATCAGTCACGACCCCTTGGGTTTTTATCAGGAATGAGTCTCCAGCTTCTGGGTTTCCATCACGAACCAGTCCCCAAGTCCTCGGTTTCCATCAAGGATCAGTCTCCAACTGCCTGGGTTTTCATAAAGAATCGATCTTCAAGCTCCTGCGTTTTCATCACAAATCAGACACAATCCCTTTGGTTTCCACCAAGAATCAATCCCCAACCCCCCTATGCTTTCATCAAGAATCAATCCTTAAGCCCTGGGTTCTCATCAAACATCAGCCCCAAAGCCTTCTGAAGAACCATACTTCAGAAACTGAAATATCATTTTGGGTTTACTCTTGGGCTTTTGGGCTTCCATCTGCAACCACTCCCCAAGACCTTGGGTGTGCATCAAGAACCAGTACCCAGGCCCCTTAGTTTTCATCTAGAACTAGTCCTCAGAATGCTTGGCTTCAAATCAGACCCATCCCCCAGATTTCTCAGTTTACTTCCAGAACCAGTCTTCAAGAAACTGGGTCTCATTATGGGTCCACTTTTGGGCTTTCATTAAAACCCATTCTCCAGGATCCTTGGTTTCAATTAAAAAATAAAAAAAAGTTACCATCCATAACTAATCTACAAACCACCTGGTTGCCACCCAGAACCATTCATCAAAACCTTCACAAACAGATAGATTGTCAAACTTCTTGGATCCAGTGTGCTGCACAACAATGTGAGGTCCCAGATCCTGCAGTATTTATGTGATCCAAACTGAATTAATGATCTAAACCCTGGAGTTTTCATTCAGAAAAACGACTATGTCTAAATGGAATTCTTTAAACCTCTATTTTTTATGAAGAACCTTGACTTTTCTCAGTCAGTAATCTAAATCTTTAGTATCTCTACTGAAATCTCTATTAATGTTCTAGTTGATTCTTATGCGCAGCTTTTTTTTTTTTAGTAGAGAATAAGTCCTTTGAATGTACAGTTTCCAATCCACCAACCCACAACACCTGCTACAGTTCCAATCCTTCACACATTTGTTTTTTTCTGCCTGTAAGCTGCCCTGTTGGACAAGGTGAGGGTCTCGACAGAACCTGCCATTAGGACCTACAGTGTCCGTACAGAACCAGCCAGGACACGTCCCGATTCTGCTCTGGTCCAACGACCGGCTACACACCTGCAATACGGAGGCTAATGCAGTACAAACCAAATATCTCTCCTCTCCAGTATCTGTCCGATTTTTCTAGTTTGTTTGTTACATTCTGTTGTCCCTTCACGTGTAACACCACGTGCACATTATAGACACTGAAGAACAAAACAACTTTGAAGATAGAGGACTGGCGACTGGCCCTTATCAGAGCCATGATATGTCTTCATGCATGTGCAGAGCGCCTTTACTTACTTTTCCACTACAGACCTGGAGGCTTTGACCTTCAAGGTTTTTGTTCTTTTGTAAATATTTGATTCTGATATCTGAAGACTGCAGAGGAAACCCTTTACTTTTACAAGTCTTTTGTCGACTCTCGTTTCATTCACGGTGATGGACGGTAAATATCAACGACAGATTCCTTTGTCAGGAAAATGAAGCAAAGCGAAAGGAAAAAAAAAAAAACTTCTTTGATCGTTCGACGTATACATTTGAAACTTTTTATTTTTATTTTTTATCCATGAGATAAAATTACGTGTATCAACATTTGTGTCTACAAGAGAGTGTGTATGTACGAGTGTCTATGTTTTTGTTACAATGTTTGAGGCAGCTCCGGTGACTGTTACCTCCTGTTTGATATTTTATAATTTTAGATTTTTTGCTATTTTTATTATTGGTTTTGAAGTTGGCTTTTATTTTTTTTGTTGTTGTTGTTGCTGTTCTTCACCACTCCGTGTGTAGACTCGCATTTGAAGCAGCGCTGTAAAAAAACAAAAAACAACTTGAGGTCCTTCAAGCCGGGGGGACGGGGAACTAAAATTGTCCCTTTAATGCTAGTCCAAGCTCTGTTTTCCCTGTTTGCCAAATCCTGACCTCAGCCAGATTAAGTCTCGAGTCGAGAAGAAACAGGCCAGACCTGATAAGTGCACTGAAAACGTTGGAAACACTGACATCTTCTGGGGGTTTGAGAGAACCGCACGACTCTCAGAGCTGTCGACTAAATGGCACTTCTGCACTCTGTACCCAATGGACGTCAGCAATGGCTGTGAAGTGGCTCGGGGGACACTGGTGCATGTAGCTGACCTGAGACCTGCTAAAGACCAATGAACAATGGCCATCAGATGAGCAAAACGGCACTGATCTCTGTTCAGGTTGATTCCGGATGCACTGACCTGAGAGTACCTGTTCATTTTCATCTAATGTGAGTTTACAGCCGCAATATTTAAAGGAGGACTTCACTCAGATATGATAACAGCGTTAGTGTGCAGATATTACCGCCAACGTAAGGAGTGGTTAAATTCATTATTTTAAAAAACTGTTATAATTCAAACTCTTTCAAATATTGCTCTGCAGGGAGTTATTAAAAGATCCCGTTCAAAATCTTGTATACTTATGACAAATGAAAATGAGCCAGCACTTAAAATAGATATTAACACACTCTTAAAGGTTTTCTTTAGTGATTGTGCAAAATAAAAGAGCCCTTTCTGATGAGGAAAAACTGTTTCATTATGGGTTCCTGCAGTGAGACAGCTGAAAACCCCATGAGAGTTCAAAACCTAGAAGGACAAACTGGAACGCTTATAGATGAGGACGATGAGATTTTTTTAGAAGTTTAGTTTCATTTAATATGTTTAATGAGGGACAGCTGAAGAACCCTTAAAGATTTGGTTGTATTCTGAGTGTGGATACTTTAAACAAATAAATAATAATAATAAAGATTTATAAAAAGAAAGATCACACTTTTAAACAAACGGGTTCTTCAAAGGTTCTTATAATAAAAAGTTCTCAAAGATAAGTGAGGTCTAATGAAAAATTATTACTGCTAAACAGTTGTAATTTACACGATTAGCGAAAAACTTTTTGAAACAAACTTTTTAAAATGGTTCTTCCAAAATCAAAAACACCTGGAGCACTGGATTTATCATTAAGGGTTTTCTACTTGGGAACCTTCGTATTAGAGGAAAGGTGTTCCTCCAGAACCACAACTGAAGGACAAGTGAATATTTTATTATTAAGAGTGTATATTACAAATTTTTACGAATTTTTTAATTTCTCTAGAATTCCATTTCTAAGAACACTTCTTTAGGTAAACAAAAAAAAAATACAAGAACCCATTCTGATTGGGAAATGCTGTTGTATAGCTTTTTAGATTTAATGGTTTTCAAAAATAATAATTGAAGAACACTTGATGCTTCATAAGTTGCTGCAAAAGTTTTTTTATCCTTTCATGAAAGAACCGTTCTTAAGCAGTCTTAAAATGGTTCTTATCGTTGTTACGACTCATTTGGCTTTCTGAAAGCGTTCAGTTTCCTGTACTGATCAGAAAACACGAACCACAGGGATGTCAATTTATTTTCCCGAGAGCGTTCACTCAACAAAAGTCAGTGGGTGTGTCTGCGAGTTCTGTTAGGAAACTCTTGCACACCATAACACAAGATCACAAACTACGTGGGTTAACATTTACATTAAGTAACGTTTTGTTTAACACTTAGGCAGCTTAACGTCACTATCATACACGATTAGCATATTTTGAGTGAAATGTTCCTTTAACGCTGGTTACTGACTAGCTCTGGCAAGACTCGAGCGTTACTTTTCTGTCAAAAGTAATAGTATGTAAAAAAAAATTGTTCCCGCCCACTTAGCTCTCTGGCTCCACCCTGAAAATATCTCAAGAGTTGGTTTAATTCAAAAGGCTGTTTTATAGCTTTAACATGTTCCGTGACTGAAAAATTTGCGTAAACGCTCAAAGACGAAATAATTTATATACAGTAAATATAAAATTAAATGCTTTTTAAACAATTATGTACTTTTATTCTTGACAGGAAAATAACGACTATTATAATAATCTACATTCTAGATGCTTACAATGGTTTTCCTAAACTTTTTTCACTTCAGTTCACAGTTAAAAAAAAAACAAAAAAAATTGACCAGCAGTCCAGCCCGACCTCTGACCTTCTTCCCTACAATGTGTTTTTTCTTCTTCTCTTCTCTGAGATGCATCCAGAGCGCACTTGTTTTGTTTTTTTTTCTATAAAAAGTTTAAAAGCGAGGTGATTGGTGTAGTGTCGTCCTGTCGCCGTGTCCTCTCTACGTGGGACGCTAAACCTTCAAACCTTCACTCTTTCCTATGCAAACGAAACGACAAACGAAACAAACAAACCCTACCTGAAAAGCGTCGGCTTTTGCAGGAGCCTCAAATTTAAACCACAGCAGCGAAAATATCACCGTATTTCTTACTATCGACTTCTTTTCTTTTTAATAACAAACGTTTTGAGGGATTTGTAACTTAACGTACAAACTGAAAATTCTGACATGAAGTCATTGAGTGTTTTTTTTTCTTTTCTTTTTGTACTGTATGCTGTAGTGTTATAACATATTAAGATCGACTGTAAAAAAAAAAATGGCATGTATATTAATTCTACACGACCGTATTTATTATCTTCACTTATAAATATAAATATATATATATATATATATATATATATATAAATATATATAAAAATCTACAGTATATATATATTAATGTTTAGATCTGTCTCAGGCCTGACGCTGAGGTCGGAGACGTCTGTTTTACTAAACGAGATCAATGTTTTCAGGTCGTTTGTATTTCTTTATTTTCCTCTCTAATGTAGTCTGAAGGTATAAATGCTCGCCGTAAGCCTTTATATACCGAGTTGTACATAGGCACTGAGGTAGTAGGTGATTATTTATGCACTGAGCTCCATTTCGCAGAAGGCACCAGTCCTCTTAGGGTCGGGGTTTACCAAGCTGAAGGAGCTGCGCGGGGAGGGGGGTGGGAGTTTTAAATGGACTTTGTGTCTCTCAAGCTTTTAGAAGTGTTCACTAATGAGTGTGCAATTATTTCTTTCAGCTAAAACATTTCAGCATGTTGACAGTGCCTTTTTTGTTGTTGTTTTAAAGCTATTCGTTCCAGTACATTTTTTTTTTTTTAACATGCCCTTGTTCACTTTCAATAAAAATGTCCAGTAACATTCTAGAATGTAGAAAATAAATCCAAACTTGTGTCCAAACTTTTCAAAAGTCAAAAGTTTGGACACACCTCGTACTTCAATGTTTGTTTGTTTGTTTTTTATGAAACAACACATATGGAATGATGCAACAGCAGCATTTTTTATGACATGAAGGTCAAGAATAGTTCTTGCAAGAACAATACTGTCAAGTGCATTTGCAAAACCCATCAAGCACCGTGATGAAACTGTCTCTCCTGGAAAGCAAGACCGAAGTTCATTTATAGTCACCAGCCTCAGAAATCACCTCAGATTAGAGGCGTTATCAAGGCTTTACAGAGCATAAGTAACAGAAACATCTCAATATCAACTGTTCAAGGGAGATTATTGCATATTTTGGATGCCTTCGGTATTGTTTTACAGTGTAGAAAGAAATAAAAATCAGGAAAGACCACAGAATTATAAGGTTTGTCCAAACTTTTTGACTGGTATTGTATCCATAGTTGTTTGTTTTGTGTAATGTTTTTCTGTTGCATTGTTTTACATTTCATTCCCCGCCTCACTCCAGCTAAATGACATGCTGTTCACTATACACAGTCTGTTCACTTCATGACATTTGTTGTGGTATCTAAGACTATAATAATCTACATGTCTGGAATGACTAAACTACTACTTAACGGCATACCGCATGTTTACTTTTTTATATTTCTTAAGAAACTTAAGAGTTAAAAACAAATGTAATTCTGTTAAGCTATGAAGTTTTAGGAAATATGCTTTACACATGGTTCAGTTCCCACAGCTTAAAGTACTCAGACATTAGATGGTAAGCCTTTAAATGTGTAGATTTGTAGTGGGTTTTTTTTTTACACACAGTTTTTATAGATATTTTCTAGCTAGGGCGAATGCTAATTAGCTGTTTTTAAGCTGGTTTTGTACTGTGAAAATGCACTTAAATACATAATACCAAGGTCTAACACAAAACACAGTAGATTTTTTCTTTACACCTTATCATGTTAAATATGTCCACATTTCATGTATAAATAACATGTGGACATATTATTATAGGAATACCGGACACATGTCAGGTAGCAAGGTGCAAAATGTAACAAAAGATAATGTTGTTGTTTTTTTTATCTAATCTTGACGATTGCTAGTAAGGTAAAGCCGTCATTTAAATTGGAGGTACAGTTTCAGAATTTAAGAGTACTTTGTGAATGGTCATGGTGAATGTTTTTCAATTAGCTTGAAATTTCAGGGGTTTAAGTGAGATTAAGTGAACAAGGTGGTGTTAAACAACAGTACTGGAACTCAAGCTGTGTGTTTCAACCTTGGTTAAAATTCGCACACGGAACACACTCATGCCTTTGTTTTGTTTTTTGAGATTTTTATATTGTCTGATTTGTTTGTATGCTATTTTTTTTTTCATGTTATGTTTGATTCTGCACATGCCTGTGATAACTTACGGAGTGGGACGTATTTAGTAAAAACTTTCAGCGTGTGGAATTCTGAAAGTTTCTGTGTGTAGTCCTGCTAACATTAACATATTTTTTTAATTGTTGTTTTGTTTTGTTTTGTTTTTTAATGATGTCCTGTTTTTGCGTGAATTTTAACTGTACATATGAACTCTTCACTGAAACATAACTTTATGGTATTTGTTTTTTAATGCACTGTTATTGCTAAACTATTTAGTGGTAAATGATTTTTAAAAAAAAAAGTATTTAAAGTTTTTATTGTCTTGTTTAGGGACTAAAGATATGGCAGTTCTATAAAAGTTAGACAGTGCTTTTTAACAGAATACTTATTGTAAATGTGTAGAAATATAAAGCCTCTGATTGTTGTATGCAAATAAGTGGGTGGAGCCTAAAGGCCTCGGCCATGTCACTCTGTCCCCCCTTTTTTTTTTTTATAATAGAGGATGCATGTATTTGTCCTTTTTTAAAAATTTTGAATTAAAGAAAAAAACCCACAGCATTTAAATCATCATTGTCGACCCATTTTGCGTCCTGACCGAGCACTCGGCGGTTCGGCTCAAACTGATGTTCAGTTTAAACTTCAACACATTTCACTGCTAATGTTAGCTGATAGATTCTGGTGAATTCCTCCAAAAGATTGGACCTTGGAGACTTACAGACCTGAGAAAGTGTTGCTCGATGTTAATATTAACTTATGCTTAAATAGTCAAGACTTAATTGTATTTTTTTTTTTTACTTAAATTTTATAGTGATTACCCAGATAGCAGAACAACATTGAATCATCATTGAATCAACATTAAAGAATCAACCAACTTAACATTGAATCAATG
>JAQQZT010000012.1:34833157-34846582 GCA_030068275.1 Clarias platycephalus | reverse complement strand
TGTGTTACAGCGTGTAGGAGCGGGGTCACAGAGACCTGTCTGTCAAACACAATCACTCTCTCGCATACTTGGGTAACACAGTACACCAGCACGCGCACACACACACACACACACACACACACACACACACACACACACACACTTTTGCTTTATTTTTCCCCTCACAAAAATGTCTTATTCATTTTTTTTTTCTAAACCATGACTTTTAACCAACCTCCAGACCTGAGGGTTTCCTCAGGGTACTCCGGTTTCCTCCCACAGTCCAAAGACATGCAGATTAGACTAATTGACATTCCCAATTTGCCCATAGTGTGTGTGTGTGTGCGCGATGAATTGGCACCTAGTCCAGGGTGTAACCCGCCTAGTCTCCTGGGATAGGCTCCAGCCCCCCGCGACCCTGAATACAGGATAAAGTGTAGGACTTTTAACTAACAACATCATATACATCTTGCAGAGCAAAACACTTCCAGGGCCTCGCTGAATTGTGAATTGATTGATCGTCTGGTGATGATTTATTTTCTATACAAGATGCATTTTAATCACAAACGTTTAAGCAATCTCAGCATTACCTTGAATCAACAATCGGTCAAGCGACTAAGTCAAATTAACCCTCGATGGCATGAATTTTTATTTTAGAAGAAAAAAATTATTTTACAATAGTTTTTGGGAGCTTTGGGGTCCCTGATAATATACTGTATCAATCATAAAATGTCGCCCCCGACCAGATTTTGGTTTGACATGCTATGAGGGTACTAAAACTCCAAGATTCTCTATATTATATAATAAGTGGATTGTTGAACAAGACAAGCAATAAATACATCAGAAGTTTTATTTAAACAACAATTTAAACATCAGCCACAAATGGTTCATCCATCAGTGGCTTACAGATTAGCTGAGGTGTGTGTTTGTGTTTCTGAATGTGTTCCTGTGGGTACTGGTTGAACTGATGTTTCTCTTTTTTTTTTTTTACAAAGCACAATCTGTATTATTCTGTGTGAAACCACAGGAAACAGTTGCTGGTGGATGTGAAACAGAGGTGGAAGTCACGTTTTTTTTTGGCACTTGGCTTTAGGTGTATCTGCATCTCCCTGGCATTTCTCTTTCAAGAACCGAAATGGGTGTGGCGGGTCCTTTCTCCCCTTATATTTATACCCCCCAGCAGTTGTGGAACTGGGACGACCGATCACTGATGATTCTTGACACTTGTGCACAAGCTTTCTGCAATATACAACTTGAAAGTATAAAGCCTCTTCTGTCCCTTCATTTTTTCATCCCAATGCTGCTGCAATCTCTCTTGTAGGGCAGCCAAGCAGTCACGATGGTCATGTCGATAAAGTGAAACATCAGCCAGTGGTACCACTTCTTTGGCCTGACCAGTGCAATGAGAGAGTCCAGCAGATTCATCCCACCCATAATATTATTGTACTTTCTTACCACAACAGACAGGGGACGTTGATGATTTCCCACCTATCATCCTTGGTGACTGGGTGTGCTCCAATGTAATTACTGCGAAGAATTGACTGAACCATTATACCAAAAATAATACAACTTTACAGAATGCAAGGTGGTTTCTCCTACCATGGCCAGCATTTTCTCCTTGCTTGTGATGGAACTGCCTGTGCAAACACACAAGCAACGACCACCATGGATTCACATTTTCGCCACAGACGATGCTGCCTACTGTTATATTTGGTAGAACGCCTGTGACACATTCACAGAATGAATGTAAGAAGTTGTTTGATCAAACACCTATGATGGAACTACCTCCGCAAATACACAAAATGTACAGTATATATATTTATAATGAGTGTGCATCATCCCAGCACATTACCATCCATGCATGTTATTGTTCAAACAAAAGTGGTCTAACTGCGTAATGTTGCCCGAGGCAATAAATAAAAAAACTACAATTTTAATGCATGAATAATTTTTTAAAAAGCATCTTTACTCAATCGAAAATGCTTCTTCACGTGTTGATGCACATCACAGATTTTTTTAATACAAGTTTTTATTTAAGCATGTTGAATTCATTTCACTTTCTGCAACAGTGTGGCCAAGCCGGCTATGGTCCCAAAAAGGACTGTCTCACCCCCAGACAAAAGTTCAAACCCACACCCACTTTAAATTTCATTGGTCACAGACGTGTCATCAGACTTTTAGAACTTTTGTGATGTTTGTGGTGTGGGCCAAAATAGTGGTTTGTTGCCTGAGGGCAACACCATGCCGTAGAGGGTTAAGAACATCACATTGTTTAAACCACATATGGGTTTGTTGATAACTTTTTAAAAGTAAATCTTAATCAGAAATATTTCAGTGAGATTTTAAAAGTAATTACAATAAAGAAAATGTAAAAATATTTTTCTATTTTTGTTCTAAATGACGTCTTGGCTTATCTGCAATACCCTTGTTGACCACTAGGTTAGCCCTCAGAAAGTTCATCTACATTTTAGGTATTTGGCAGACGCCCTTATCAAGAGCGACTTACATTTTTATCTCATTATACATCTGAGCAGTTGAGGGTTAAGAGTTTTGCTCAAGGTTCCAACTTGTTGGATGTGGAGTTTGAATCTGGGACCTTCTGAACGATAGTCCAGTGTCTTAACCTACAGTATATAGAGCTAGCTTGTTTTGTGGATGTTCCGCATCATTAACCGTAACTATCAAAAGCAGTTTTGTAGGATGTTTTCTGAAATTGTTTATCTTACTAAAGCTAACTAGCATTAGCACTAAAGATCGTTGTCATTTATAACTCTACTTTTGCAAAGTTACCTCAGGATCGCTCGTTTTAGCTAGCTGGGTGCTTTGGTCAGGTTTGTTAACCATCTAGCTAGCATTATGTTATGTCTAATATTGGTAGAATTTCAAAATTTACCTCAGAAATTTGTTTAACCTGATAGTAAACGTCTAGCTACTGTATTATTATACGTTAGATGGATAGAAACCTGGAGTGAGTGAGGCATTAAGATAAGCCTGATGTGAAAGAAATAAACACATTTTATTGACTCCTCAAACGTAATCATTTCATACTCCGCATCACTCCTTAACGACATTAAACGTAACATTTTAACAGGATGTCAGAGGAGGAATGTTTCAGATTGGGATTAGTGTTATAGAGTCGGTAAGTTCTCCCGTGGCCCGCTGTCAGCTACTGAGCTTCTGGAATGTTCTGTCTCATGTGGCTGATCACTAACGGGGATTAGAAGGGGAGCAGATTCCTGACCACACCACACCACACCACACACACATTTATGCTGACCCGAATTGTACCTAGGAGTCCTTTCAGTCCCCATCATCACACTAGTATATATTAGTGTTATCTAACCCTGTAGTGACATGCACATGTTATAAACTGGACTTTTTAAAACAATGATTATTTCTGTCATTTGAAAAGGGGTCCTCACTCACTCAGTCATCGTCTATACCACTTTATTCAGGGTCGTGGGGGACCCGGAGCATATCCCAGGAGACTTGGGTACAAGGCAGGGTTACCCTGGACAGGGTGCCAATCTATCACAGGGCACACAGATACATACACACTCATTCACACATTTGGGAACGTCAATTAGTCTTCGGACTGTGGGAGGAAACCGGAGTACCCAGAGGAAACCCACTAAACACAGACGGGAATCGAACCCTTGACCCTAACCACTAAACCACCGTGCTGCCTGAAAGGGGAGCTATTATTTACTTTTTGGTCATTTTTAGACATTTAACTTGGTCTGCAGTGTGTGTGTGTGTGTGTGTGTTTGTACAAACAAAAAAAAAATGTGAAGGAAAGACCTGTTCCCTGCTTCCATTAGAATTAATAGAGTTACAGTCCTGACCTTGCTCCAAGCCATTTCCACATGTTTGGGCCAATACAGGAGTTCCTGGGAGGCCAGTGTTTAAGAGGTGAAGCAGGTGCGCTAAGAAAACTTTCTACCTTGATGGTGTCCAAGCAGTAGTGAAACACTGGGATAAGTAGATTAGTGTACATTATATAGAGAAATAAAGTGAGTTTTTACTCCGATAATTGTGTTGTTAACTTTAGAGTTATCAAAAGTCCTGGTTTGACTTGAACGTCGTTCGTATATGCCGTGTAACAATTATAGCACAGCCGGTCAATTTTACGGCATGTTTTTTGGGAGGGTGGAGGAAACCAGTGAACCCCCGAGGGAAGCCACATGGACTTAAAGAACGTGCGTGTATGCTAGAAGAAGAAGAATGGTGTGTGTAAGATGTTCCCCCCGAGTCCTCTGACCTGTGCTGGACAGCGGGTCAAGCCATCGGTCAAAAGCGTCTTTGTTGGAAACCAGGAGCGTGACTCATCAAATACGAGCAGCGTGGAAGAGGAGAGAGAGATGAAGGGATGGAGAGAGAGAGAGAGAGAGAGAGACCGTGCCACCCACACAAGTTCCCAGGAGTCAGTGTGTGTATGTGTGAGTAAAAGATTCTCAGGATTCTCTTTTGCTGAGTCAGTTCGGCTGAGTGTGTTTGAGTAAAGGGGTGAAGACAAACAACTAAAAGGTACGGGACAGATTTTCCTCTCATCTGCAGGGGGTAGCTATGGAGTGCCGGGGTGGAAGCGCTGGTGGTGCTGGTGGTGCTGGTGGTGGGGGAGTTGACTCTTTATTCCCCCCACGCTTTGTGTGTCAATAGATCTCTATGGGTTTGTGTGTGTGTGTTGGATTCCAAATGCCAAATGCCAAGTATCCGCCCAGCTGACTGGGAAAGACACGCCAGTTAGATCTTTCTAAACGGTGTCCCACAATAGATGAAAGTTGTTATCAAGCGACGGTCTCCGGACCGTGCTAAGCTGCAGCGTGGAGGAAAGGATTAGTTTAAGAGGAGCTCCGAATGAAATAAAGTTCTAATACATGTAATGAATATGAATTATTATGAAATAGTCCGTAAACAGCGTACAGCTAACTAAACGTCTCTTAATTAGCACCATCAACGCCTGTGTGGTTCCTGTGTATTCGCTGTTACTATAAAAACAATAACGGACTCGAACCGGCGCATTAATTAACATCCAAGCCGTGCTGTTACACAGAAATAACGCACACCTTCTGACCAATCAGATTCAAGCATTCACCCACACTGATGGTTTAATGTCCCCGGGGATAAAAAAGCGTCAACGTATTTTCTGTTGTTTTTAGAGATGCGATGAAGAATAGAAGAAAATCAATGACCAAATTAGTTGCCAATTAATAAAATTAAACTGATTATTGATATAGGAGTCATTTACATGGGGATGTGGGTTTCTAGCCGCCCAATAATCAAAACCCGCCTAAATATATCATAATATCATACAACAATAAAATTAAATTACTAACTGTCAGAAAACGTGGCCTTTCTTGATTTAATGTAACCAAGCGAAGCCACATAATATTCCCCCCTGACCCGCCACCCCTGCGTGACACTTGGTTACATCCAAACCATCTTCCTCAAGCGCATACACAGCGCCAACAAAGAAAAGGAGACAAATGATTGTCATTGTCTTCAGTTTTTGCCACTGTCTTGGAGTGTTGAATCCGAAGTTACACCCTTGATCGATGAGCCGGTGATGTCATGACGCATGTTTTTCATGATGCTCTGACAGACAGGTGTTACCGATTATGGACAAGACAGAAATGATTATTTTTGCTGTACCTTGGAGGGGAAAGGAAGAAAAAAAAAGGGGGCCTAGTAGCATCAGGAAAGAAAGAATATTTTCACCACACACTTAATCTTGGTTTTCTTAATATTTCAACTTAACTGTCATCATCGCCATCTGTTTAAAGTTAGAAGTTAAACTTTAACTTTCTTTCATTCTTTTGGTTATTTTACCCATTTTTTTGAAATATATATATTTTCTATAATACATACATACATGTCTAATAACATTTGTATTTTTTTCCCCACTATACTGTAACTTTTTATTGCCAAATCTTTGGTGCATTGTTTTACTTTTTGCTGGAGTAATATTTCAAAACAAATTTCCCCTTCAAAATATTACTAACCTTTTAACCTTTTCTTAAAATAATCTTATCTTAATAATCTTATTTTCATAACACTCCTTATTTAGAAAAATAAATAATAATAAAATTAATAATGTTGCTGTTTGTCTTTCGGCTGCTCCTGTCGAGGGGTCGCCACCGCGGACCATCTGATCTGCACACAACCTGGCACAGATGCCCTTCCTCAGGCACCCCTCCCATTTTATCCGGGGTTTGTGCATTGGGTGGGAATGGAACCCGGGCCTTCCGCATGCACATTTCCACAAAATATATATTTAAAAAACATTATAATAATAGTAATATTATTATTATATAATAATTATTAATAATAATAATAATAATAATAATAATAATAATAATAACTATTGTTATTATTAACCGTACTTCCCTAACAGTAAAATATATATATAGTTAAACTATATATATAAATAAACAAGCAATTTTAAAAATACATCATCATTTTATTATTATTAATTACCCTACTTCTCTAACATTTCTTAGTTAAAATAACTAAATAAATAATAACAATAATTAACCTGATCATTATTATTATTATAGGTGGCACGGTGGTGTAGTGTTTAGCACTGTTGCCTTGCACCTCCAGGGTCCAGGTTCGATTCCCGTCTCGTTGTGCATGGAGTGTCCATGTTCTCCCCGTGCTTGATGGGTTTCCTCCGGGTACTCCGGTTTCCTCCCACAGTCCAAAGACATGCAGGTTAGGTTAATTGGGTGTTCTCAAATTGCCCGTAGTGTGAATGGGTGTGTGAATGGGTGTGCTCCAGGCCCCCCGAGACCCTGAATAGAGGATTAAGCGGTAATGACAATGAGTGATTAATATTATTATCATTATTATTAATATATTATTACATAATAATAATAATAACAACGATGTTAGTCTTTCGCATGCTCCTGTTGTGGGGTTGCCACAGCAGACCAACTGATCCGCACAGGTTTAATGCTGGATGTCCTTCCTGACACGACCCTCCCATTTTATCCGTTTTTTTGGGACTGGCACTGCATCCAGTGGCTGGAGTTTGGCCATTGGGTGGGAATCGAACCTGCGCCTTCTGACGAGAAACCTACCATTAAGCCACCAACGCCCATTAATAATATTTATTATTATTATTATTATTATTATTAACTCTATTTTCCTGACACTGACAAAAATCATTCATGTGTTTTTTTTTTCACCTCATGATTTATTTGGATAATGTTTACATTGTACTATATTACATGCACATGTTGTCTTATGATATTATATTAATACATGCTCAGTACATGTGTTCAATAACTAAATATATAACTAAGGTAAATAAATAATTAATGAAAGCAAGAGTTGGAGGAATCCAGTCAAAGTTTTCCTGCTCGCGCCCCTTTAAGGAAAAAAAAGAGGGAAGTCTCGCGAGAGCCGCGCGTGCGGCCGCCATATTGCGCGACGGTTATTTTGATTCGTATGTGTCGGAAACGAGAGAGAGAGAGAAAAGAGAGAGAGAGAGAGAGAGAGAGGAGTACAGGAGGAGAAGAGGAAGAGTTCAAACAACTCCAGAGGAAACTAAAACAGCTGAAGGTATTAATATTACTAACAGTAAGACAGGACTCGGTCAGCGGGTGTGTGTGTGTGTGAGACTGTAAGCGGGGGACAGACTCGGTGTCCCCCCCCTCTCTCTCTCTCTACAGCACCACCACCACCACCACCTCCTCCTCCTACTGCTGCACCCCCCGGACTGTGGAGTGAAGTCCCGCCGTGCTCCGCGCTCTCAGGCCCGGCTCCGAGTTCCTCCTCCTCCCGGCCCTGACACTCAGCCCCGGGGCTGGGACCCTACACGAGCCTCGGTGTCCGGAGCGGAGCGGAAGGCGGCCCGGGGAGCGGCGGCGGCAGCGGCGGCAGAGGGGCGCGCTGACACGGTAAACAACCAAACAACACGTCAACAACACAACACAAACACAGGAGGAGAAGAAGAAGGGAAAAAAAAAACAGCAGCCGTTAGGGTTTCAAACTTTTTTTTTTGTTCTTTTAAACAAGACTTCCTGTTTAAAGTCAAGCGAGTTATGGATCAGGCCTGAGAGTAAAACCGTGCTGTGACTCTGTTAGCTCTCTCAGTGTGTGTGTGAGAGAGAGAGAGCAAAGAGAGAAAAAAAACCGTTGAGATGGAAAAAAAGTTTTCCAGATGACGGATTGAGAGCAAACCACACAGTTCTGTAGCTCTGTTTCTGGAAAACTCTAGAATGTTCCTCTGCACGAGCTCTCACCTCTCACGTTCACTCTCACGTTCACTCTCTGTTTCTCATCATACGCACTCTCTGCTCTTTAGCCTTCTGCTAATCTCCAACACGACTCTCTCTCTCTCTCTCTCTCTCTCTGTGTGTGTGTGTGTGTGTGTGGAGTTATGAAGTAAAATTATGTTTACAGAACTTTTCTGTATTGGATAATGTGTAGAAATGAAGCTCTGGGTTTGTCTCAGTCCTCACACTGCAGTGTCATTATTATTAATATTAATAGTAATAACAGTAGTAATAACAACAACAATAATAAAGCATGTCATGTAATAATACACAATATACAGTATATATAAAACTAATAATTGTGCACGGAAATCCTCACATTTATTTGTGTTTTTCTCCGAAAACACAAATATCCTCCGCAATATTTTTTATGCCTCTGTTTCTTATGGCAATATTAATTTTTTTCTGAGTTTAAAATTGAATTTAAAGTGTTTTAGGAAGATATTTAGGGTTTAAACTCGCCATTTATAGACTTTTTTTTTTTTTGACCACAACTAAAATTCATGTTTTTTGGATGCTCTGGGATGTGCAGTAGGGCTGTAGCTATCGAAATTATTTTGTAATCGAGTATTCTACCAAAAATGTAATCACTTAGCCATACATACATACAATACAATACAATACGTGTACATACAAAATACATTTGATTATTTAAACAGCAATGTAAAATATATAAGAGAAACAAAGATTCATTGGTCAACTTTTATTTTTTAAAATGCATACAGCGTTTTATCAAAAATAAACATTATTCATTATTCACAATACAAGGAATAGCTTACGGTTGACTGAGATGAATTAAGTGCATTACAGTGCCGTACATTCTTATTTTAAAGCCTTTTCTCAGATGCAAAAACTAAAACTGACTTTAAGTATCAAAGTAAGTTTAAGTATCGCTCCCTCAAATCAATACACGAGGGATCGTTTCAGCCCTAGCTGTCACTATTAATGCCTTAACGCATCTCGAAATTTTAACACGTTTCTATTTTGAGTGCAAATTAATCACATGACCAAGTGCGACCCTAATGGCTTCCCACAATCGTAGTGCGGATACCCGGCTGTGTGTGATAACGGCGTGTTTAACACGCATGGTAGGATGACTGAGGAGGTACGCTAGATGGAGCACAAACTTGAGGAAGTTTTTAGATACAAGTTTGGAAAACTTGTGCTTACTACATAGATTATATGTAAGACGTGGGAGTGGTGGCTCGGGTGGCTAAAACTCTCTGGATTGTTGATTTTCAGATCTGAGGATCCGGGTTCGAGGCCCGCTGTTGGTTTATTATATTATTTATTTATTGGACACCTAAACAGAAAGTAATATATAAGATCTCGTGGACAACACGTGTATGTAATATAGCACAATGTAAACCTCAACAAAATAAAATGTTATCGTTGTTATTATTATTTAAGCTACTAGCTCAGTTGCACTACTGATCAGAACGTCCCAGGTTTAAACCCCAGCACCACCATGTTGCCCCGGCTGGGTCCTTGATCGGGACCCTTAACCCTCACTTGCTCAGATGTAAGGTTTAAATAGTTTTATATAAAATGCACATGGTTATATAAAACTACGGGATGTCGTAATATATCATGATCCATATGTGTGTTCAATAAATATATTAAATAATACATTAAAATAAAAAATAAAACAGATAAAGCCATATAAGGAAAAAGGGAAGTTGCCCCTGATGGGCATGTAACCTAAAGGTACAGCGGATCATACAAACGCCTCGTCTTAAGAAATTCGTCTTGGCTTACGAGCAAGCTGAACCGAACGTCAGCTTAATCTCGTTACGCTTGCGTCAGTGAAAAGCCAAGCAAAGATGGTTTATATATTTTTGTTGTGGATTGTTTTTGTGAAACTGTTTTGTGTGATGATTCACTTACGGCCACACTGACTCCAAAATCGAATAAATCGATGCGTAGCTACAGTAGCACATTTTTATAGCGTTACATTATCAAAAATCACACGCATTTAAAAAAAAATCTCCCATCACGAACTGGACATATATGAGGAGCTACACCTATAGATGTTTGGCAGCATCTGTCTTAGTATGAGTTATTTATTTATTTTTTAATAAACATTAGGTATTCATTTTAAAAAGACAGTAATGACAATTTTTTTTGTCTTCATTTAAATCCTGACATATTTGCCCAATCCTAAGTTTATGGTCGTCTAATAATATATAATTTCAGAACATTTCCCCTTTTTTTTGATTCAACTGTTTTTTTTTTGTTTTTTTTTTTAAATAAGTAATAATACTACTTATAATAATCTTGCCATTTGTCTGTGTCTTGGGGAAACATGTTATGATGTGTAAAAATTTACTTGGTACTTTTCTTCCCCCTCAGTACCAGAAACAACCAAGAGACGCTCGAATTATTAGACACCACATTATTAAAAATCTCTTCAGGATGAAACGTCAGAGTTGTACAAAATGAACTCGCATCCTGTAAGCTTTATTTCTAAGGTTTAAAAAAAAAAAAAAAAAAAAGATATAATGATGTAATCTGTGTATATGTTTTAGAAGTCGTGTTGTATCAAGAAAATCCAACACCTGCAGTTTTGAAATTCAATTAAGCGGGCCAAAAAAATAAAACAACAAAAAAAGCCAGTTTGTATTTGTTTTGTTCTTGCGGTATGTGGAAATGTTTACCCTGTAAATATGAAGAAAATATAAAAATATTTTTGGGGATTTGTGAGATAAACAGAAGAAGAAGAAAAATGCTTAGATAGATAGATAAATAAATAAATAAATAAATAAATAAAATGAAAGTAACCAAAGCGAGCACAAAGCTACGAAGCAGTAAGAAGTAAACAGTAAAATGTTCACATGGTTTCATTTCGCTTTGGATGGGGAAAAAAAAAAAGTGACCAATTTTACCAAAGTTGTGTATAAACATTACACAATAATAAACAGGCAGCTAATGTTATTAATAATTTAAGAAGAGAGAAAAAAAAAAAACTTTCTTCAGCTTGTTTGTGGAGTAACGACGCTGTACACGTGTGTGTGTGTAACGGATCCTGAAAGTCACATGACTTGTCATATTTTCTCCGTATTAAGCCACACCCTAGCATTATCACGCAGCAGCGTGCCCTGCGTCCGCCCCGCGTCTCTTCTCCTCTCTGTTACATTTCATTAGCGAAGACTCGCTCGCTCACTAGCTTGCGTATGACAAGCACTGCTTTTCTGGCGGCGCTGATTAAAATAGGACGTGTGTGTGGAATTTCACATCAGCCTGGTGTACGGATGTTGATGAGCACGTGTCAGAGGGTCTGTGTGTGTGTGTGTGTGTGTGTGTGTGGTTTTTGCGAGATGTCTGTAATAGACATAATAGATATCTAATATGTACAATTATATACAATTCCTTCAGTGTGTGAATGAATGTATAAAATGTCTAAAGTCCGGTATATTGTGTGTGTGTGTGTGGGAGAAATGAGTCGGCCTCACCGGTCTCAATGAATCAGTCCGGGAGCACGATGATTGAAAATGTCTGTCCTGTAAATCTGTCCTGATTGTGAATAATCCTAATTACGGAAAATCCTCAACAAAACAGAGTTCAGATTTATATTGTATATTTGTGTCAAATGCGTATAAGACTCACTCTGTCGGACTTAAGAACAAATCCGACTTATGAACTTATATGCTCCCGTAACGGAACTCGTTCGCTAATCTAATGCAAGCACGCGACATAACCCACTCAGAGAACCTGGACCTACTTCGTCGTCCTTTTTTTTAATTGGGGGGAAAAAAAGTCTCGAGCCACGCCCACAAACTACAACGACTCTAGCAACGACACGAGCCGCTTGTAAAGTTGAGGGTCGACGCCACTCTCGTGAAAACACATTTAATGTTTTTTTTATCTTTGCCCCCCCCACTCCCCGATTGTGATTTTGTCTTTGTTAGCTAATTAAAAACTAGCAGCTGTAGCACACGGTATAATGATAGTCCGTTGCCCGTGTATCCTCAGTGGCCAGTAAGTTTTTGCCCCCCAGTATGAACGACCGAACGCAGACCCGTGAAGTTGGGGTTCCTGTCAGGTTCCTGTCTTTACTCTGACACGCCCTCCTCGCCATCACAGTGCAGTTACAGGGTTTTTACTCCTGATGGGTCACGACATCGAAAGCATTCGGAGTGTTTTGTAATTTCAGGAAGTGGAATTTCAGGAGTGGCGTAAGGATACGCGTGTGGTCTAACGGGCGGGAGAGAGAGAGAGAGAGAAAGAGGTGTGTGTGTGTGTGTGTGTGTGTGTGTGTGTGTGTGTGTGTGTTACGGGTGGCACCGAGGCTGTTGCGCAAGTTTTAATTACTAAAAACTCAGGCCTGGGAACATGCACCGCTGAACGCCTCGGCTCGTGTCAGGATCGCATTGTGTTCTTTAAACCCCGACACGCCTTAAATGATTTTTATATATTTTTTAACACAGATACAGACGAGGGAGCGTTCTCACTGCAGATATAACGACTTAGAAAGTGCAAATTATAATAAACATCTTTTCACCCTTAAAAACCAACAACACAGTGTAAATGTAACTAGATATAAATCTAACAGTTATATTAAAGATAAAAGAAGCATAATTAACAGATTCGCCCCAATTCTCTTCTGTTTTATTGTTTATTAAAGTGTAATAGTGATGAGTTACAGTTACAGTCACGCTGTCGCTCTGTCACGCTCTCACACTCTCACACACTGTCACCATGATATACTGTCACTGTGTGTGTGTCATGCCGTACTGTCACTGTGTCGCTCTGTAACTGTGTCTCTGTCACGCCATTATACTGTCGCTCTGTCATGCCGTTATACTGTCACCGTGTCGCTCTGTCACGCTGTTATACTGTCACCGTGTCGCTCTGTATCTGTGTCTGTGTCACACCATTATACTGTTGCTCTGTCACGCCGTTATACTGTCACCGTGTTGCTCTGTCACGTGGTTATACTGTCACTGTGTCGCTCTGTAACTGTGTCTCTGTCACGCCGTCATACTTTCACTGTGTCGCTCTGTCACGTGGTTATACTGTCACTGTGTCGCTCTGTCACGTGGTTATACTGTCACTGTGTCGCTCTGTAACTGTGTCTGTGTCATGCCGTTATACTGTCACTGTGTCGCTCTGTCACGTGGTTATACTGTCACTGTGTCGCTCTGTCACGTGGTTATACTGTCAC
>JAQQZT010000012.1:34781632-34799446 GCA_030068275.1 Clarias platycephalus | reverse complement strand
AGCCTGGCCGGGAATCGAACCCGGACCCCTGGAGGTGCAAGGCGACAGTGCTAACCACTACACCACCGTGCCGCCTCCAAATAAAGATTTGATGCATTATTTTTTTTTTGCATATAATAACCGAACATGAGAAATTGTGGTGGCGAGAAATGAGCTGATTTGTGTATCTGGCTAACCAGAGACAAATCTCACAAGTGTAAATGCGTGTCTCGTGGATCTGTCCATTATAATACTAACATGTGCTTTTTTGTATCTTTTCTCTCTCTCTGATAGAATTGGTTCAGGATGCGTACTGCTCAGTGGAGACAATCAGAGGGGCTGCCTCCTCAACCGGGATCAGTCAACGACTGAAGACAAGGAAGACCCTGTCCATCTCTATTTACACATCATGTCGCTAATCCTCGTCTATCCGTCGTCCTTCTCTGTTCTTTCCATCTGCCGTGTATTATGTGTCAGGTCTCCTGCTTTCTTACCCTTACGTTTTTTATTGTTGAAGTTATGCTATATTTGTTGGATGTATTTAAAGGAAAAGTATATTACAGACACAAATGTCAGGTTTACATAAACAATAAATAAACTGTATATATGGCTATGAGTGAATGTTATTCTGTCTGTTAATGTAACGTTTAATATACTGTATATTGTAAGGAATTAAACACTTTGCAGATATGCAGTTACAGGAAAATAATCTGGATTGATGATCTCTGTTATCGCTCCACTGCTTATTAGTTTTGTTAATACTGTATGCCAAAGTGTTTTATTCCTCATTTAACCATATAATTTCAATCTCATGGAATGTTTGGGTAAAGAGTTCCTGTCAATACTTATGTTATAGCAGCTATAAACAGTAGTGACCTCACCGTCTTCCCTGCTCAGATCGATAAGATAATGAAACACGTTTTACATAAAGTTACCATATTATCAAAGGTTACAAAGGTAAGAAAAGTTATATGGTTCAAAGGTAACAGTTAAGAAGATAAGAGAGCTGTGATGATGTAAAGTGACAATGTAAGATATACGGTATTTTACCGTCCTGAGACTTTCGCCGTATATGAAATGCTGAATTCTAGACAATTTGAAAAGAATGACCCGAATATGCAAATCAGTGTTTTGCTTGAATAGGCATTTAAGCTGATGTGTTTCCGCTGTGATGAATGAGTGTCTGTCATGAAAGAACATAATGCAAAGAAGCTCTGTCAGATCCCGCATGAATCAGTTTCAGTAAGTTCTTCTACTGGATCAGCAAACAATGGCTGAATATAAAGAAGGGAAGAAAGAAAGAGTCAAGTCCTTATAGTTTCATATATTCATCTCTGCATCTACTGTAAATAGCATTTCCTGTTTACAGCAAGGGCTTACTGACAGTCAAATGTTTTCATCCTGCTTAAAAATGATGTGAAACTAGAAAACTAAAACTGTGAGGAGAGGACCATGTGTATCAGTGATGTTACTTCCATCTCTTCTCGACTGTCCTATAACCAAATATACTGTAGTTCTAAGTGGTTTATGTCCATTCTGTCCATTTAGCTTTAAGAACTTCATTATATTAACAATAAAATACATTATTATTATTATTATTATTATTATTATTATTATTATGATGATGATGATATGGAATTCATGGGTGGGCCAGAAAATGGTGATCATCAGCTGGTCATTGGGAACAATAGAGATTAGTCATTCTAACTGGGAATAATGGAGATCACTGATCATTGGAAACAATGGTGAGCAGGGATTGGTCATTGGGAACAATAGACATCAATGATTGGTCAATGAGAAAAGGTGTGATCAGGGATAGGTCATTAAGAACAATAGTAATTGATCAATGAGAAGATCAAAGACCAGGAATCGATCATTGGGAATAATAATTGGGTGATGAGGGATTGGTCATTTGAAACAATGGTCATCGTCAACTTGTCATTGGGAACAATGGAAATCAGGGATTGGTCATTGGGAACAATGGAAATCAGGGATTGGTCATTGGGAACAATGGAAATCAGGGATTGGTCATTTGGAGCAATAGTGATTAGTGATTGGTCTTTGCAAATACTAGTGATCATTGATTAGTGTTTTGGATTATTGGCTTTATAGTTGAGTGATCTTTAATGGTAATGAGTCAAACCTGCTTGCTCAACCCCATAACCAGCTGATAAGGTGTGAGAAGAGTTGCTAGATTGATGAGCACATGCTAGTGCATGGATGTGACAAGCAACTGTAATCAGTAAGTGGTAACTGGGAACAATAGTAACTATTCTAGCCAGTTCTCAATGTTCACCAAGTACAGGCTCAAAGAGTCAAGTCTTTCACAAACAGCAAACTGTGTGTGTATATGTGTGTTTTGATTAGACTTAATGGCTGTCAGAATGGTCACACGCCCACATTGAAAAAATAAACATGTTGAGCTGAAAGCAAGTGCTGCACTCTCTAAAACCTGGCACTCAAAAACAGTATGCACACACACACACCCACACACACACACACACACACACACACACACACACACACACACACACACACACACACAGAAAAATGTGTCTGACATTCACTGTGTTTAAACTGTGTTTACCCTGTTGTTATGTAAAAACACACACACACACACGGAGTTCAGCTTGATTACAATTTGGACCTGCAGTGAAAATGCTGAAGTGTGTGTTGATGTGTTTAGATGTTCTCATCCCATGACTCTGTGATTCAGGGCTGTTCTGCATTTTCACATCCTGTTCAGTCATCCTGCGCATGTGTGTGTGTGTGTGTGTGTGTGTGTGTGTGTGTCTTCTGACTCATGTTTTTTAATGCATCGTCTTTCAGGTGTGTGAGGGACAGATGTGCTGCAGGTGTTCTTTTAATGAGCGACAAGAAAGCACTTGTTTACTGTATGTGTGTGTGTGTGTGTGTGTGTGTGTGTGTGTGTGTGTGTGTGTGAGTGTGTGTGTGTGTTTGTGAAACCTGACCTTGTTTCGTCTGTGTTTTTAAGGGCCGCACTTCAATCCCAGTGCGATCCATAACTTTTATGACAACATCGGCTTCCTCGGCCCCGTCCCCCCGAAACCCAAAGGTACTCCGGCAGCAGGTGAGGGTGCGCAGACACACACACACACACACACACACACACACACACACATATATATGTATATATGAAACCTCTTCCTTTATCATGTCCATATTGTGCTTCCTGTTGCTGTGTACAGACACTAGTATAATGTTGGTCCACTGTGTCCTCTGGTTGGTTGTGTGTCCTACACCGCCCTCTAGTGCACAGTCAGGGTCACTGTCCCTCACACAGGCTGCTCAAGGTTTCACTTAGAAATTCAGACCTAATTTCTGACTTTACAGTCGTGATCTCACACACACACACACACACACACACACACACACACACACACACACATTCTTATTCTCTGTACAAACGCCTCGGACACATCGGGGTCACAGACGTCTAAACATTTCATAGGAATTTGCTTCAACTTTCCTCTTTCTCGTTCACTTCACTTGTTTCAGCCCCTTGTTCCCCTCTGTCTCTCTCTCTCTCTCTCTGTCTCTCTCTCTCTCTCTCTCTCTCTGTCTCTCTCTCTCTATGTTTCTCTGTCTCTCTCTCTCTCTCTCTCTGCGTCTGTGCTCTCGTCTCTCTGTGCTGCGGTGCGCTGGGCTCAGGCTCGGATCACTGGGGCTCTGTGGACAGGAGAGGACGCCGAATAAACGTCAGCTCCAAGCTGAAGAGAGACCCGTCTCTCCCTCCTGTTCCTCCCTGTCTCCCTGCTCCTGTGGGTGGGTAACTTTCTCTCTCCTTCACACTGCCTGTTTCCTCTGCCTGCTTGTCTCTATCTCTCTCCGTCACTTCGTCTCTCCCTCTGCCGGGGTCTATAACTGTGTCTCTGCCTGCTTGTCTCCCTGTCTGTCTCTCTGCCGGGGTCTATAACTGTGTCTCTGCCTGCTTGTCTCCCTGTCTGTCTCTTTGCCGAGGTCTATAACTGTGCTTTTGCCTACTTGTCTCTCTGTTTGTCTCTTTGCCCAGGTCTATAACTTTGTCTCTGCCTGCTTGTCTCTCTACCTGTCTCTATGCCTGGGTCTGTAATTGTGTCTCTCTTTTTGCCTGTGTCTCTCCCTGTTACCACTCTTGTCTCACTTTCTGTTTTTCTTTCTTCACCTCTTTCTCTCTCTCTCTGTCTCGGTCTCTGAGTCTTTCTCTCATCTCTTACAGTAGGTCTCACGTGGTAATCCATCCACCTGCATCTCACCCCTTTACTACCTCTATCTGTCCTCCTTACCTCTGTCCACGTCCTCCGCTTGTTCCATTGTCTCATTATGTTTAAAAATAAACCCTACTGATGAACTGTCGGACTTTACACCGGTGGAGATTAATCAGAACACGACAAGGCAAAACAAACAAAATCTACAAGCGAGCCGCGCGAGTGTGAACTCAAGGCTAAAGGTGTGTGTGTGTGTGTGCGCGCGTGCGATCAGAAACACTACTACTGAAGGAGCGCTGTGTTTCATCTCAGACGTCTGATAGTTTAAAGATCCATACTGTACCTTACAGTCTCTCTCTCTCTCTCTATCTCTGTCTCTCTCTCTCCCTGTCTGTCTCTCTGTCTGTCTCTCAGAGTCGGGCAGTAAGAATATGAAGACGGTGTCCGAGGCTGAAGATGACGACGGGGTTCAGTGGGGCTGCACGGCCTGCACCTTCCTCAACCATCCCGCCCTCAACCGCTGTGAACAGTGTGAATTTCCACGGCATTTCTGAGCCCCAGTACACACACACACACACACACACATACACACAGACACACTTACACACAGACACACACACTTTTACACATCAGCTAGGCTTTGTTACAGAAATACGTTATGATCGATTTGTGTGTGTGTGTGTAGGTGTGGGTCTCTCTTCTTCTTCTTCTTCTTCTCCTCAATGTCTCTCTCTCTCTCCCTGTCTCTTGTTCAGTATCTCTCTCTCACTGTCTCACTTAGTCTCTCTTGTCGTCTCATATTTTATTCACCATTTGTCTCTCTTGCTGTCTTTCTCTAATTGTCTGTCTCTCTCTCTCTCGGGGGTGTGTGTGTCATGCTGCCCACTGAAGACTGGATCATTTTTACAGCTTTTCCTTCGTTTCTGTCCGTCGAGCCAGACTGAGTGTGTGTGTGTGTGTGTGTGAGTGTGTGTGTACGTGTTTTCACCGATTCCATACCAAATCTCAGTCTAGCCCGAAACAGTATTATAAAAGCATGTGAGCATTTACAAACACACGATAACACACACACACACACACACACACACACACACACACACACACACACACACACACGATGACGCGTGCCAACGTGCCTTCCGGACGGGAGCGACCTTCGAGAGCCTCCTCCTCCTCCTCCTCCTCATCTCTCTCTCCTTTTTTTTTTTTCTTCACTTCGCTCTCGCCCCAGAGGATCATGGGAAACTTCTTCTACCGTTTCTCTTCCAGCGCTTTCGTTCACGGAGAAGAAGAAGAAGAATGAAAAGAGAAACGAAACGTAGCATACGAATACGACTTCAAACCTAACCTGCATGCTTTAGATGTACAGTTTACAGCCGGAGACTCCGCCCACTTAAGCTTTTCCTGTACATAGTGTTAGAACCGGCTTTACAAGAGGCTGATTTCGTTTGTCCCACCTCTCTCCCTCTCTCTCTCTCTCTCTCCCCCTCTCTCTCTGTCTCTCTCTCTCTCCCTCTTTATCTCCTCACGTGTATTTTCTGTAATTATAGCTCCATAGACGTCATTTACTTCTATTTGTCGGGTGTTTTTGTTTTTATCTTTCCTCAGAAAAACAGATGACTACGTTTTTTTTTTGTTTTGTTTGTTTGTTTGTTTGTTTGTTGTTTTCCCCCTCATTCGCGCCAAGCGTGAGCGATGACATGCTTTTCTACGTTTTTTTTTGTTTTTGTTTTTGTTTATTTTTTGTTTGTTTGTTTGTTTTCTCCAGCGTACGGGCTGCAGACGCAGCAAAAAACAAAAAAGGTCAACGAGAGATGGAGCGTCACTAGTAATCCCCCCCCCCCCCCCACTCCATGCTAAGGACAGGTCAAAGGTCACCGTATGGTCCCCGAAGACTTTTACACGGACCTCTGTTTTATCTGCCAACTGGAATGTAGGTTTCATAAACAATGTTTTATTTTTACATTTTTTTTTTTGGGAAAGGGGGATCCTCACGCTAGGAGGGGACGAGAGGACGCGTCCACGCCTCGGCTGAACCTCGTCGGTTCGAGAGCAAAGACTTCTGGGACGTTTGGTTTCGGTTTGTCCGCGTGTTCACCAAAACCAAAAAAAAAAATTTTCTTATTTTTATCATCGTTTCCTTCTTCAGAGACTTCGGAGAGAGATAAGGTGGAAAAAAAAACGAAAAAAGAAAGGTTGAGGATTCAGTTCCAATCCAAAGCTATCACCACGTGCCTTCAGCCGCTGAACAGCCGGACATGTCCTGCCTTTAAGAGTGAAGCAGACACTGCCTCGTTCTTTTCTTGTTGTTTTGTTTTTGTTCCGTTCCTTCATGGATTTGATTACACCACTCCCCTTTTACACCTGGCCTTAATGATGTTTTTAAATGTTTATTCACTTTTTATCTTCCCCCCCCCCCCCCTCCACCCAATGAAAGATATAAAAATGAGTTCGGGAAGATGTCAAGAAGTTTGTGGTTTTCACATCGTGCTGCCTCACTTTTTTTATTTTTATTTTTTCCTCGGCCTTGTTAAAGTTTTCCCTGGTTATTACGTAATAATAATTATTGTTATTATTTTAATTTTTAATCTCAAATCTATGCTAAAAGTGGTTTTAGTTTTGTTTTTATTTTCTCTCTCTCTTTTTTTTTTTTGTTTTGTTTCAGAGCTGTGATTTTTATGTTTATGGATTTAAATCATGGAGGAAAAAAGAAAATACAGAAGAAGAAATGATTTGGATATCTAAAGTGATTTTTAACTTTTAGCTGGGAAAACTGTCTTTGTAACAGATAAGTTATTTGTAAAAATAAACAAAAAAAATAATAAATCCTGATCCTTGTTGTGATTTAGTCGCGCTGGAACGAGAGTGAGTGTATGCACGATTCTCACCACTAGGTGTCAGTGCAGTGATTTAATAGGAGGGTACTCCAGTCAGGGGGGTCTGTCTGTCTGTAAATGCCAGGACTTGCAGATCTTAGCCAAAAGTGAGGTTTGGGAATGAGAGAGTGATGGAGAGAGTGGTGATGGTGATGTAATCGACCTTTACTTTGGTGTCTTGAGTAATTTGGGGAATTCTTCCTTTGTAGTTCCTCACTGGATGTTGTAAATCAGCAGCGCACATTTTGCCAACAGAAATCTGTTCAATAATTTCAACGTAGCATCATTACAAACCTAGCCTAAAGAATTGGACAGTTATTGACAAGGCTATGAAAAGCTGATAGAAATATAGTTTCATTAACAAACACAATCCTGCTTCTGTCTGGGGAACCATGGTAGAATCCCTGATATCATGAGATTTAAGATTTTATGCTTCTTTTGTCAAGAAGTTAAAATGGCTTGTGGTTAAATATTCACATATACAGTATCATGCTTCTTAAAATATATTTTAAAAAAAGAGGAGGGTGCCAATAATTTTGGACCTGATGGTGTGTATGTATCCCCCCCACCATTTGACTTGCAATCGACAAACAATCTGATGTTCCTGCTCCCTTATGCACCCGGCTCAGGTATGCAAAGGGCGTTCGAGTCAAACCGGGACTTTTTATTGTTAAAAATCTCCCTTTATTTCTCTATATAATCTCCTGCTACACTAATGCACGTACTCCAGAGTTTCACTAGCACTTGGATTACCGTCAAGGTAAAAAAAAAAATCTCAGTACACCAGAGCCATGACCTGGAATGATTCATGTCTGAAACCCCGGCCTCCCAGGAACTCCTTTAATGATATTTCCAAGCATGCAAGTGGTGTTGGTGAACGACTTGTGTGTACAGTTCACACAGACAAACACGTCGACTTTTAAACTTCTTTTTTTAAACTAATCCAAATCCTACTTGTGCAACAATCTGCGCATCAGGAACAGGGGTAGCTCAAATGTTTTGTTGTTGAACTTTTGGTTAGAAGGTCACCAGGTTCACACCCCAGCCTCACCACAGGAAGTCATAGGTTGAACCCCTTAACCGTCACCTGCGCAGATGTACAGCACTGTGTACTGTATATGTCTTGAGCCATCCCTCATTTCTTTGTACTAAATTAAATGATGTACGTTTAAAGAATTTTTAAAAATGTAGACAAAAAGTTTTACAGGGACAGGCTGTAAAATGGCTAAAAAAATTGAAACCGTAAGTAACAACTTTGGTTGTTTATGTAACAACCTTAGCAGCGACCTCATTTCCCTCCTCGACCGTTCCAACCACTCTGCAGCAGCAGTACACTAATCACCGGCCTGATCATCTGTCAACATCCACACCCGTTTCTCACTGGCTCATGCCTTAAGGTAGATTTTTTTTCATGCTTGAATGATTTATAGGTCAGTGTGTGGTTTAACAAACACCAAGCATTGTCTGAATGCCAAATACCATAAATAAAATAAACAAGTTACACCTAGTACCTTGTGAAATATATCGAATATTGAATTCCAAGCTGTTCTTCTTAGCCAACACACACCCTTATCGGTAATACTTGAACCACAAAATAGAAAACACTTAGACGAGATTTGTTTACAACTTTTTATTTTTATTTATTTATCATTAGGTTGTAAAAAATAATGTGTAAAGCACTTTTGGAAAAACACAAACAGCAATAAGGAATTTGCTAATCTTAGCTACATGACTTTTCAGCTAGTAGTCACACTCCTCAGTTTGAGGAAGCAAAGTTTGGGGGGGGTGAAAAAAAAATCAGTCATTCTTGATTTTCTTTTTTTAAAGTTGCATTTGTGACAATGAACCAATCTCTGGTTCGTCTCACGTCGACATTCTCCTCATCAACTCGTCGTCCCGAGTCGGGCGAGACGACGTTTCTTCTCAGAAAAGGTCAACCTTCATGTTCACATTTTTAAAAAAAGCTATTACATGATAGTAATTACAGCAAACCGGGCGCTTAAGGAGGGAGCGTCGTTCCGGCTTATACATTCATCTTGTCCTATTACAATATTAGGAGTTTGACACACAAACACATACATATATATACACACACACACCGTATTGTGTCATATTGTACTAATGTAATAATATAAACTTTAACCAGCATTCTGTTCAGTTTTAGCTGCGACAATAATCTATCGCTAGTACCGCTGTCTCATCACAGTCCTGCTCTGCCCAGGAGACACCCACTTTCACAGAAAGAGGTCGTTTACTGGCCGACTACAGAACATCAGCGTTCAGGATTCTGAAGGCCAGAAATCTGTCCCCATTATTTTAATAGAAGAAACCTACTACATTGTGTAATTTGGTGGATGTCAGTATATGATTCACAGCTTTTCCAATACATTGTAATCATGTGGAGGTGGAATGTACCCAACCTACATTTGGTTGAAGGAGACAAAAACAAACAAACATGGCTACATGGTGACGATTCCAAGAATCAGCAAATCTGTGTGATAATGCTGTCGAACTAGAAGTGATTTGAGATACTAGAAGTGATTTGGGACACTTTTAGGTGACGTATTTGAAGCGAGAGATTAGTTCGTTAGTCCAGGTTAACCACGAGACACGTTTAAGCAACAGTTGTTATATTGTGAATTTCGTATGATTTCCCAGCAGAACAGCCTCTGGCTAAGAAATCTCACAAAACCAGTTCCTGTCGATCACGTGTCTTTGATAGACCGGATGAGACAAGCCAGAACTATTCTCTGGCGTTTGCCGCGCTAAACGTTTTTGCTTTAATTCTCAGTTTAAAGTAAGGCACTGTTCTTGTATTTCTGGATCAGCATGACGAGCTCTTTTGTATCCAGCGTGTGTGGACATAAGCTCATAACCTGGTCCACAATGCTTTGAGGGAAAATTGTGCTGAGCTGAGACCTCACATCCCTCCTCCTGTCCGTCTCTCTGTCCCTGACTTCGGCGTGGCCTTGACCCCAGGTCATGTCCGGTACCCTGAGTTGACTGGGTGACACCTGAGGATAAGGTAGAGCTTCGTTGCAAAAAGGTGCGTTGCTGTTGTTATACCGGGTGTGGTGTTGATATCCATGGTTCGGATAAAGCAAGTGAGCGTAGCCAAGGCTGATGTCGGAGTGTGTGTGTCGGCAACCAGAGAGTGCGTGGAGCTCGGGGCTGTAGCTGCGGGAGGGTACGTCGGGAGTACGTGCCCGCCTGCGCTGCATGTTAGAACCTCCAGACAGAAAGTAATCACTGCTGCTTCCAGAATCACACCCGCTGCTGTAGGCTAGAGAGGTCTGCAGGGCGGAGTCACTGAGATAAGGGCGGGAGATGGAGCTCTCGAGGGAGCCGTAGGCCTGGTCACTTTTAATGCTCTTGCACAAAGCTGGAAGGGATCTCTTCAAGTACATGGAGTTTTGTGCTTCAGTCGGGGAGGAGTAGAGATCGAGACCGGAGAGAGCTCGTGTCAGCTGGTCGTGATGTAACAAAGGCGGCACAGTGGCAGTCTGGAAGTCGGACGGAGGAAGTTCCTCGTTTATGCTGGATGGCTGGGTCTTCGCTCGCAGTTCGTCAGCTACCGACAGCTGCGGTTGGCTGGAGCGCTCAGGGTGGTAGAATTTGCATTTCATCCCGTACGTGCACTTCTTTCCTGCCAAAAAGGAACAAGTTGGTTATCATTTGCTTTGAGTACGTGCATGTTTATGAGGATGTCTTTCTTTAAGAAACAAACTTGAACGCTCCCCCGTGTAGACCTACCATAAGGGCAGTGTTGGAGCTTGGGCTCAGGCGTTAAAGGTTTCTTTCTCAGGAAGTTCTCAATGGTGGGCCCGTTTCTCCCAAGCGGGTCATCAGGTGGCATGAATCTTAACAAGAAAACAGAAAAAAGTTTATTGGCTAAATCTGTCAAAATGTTTTCTTTATTTGGCATTGAAAATTATTTTTCATCTTTTCCATCTTTTGGTATCTTTATCATTATGTTCTAAATCTGGGATGTGAGGTAAACATAGCTTGTGGCTACATAGTTCCAAAACGGTAACAATTTCTTGAAACGCAGCATTAGGTATTGTTATTTCACGTGTCAGCTTGGCGTAATCTACAAGCTGCAGTGGAATATGCAAATGCGCGAATTACGTTCAAACGAAAATGTCCGAAATGATGTAACTGGACTTGCGTCAATAAAAGATCCCATGTGTAATATGACCTGACTTGAGTGATTCACATACAGCGAGTCTGTGATCATTCATAAAAGGAAATGCTGGTGTATTATACAGGTTGACATTTTGAGAAACAGGAACAAGGAACTTCATTTCATGCTGTCTATCTCAACACTGCATTTCCTCATACAAGCATGAACAAGGTTATCTTATTCCCTATTAGTGTCCTAAAGGTTTTTTTCTTTTTTTTTTTTGCATTTCCCTTGACACTTTGCATGCTCCTGTCTACTCGGCAGACTTACATGTCATTGGCGAACGTGTACATGAGCAGCCTGTCCTCGATGAACTTCTTCCACTTGGCGTTTTCCACCTGCAAGTCGCGGTAGTTATCGTTGGACACGATGATGCCGTCCGAGTTGTAGGCCAGCTTGACGATGTAGCGGTCGTCGTAACATACCACGCGCTTGCCGTTGACGCAGCGCGAGGGCGTGTACACCAGGATGTTCCGGCGCTCCAGGTCATCCAGTATGTGCTGGTCTGCAACACGGAGAACATAATGGTTGATTGATTGGGTGTTGTTATTTTACCAATTGCGTGAACTAGCATTTAATCAATAACCACTAATATACAGTTGTCATCGTGGTTGATAAAACTGCATCGCTTTAAACTAAAAAGATTTAGTTTTTCTCTTTTACAATCCATTATTTGTGCTTAGGTCCCCACAAAGCAACCGAAATACATGTTACACACTAATGAACTGTATTCTGTTTGTCTGCCATTTAGTGGTAGGAGGAATATTTTAGGAGACTAAAAGTTGACCTACATACAGGGTTGATGACAAATAGTGACCTGAAAAGTTTGATCTCAAAGGTTAAAACTATTGTGGGACATATTAGTTTGTCCATCAGAGATTAAAGACATCAGCATTGATTTTAACACTGCATTCTAATATTGCTCAATTCTCCCAGTTTCTAGTCTACAAAATTACAATTACATTAATATTAATAATAACAGCACCTATAAGTTGTTGTATGTGTTTCTGGGATATTTTGTGTAACTCTGGTTCTAATGCTACTGTTGCCTCAGCAGTCGTTAGATCATGATATACATGGTGTTTATTATACTGTCCCCAACTATCATGATTTATAAGAAATGCTATTTTGTCATTTGATCCACCCTTTCACATCAGGAATTGGTCAGCAGTGTCTATTTAAGTTTATTTTTTCCCCCTTTGTTATGTGAATATTTCAAACTAGTGGCTATTACAAGTCACAAGCGACAGTCTTACCTGTAATGGGAGCCTCAGGTCTTGACTGCTCTTTCCTCCACAGAGGCACAAACACTGTGATGTCACGAATCCCCCTGTTCCAAAACCACTGCACGGCCAGCTGGATCCCCCGGCATGAAAACACCTTCTTGTTCCCGTGGCTGTGGAACAGAGAACATTTAAGAGGCGCGTTAAAACAATCTGACCGGTGAAACCTTCACCACCGTGTCTGCTTTCACCTGAAATTATGAGCTCCGGCTTGTTGAAGCTGTCCAAATATTTTCACTCTGTTAAAGATTAAAGTGCAACAATAAAAGCTCTTCAAGTACAGTGATTAAGGCCAAGCTGGAAACTCTTAATCATGAATGGACTGTTGGTTCAGTGAAGGCATGTTTTTTCTTTTATCTTTATGTGGTCCAAATGCCCAGATAAGGATCGTTTGAGATTTTTTGGGGGAAGGGGGGGGGGGGTTTAACTCTTAGACTAGGTGGAGGTGTCAAAGAAAGGTTCTCACAAGGATTTAAAAAAAGGAATACTTCCCCATGTGTGGTGTGTTCAGGCAAATGTTTCTATTTTTGCAGTTCGGACCTTGTGGGAACTTTCGGCTTTTATTTAAACAAAAGTTTTCTTTTTGTTTCCTGGTGTTAAATTTAGGTCTTGATTGAATGATGTTTATTAAGATTAATGTCCTCATAATAATAACAATGATAATAGTAATAACAATCCATGAGGGCTTGATTGTGAGGACACTTGGTCCTCACTTTTCTTATTATATACTTGTGTGTGTATATGTATGCATGTTTATGTGCATATGAATTTAACAACAAAAACAAAATAAGATTTTGGGTTAATTGTTTTTTTTGTCAGCTTTAGAGGTGGAATTATTTAGTTCTAGTAGTAATTATGTCAGGGGCATTCCTCTGTCCCCGGTTTGACAGTTGCGTTTTGTTAACGTAAGTTATCTGGGAAATAGGTCATGACGTACCTGTGGTTCAAAGCTGATAAGAACAAGCAAACAAACACAACAACAGTCATCACAATACTCAGTGATGTGCACTCTCAAATGCTTCTGTCACACACACTTGTACTATGTCCTGCATGTGGTACCCAAAAAGATCAGCAAGAACAGCAACTACCAAAAATACAAACAAGCACACTAAATGAAGGATTAATGCTGATTTACTGTAGGATGCTACGTCAGATGTTCTCATATTAAGCCTGTGGTTTGCTAACTGTGAGTCATAGCGAGAGTGCTCGGCCATATGATCAGCATCATCGGTGTGATCCAGACTGTTGCTTTGTGGCCACGTTTGTCATAGCGTTCAGTGATAAACTCCACACCATCTCCAGTGACCTCTTTATAGCAAATTCATGAGATTCACAAATGCTGATATGTGCAGAAGCAAACACACACACACACACACACACACACACACACACACACACACACACACACACACACATACGCTAACCTCACAAATGTTATGTCTAAAACACATCCTGGAAAAAACGAAAATTTTGTCCTCACTCATACCACCATCACAACAACATATACACATACCGCATAACGTTTATATCACTCTTATTGTATTTGACTAATTCAGTTCTGGCTTTTTCCACTTCGCAAGAATCGTGTATGTGCTTTGCATAGAGTGTTTCGCCCGAAACAGATATGCTCAATAAACATGCTCATTGTTGAGGAAGTCACTTTGCAGAGCACTTCCTGGACAATGGCGTACGCAAACAGTCCAAACCACCACCACGATTTTTCTTGACGTCTTGTGGTTTAACATGCCCTACTTAAAAAAAGAAAAGCAAAAAGAGACCTGCTATATAAGTTGTACAAGTGTTAACGTGGGTGTGGGCATGCTTGCACTTTGCTGCAGTTCGGCTTCCCCTTTAAATGTGACTTTAAGTGACGCAATCTGTAATTAGTCACGATAAGAGTTAGTTTCTGAGACGCATACATTTTATACACTTAATAATTTTGAAACTTTCTCGTTGATGAAGTATGATTCCCACAACACCCAAGCACAGAGGTTTAGCAGGAACTGAAACTGAGATAAAATGCTTTAAATACCGTTTTACCATTTCTAACCCATTTATGCACTCAAGTCAAGAATTATCGGCGCCTTTCACAAACGTAAGCGGAGAAATGCGGGCTACGAAGCCTAAATTTTTTACGCTTATCCGAACTACAAGTATTTTCGTGTGCGTGTGTTTGCTCTTGCCCCCTGCTGCTCAAACAGCGAACTGTAAACGCAAAGGAATAAAACTAAATGTTTCTCTTTTGACTTTTCCCCTCAATCTGTTTTGAAACTGCATGTGAATCATAAAGTAACTTTTAAAGGATAAAGAAAGAAAGAAGAAAAAGCCAAACCGAACAGGTTTGTTCCTGAAACATGCATATTAACTTGAGAAAATTTTTCAAAAAGACAATTTCGAGTGGGCGGGTCTAAAGGTCACGGTTTCGTTGCGTTGCTTGCGTTTTTGCGTTTTAGTCACTGATAAGAAAACTGAAATCAGAACAACATCTTACTTATTACTGTATAATACGCCTAGAATTACAGATTAATCTCCAGCTCGAATTCTGTATGAACTTCATTTTTGCGCTGATGCAGGCAAAGGGGTGCCAAAACTTAAACAAGTAATCATTAATGACCCATAGGAAGCGGGCCTTTTTAAAATTTATTAATAGAAACAAAAGTCATGATTCGTTAGTGATACAATTTCAGATCCAAATATACTGTATATAGTAAATTCTATAAGAACATTTACAGTAAATGTCTTATCAGTATCAATATCGAGTACTATTGATTGTAATTAGATGAAGACAATTTAAAAAAAATGGAACAATATATTTTTAAATCTCATTGTCACAAAAGACAATGGATTGGGGGGAAAAAAGGAAAAAATAACTGTGTTAACTCTTTAAACCTGGCAAATTACTGTATTTGTAACAACTCTTAATAATTATTAAGAATCTATAAAATTCTGTCTTCCTTTTGTATTTTATGTGTTTTTCTCATTTTGTTTTATTATTGTCTCCATAAAAAAACCCATATCTTATCATTTTAGTTTGAGGTCTTAAAGACAGCTAAACCCTTCTTTTTCTATCCTTATATCCAGACTTAGACAATTCCTAACAGTTTAAAAGTTATCAGCTTGACCTTCTCTCACCTTATAGCTACGTTGCTGCCGTCTATGACCACGGGCCTGAAGGGGTTGGAGCTGTATGGGTCCGAGTGCGTGCTGTCGGCGGGTTTGTGCTGAACCGAGGAGCCACATCCTCTCGGGATGAGTTGAGGGCTGCTCTCTGGTGCCCCCGGTGATCCAGCAGCGGTAGTGCGGCAGGTCTTGATCAGCTCCTGGAGGATGTCGTTGGTCTGTGCGTCGTGCTCGAGCGTCTGCAGGACTCGCACGATATCCGAGTGGGAGTAACCCAGCTTTAGGAAACGCTTGACTTTATTCTGCTCTCGCTCCATGTCTGTCTGTGTCTGTATGTCTTCTCAGGTGCTAGTCCGATGCGTCTCCTTTTCTGGTTGCCCACGTGTTCTGTGTATGTGGGTTTGAGGTTTGAGGAGTGGGTTAGATAGAGAGGGGTTGTCCTGCTCTTGATACCTCAATGGGGGAATCCGCCTTCAGTCTATCTTTTGGTTTCCACTGTTTGTGGAAGAAATTGCATGAGGAGGCGGGTTCCCTCTGAGTAAACACAAAAAGGTCAGGTAATGTTAGGGGCTTTTACACTCCTCTTGCAGTTTCGCAAAACTTTTGCAAACATCTACCGCTACTATTACACACAGGTTCTATTTTTAACAGCCAAGATGTGCGCATCAACAGGACGTCACGACGAGACCACAGAAGAAAGAAAGGTGGTTTATGCTAGTCAATTCAGTGTAATTGTCACCTTCAATGTGCTCGCGGCTTGCGTCAAATCTGCCAGATTCTCAGGTTCCTAAGACTAATGTTTCTAAAATTGTGTATTATACGTATAGTGGAAGTGCACATTCGAGGAAGACCGGGTGTCTGATAGAGAGTATGTGTATGCGTAATGGTAACACTGGAAAGCCCCTGTCTTTCACCAAGTCGTATTTATGAACATAATATGAAAAGCAGAACTAACTCCACGTCATAGCCCATGGATTAAAATTTGCAACCTTTTTAACCAAATAATCGTCAAGTCCATTTGTCATGTTCTGAAATCTTTCTTTACAATTATGACACATGGCCCACAGTGTGGTCGTGTTACAGTGACTAATTCTGTAGTGGTGAACCATATTCCAAGCATACACACTTCAAACATAGCCCATGTGACGATGATTCAGTAGGACGAAAGTGATTTTTTTTTAGAACCCACAATGGTGCTGCTTTTACATTTTTTAAAAACAGGAATTCTAAAAAAAAGTCACCTTCAATCATTGTCACATTGAACTTAAAAATAAAAAGTGTGTATGTTCACCCCTACATGATAATGCTCAGTTGCCTGTCTGCCTACCTTGATTTTAATAATTGGCTGATGAAGGCAATTTCGACCCACATCTTTTCTTCACCTATCCCGGATAAAGGCCATTATCTTTTCTGTCCTGGCACAGCTACAGTAGATAATGTTTGCCCCTCACCTTTTCTCACATTACAATCTGTTTTTGTCTTGTCTTTTCCCTCTGCCACAGTGACAGTAGGGACAAGTTTCCTGTCTCTTTGTTTTCACCATTGATGATCCAATCTCCTCAAGGAGATTTCCTTATTGTAAGTCTCACCTGACATGGTTTGCTCTGTCCTTTTCACAAAGTCAGACAATGTTCCCTTCCAAAGTCAGACAATGTTCCCTTCCTCCTTTCTTCACCTTGCACAAACACAAATCACATATTCTTCCCCTACCTCACGTGGCACAGGGTCCAGACCATGTGTCCTTCCCCATACCTCACCTGCCACAGGTTCAGACCATGCACCCTTCCCCATACCTCACCTGCCACAGGTTCAGACCATGCATCCTTCCTCCTACTTCACTTGGCACAGGTTCAGACCATGTATCCATTATCCTACTACACTACACAAGGTCAGACCATGTATCTTTCCTCCTGCTTCACTTCACCCAGGTCCAGACCATGTGTCCTTCCCTCTACCCCACATGCCACAGGTTCGGACCATATATCCTTCCTTCTACCTCACCGGCCACAGGTTCAGACCATGTATCCTTCCCCCTACTTCACACAGGTTCAGACCATGTATCCATTATCCTACTACACTACACAAGGCCAGACCATGTATCTTTCCTCCTGCTTCACTTCACCCAGGTCCAGACCATGTGTCCTTCCCTCTACCCCACATGCCAC
>JAQQZT010000012.1:34686179-34713710 GCA_030068275.1 Clarias platycephalus | reverse complement strand
ACACACACACACACACACACACACACACACACACACACACACACACACACACACACACACACACACACACACAGGCTACTTTCGCTGACTGTTAAACAGATCGTGTATATGAGGAACTACCCAGTGTTATTTAGTCAGGCAGATGGTATATTACAGTAAGCATGCACATCCATGTGAACACACATTACTGCCTGCTCGCATGCTAACTGTAGAAATGCATTATAAAGATGAAAACCTGATCCCTTAATCTTTCTAAAAAAACATGGTTGAAATATACTCACATAAATACTGTAAAAGAGACCTAAACGTTGTTGAAGAGACATTCTACAGAACTTCTGTCTACGAATCTAACATTCCAGAACACAAGTATGTAAGGAATGAAACACTGTGTATGCATACTGTAGAAAATGTCAGCATGTAAACAAGTATCTGTAACTTTGGGGCATCCACTATACTTTTACTATAAGTTCCTGTGTAAACCATTATGGTAAAAAGAACAGCTAATTAGAATCGGCACATCAGTATAAATCCAAGGAGCTGCACTGTTATTTTACCTGATGTTCTAGAAAATCCAATTAACACCTTCTGACCAATCAGAATGAAGAATTCAACAGCAATGTTTTATGTTATTATGCAATATATTACACTTGACTTCCTGTGGTTCCTTTTGATGACCCACCTTTGACTTGTTATTCCAATTCAACCTCACAAACATTCAACACTGAACTTTATTTCAGTTCTCCTCAATCTAGAGCAATCTCCCACCAACTGAACAGCTGGAATAATAAAAACCAAACTAAAGTCTGATGTCATTTGGATTCGCACTCGTTGAGCAGTTTTCACTGGCTTCATCGTTGTGTGTTAGATCAACGTGTCAAAATATTGACCACAAGGTATGGCATGTTTTGGCCAAAAACTGGTATAATTTGAGCTTGGCCAACAAAGAATTGTCAGACTGCTATACTGAATTAGTTTTAAGCTCTGGCTTTGGTTTCTTACTTTCTCGGGAGGGTGCTTGGGTGATTTTTTGTTCCTGGCAGCTGAACATAGATG
Source organism: Clarias platycephalus (assembly GCA_030068275.1). Taxonomy (NCBI): domain Eukaryota; kingdom Metazoa; phylum Chordata; class Actinopteri; order Siluriformes; family Clariidae; genus Clarias; species Clarias platycephalus. The sequence continues at coordinate 34,712,657 of JAQQZT010000012.1, read as the reverse complement.
ATGCAGGGTTGGCCTAGCAACTCCAAACTGCACTGACCTAAACAAAGGGTCTACCCTCCGGCCAAATGTCACACTGCCATTTGATACAGTTAAGATCAAATAAGAGAAAGTTGCACAGTGGAAAAAAGCATCACCAAGGTATCCAGACCAAAAAAATCTTCATTTGAACTGTAATAACATTAACACTTGAACCTCTTGGACAATATTAGCACCAGTGGCTTGTAAGTTTGATGTAGTAACAATATATTACATTGAGAAATGTTTTGGGAAGTAGTCATTAGTTATTTTAAAACTGTACCTTGCTTTTATATCACATATTCATCTTTTATTTGATTAAAGGCAAGTGGTTGTTTTAAACAGTAGACATTTTCAGCTTGATTGTCATTGTAAAGAAATTACCTTGCGGCAATAAAGCTTCTGTTTTCTTTATTCAAAATACCATCTTAAATGCTACTCAAGAAAAAATCTTACGATCTTCACAACATGAACTTGTATGCATGATCTGAATGGGAAGCCTAGATTATCATTTTTTAGCAGATACCTAACTCAACTCTGAATACCTGTAACTTTTGACGATCTAAATAATGGCTTGAAACAGGGACCTTCTCGTCAACGTTTTTTTTTTTCTTATTGGATAATCTCACATGTATACTGTTGACTTGCTCAGACCTGCTGTTGGAAGATCACCTTATGCTTGTAATAGTGAATAACTTACTATTAAACACACACACTCAGTACTCACTTACTAACTCTGTGTAGAGAATGATTGTGATTTGTTTTCCCATTCAGGGGTTTGTTTTTGAGTCTGGTTTCACTCAAATTATTGTTTCATAGGAGTTTTTCCTCACCACAGCACCGCAGTCTTGGTCATTAAGCACGTACATTTACATTTGGATTTCTGTAAACCTGCGTTGTGACAACATGTTCAAAACAACCGGAATTTATACTGAACGTTCATGACCGTCTATTTGGAACAAAACATCCTTCCTTTTCCTGACCAACCTTTATCCACCATTTAAACAAACAAAGCCCACAGTTGTTTGGGATCAACTACTTAATTATAACCTCCGGCAATGTCCTACTAGTGTTTAAGGTGGACAGGATGTGGGATTCTGTTGCAGTGTTTGCAACAGACAATGTCTGGCTTCAATGCTGACCGAATTCTAGTCTGTAATGGCTATAGAGACAACATTTTGGATAGAAGGATCTCAGTATGGTTAAGGATGAGAGGCTTCTTGTTGGACACCTGCTCATGCATTTGGGAATTCAAAAATACTTCAACTTGGAGGAATAACAATTCAACAATCTTGTCTGCTGCTGTGATATATGCAGATGCACTATGGTTCCATTTCCCCCACAGATGTTACACCAAATCATATCACTATAATTTCCCTAAACTGGTCTGTAACTCAACATGACTCAAGACCATCAGTCAAGAGGTCTGGGAAAAGACTTTCACACACAATTTAGGTATGGTGGTAGTGTTGATGCCTGCATGCTGTTGTCTAGACAACAAAAATCTGTTTTTGTGTCAGTGATAGTTTCTTAGTGGACAATGTAAAGAGAAATATTTTTCTCCCAACCCCTGCTAGGCACCTGTGTGCTGATTGATTTGCTATCTACTGACTGCTCAGATATTTCTTCATGCTGTGTTTTTATAGTAATGGAGTAATATTATTTCCCAATTGTGGCTGGGACTCAAACACACCACTTCCCATGAGGCTTTGGCTAGTCCGTTACGCTAAATTTAAAACAGAGAAAGCATTCACAGACTCAATAAATTGTCACACTTTTTTTCAATTACAACCAGCTTTCTTTGGCGGTCCCTTCCTGCCGAGAGAAGACGTAATCTTCGCTCTGGTAGAGAAAGATGTTGGACTCTGGAATCTGACTTCGCCATTGATTCTAGCTATTCAACTGGAAAGAAATGCAGCTGAAGGAGATGCGACGTCTTGGCGTGCAATGTCAAGTAGAATAGGTTCCACTCTTGTGAGCCTTGAGTCTTTAAGAATAAGCTTTGACACATTAAGCATACCATGACTCAAGATGGTGCAAGTTCTAAACGTCTACTTGGGTGGTTAAGTTCATAGCCATTCATTATGTCAGGAAGAAAAGCCACAAAGGTCAAGACCAATTAGCAGCCGGGATGTTAATTACCTTGCTCTTTAACTCTGTCTAAATGTGATGACTTCTGACTGTGCTTTTCATGGTGCAACTGGTCCCACTGAGTTCCCAAAAACAGCCTTGGACTAATGAGGTCTGGACAATGGAGACTTGATGGGGTGCAAACACTCATTAGGGAGGCGGCATACAACAACAGGGTGCACTGACCAAATGTTTAAGCTCAGGGTTCCTGCAAGGTTTCCGAGCAACCGCTGTTTGGAGAAGCACTCGAGACTGGCTTGGGGCCCTCGTTTCAGATTCTCAACTCAACTGAATGTGTGTTCAACAAAGTGAGACATTGCTCTGGCAGATGTAAGGGTTGACTTTGGTATCCATGAGCTTTGTGTGGAAGAACTGCAAGACAAAAATAGCCATTCTCTTAAGAGGAAGAATGGTTACTAATCCCTGGTTCATGTACAAGAAGTGCTGCATTTCATACACGTTTTTGCAAACCACAAAAGACAGAGGAATAACATGTGGGGATTTGGGTTTTATATCAAGACCTGGTACACATGAATAATTTGCCCAAAGTGAATTTCTGCAAAGGGTCGCATTGAGATTTGGTACCTCTTTCTGAACAATTTATTCGATTGTGGTGGTGTTAGCTTTTGGAAAATGAGAACTCTGCTTTACCTCATCAGTCTTTCTGATGCACATTCAAAGCCTTGGAAGTTCAAACTGTGTGTGTTCTGGGGTAAGTCACAGGTTACTGAGAGGCTATGATCCTACATAATCTGTAAAATCTCAGGTTGAAGATTTGCATGAATTCTCAGTTCTTGCCAAACTCTATGTGAAAATGAACTTTATTTCCAGGAATGTCTTCTATGTAGGGATTTGTCTTTTGGGGCAATTAATAATTAGAGTTAACACTAAATGGTTTAAAACTGTCCAAACTTGCGTTGATTATGTCAGTTAAAGAGTTTTTGCCTGATGCAAACAGATGTAGCCCAATAGACAAAAGATCTATACTGTAGGTTGTGCAAAAAATAATAAATAAATAAATAAATAAATAAATAAATAAATAAATAAATAGATCAGTGCCTTATAAATGTAATGGTTTCATTACTGGCTGATGAAAAAAGGTCGATTTCTTTTATAAGATCAAAACAACAGACGTTTGTGTAAACCACATGTGTGTATGTTTGGCTCAGGTTGAGAGAAGTAATAAAGCTAAGTAATATGTGCCAGACATTAACTCTAATGGAGTAAACATCAGTCATAAACATAAACATCAGTCACACAGTTAAAATGTTGACAATAGTTACTTTATGCTAAGGATTAAATATATAGACATGTTTTTTTGTTTTAGTTTTCTTTCCCATAACATTATTTATCTCCTTAATCATAAATCTTTAGGATAAAATCTCAAGCTATGGTTCATCTGGGTCCAGTTAAAGTGAACTTTAATACTGAAGATTCTGTCAGTATTGATCTTCACAACATGGATATACTGTACAGTGCTATGCAAAAGCATTTTATTTTTCCTCATTTCTTCAAATTTAGTTTTAAAAAAGCCAGACTTTTATGTATTATTTATAATGTTGAGGAATTAGGCTCAAGGCTTCCTTAAAAACCTTTTTTGGCAAGCTTTGATTTTCATTTTCAGTCCAGTCCCTGTACCTGTACCCCTGTAGTGTTTCAGAGAAATAGTTTATTTGTTTGTTAAGCCACACAGTGACCAATGATTCATTCAAATAATAAAAAGAAAATAACATAATATAAAAAACATCTAACTTTAGGTATGAAACTAATAAAGAGAAACAGGTGTAGAGGGAAAATGAGGTTGCTGCTGAAGTTGTTACATAAACAACCATTTGGGCACTTTTCAGCCTGTCATAGTAAAACATTTCCCCCATTTCTTTAATCAAATTCAATATGGAAAAATAAGGGAATTGTCAAATTTATTATTTTAGTTGCAGAAAATAAAACAGATAAAAAATAAAATAAAATTAAAATTATTCAGAATAAAAAAATTTATTATGAAGGTGAATCATAGAAAATAATGAATCAAAATAGCATCATCTATATGAACTTTTCATTGAGGTGCCACAAGGTCCAGTGCTTGGTTCAAAAATTTATACAAATATATAAACTATTGCTTTAGAGACTCATTACTAAATATAATCATGAAGAGGGTTGCAAGGTAGCACTGGGTACGTTTGACATGTTTATCTATGGTTCCTCAGAGACATGAATTTTTAAGAAATATTTCATTTGTGCAACTTTTTTTCTATACCACCAATGTTACATTCTAACCCTTAATACTATTTTATACTGTTGACTTTTCATTGATTGTATTTAGATATAAACTTTATGTGTCTAAATCAGACCACAGCTAATCCTGACTAACCCTGGACTCCGAGAGCAATTGTTGTCTGCTAATGAAACACTCATTTCACGTATTAAGTTAATGATGAGTGAAAAGCATGCAGATAAATTATGGTTATTAATAATTATTATTAGCAAGGATAACTGGTTTAAAATATGCTTGTCTGTCTTTAGGTGCCTAATATTTTTATTATGAGATCTCATGGCATAATCACATTGCTCAACCTTAATAGCTTTATTATCAAGCTATTGCTAGATATTAGTTTTTAGCCTGGTGTTTACAATAAAAAAAATAGTAAAATTGTAGCTTATGGAATTTACATGCTATAAATTTAAATGAAAAGAAATTTAAAGCAAATGAAAGAGACTTTTTGCAGAACGGAAGGACAAAGGAGGCCAATCGATTTGCACAGTCACCTGGAAGTACTTTAAAGAAGTGAAGATCTGAGACTAATAGCACACGACTTGGAAATCAATCAATCTTCCTTCTCTTTCATCCTAATTCGAGTCGCTGACCCAATAAACTGTGTGCATTTCAGATACTGGTCCAAGTGTAATTTTGGAAACAGTGTTCATACTGAGGCTCAAGCTGAAATAGAGCACTACAAGCAAGTCGTCATGCACAAGCGGAAAATAACACATAGTGATTTTTGTTTAGGTTTTATCATCTCAGCCGTAACTCCGTAATGAACTGTTGATTTAGATGTTGATGTTTTCTTTAGACAGAAAACGAAAGTAAACCAAAAGAGTCCAGAAAGTCAATTTATTGTATATTCTATATGTTGTTTTATGTTAACTTCAGACAAATCTGTTACAAACACATCAAAGTCTAGCCCATGAATTACACCCTTTTATGAGCTGGTCTAAAGAGATTTTCCTTGCTGGTCACGGGGCATTGAGCATCAAAAAAGCATCAGTTCTCTTGAGAGTGTGGAGAATGAGCTCTTGCACAAAGCTGTCGAGAAACCTGTGATAAATCACTTCTTTGCTAAAAGCTGTTAAAGTCATTCTCAAATTTTTTTTGCAACAGAGCCATCAGCATCACCTTAAAGCTTGATTGCATGGCAAAGCAGCATTAACGCAGTTGGACAGGTGTACCTAAAGAAGTGGCTGGTGAGTATAAACACAGTGTATACAGAAATAGGTTTTGATTGTAATCAAAGCAGGACAGAAAATCCAGAAATTGTATTTTTTCTGTTCACGTGGCTTGGTTTATAAACCCGAGACGTGGAGTGTCCCAGAGCTCATAAAACTAATCAGATCTGCTTTCAAGCTTGAATTTGACTTAATCCAGGTCTTACTGTGGAGAAATATTTTTTTTTTGTAGATACCAGTGATATCACTCACTTGCACTCTTAGTATTGACGAATCATCAGTGCAGATTTCCCCAAATACTAGCACATTGATGACATCATTATAAAGGGATTTTATTTCACACACATCTAATCATATTACTCATCTGGCAAGGTGGGTTGATGGTAGATTGCTAGAGTATTCTAAAACTATACATTTAACAGCAACTCGATGTAACTATATGCCCTGAAGTGTTCCTTGGGAAATTTTTGCCAACACTCATACCACCCACCCACACACAGACACACACAACACACACACACAACCATGGTGGGGCACATAATATCTGCTTAATCATGGTCCTACGCTGGTTGGTTCCTATTGATGGACAGGTAAAAGAAAGGACTAATACATTACGCACAAGAACAGATGGTGTATAAGGCACTCAAAGCAACCATGTACCTTTGTTATGATAAAACAGTTTCACAACTTATTGGTTTATGAAGAAAAAAACACAAGTGCTGTTTGTATCAAGTCAGTGATCGGTTGTCATCAGCCCTGAGGTGGGGCAATGTCGTGAATAACTCCACATGGAACAGGGTTTGGTTAAATTACCATGATGTGGAACATTAAAGGGATAAAAAAAAAAAAAAAAACCCTGAACAAAAACACAGTTCTGGTACGTATATGGGTGTGGGTGCACTTAGAAACCAAATCCAACTGTAAAAGAGTTAATAGGACCCAGATCTCATGTAATTAGCCATATCCTGATTATGATTCATACCAGCCGATTGGGCGTTCTCAAGAGGGCAGTTTTCCTATGAAAAAATGAATATGCTGAATTAATTCAAGAAAATCTGTCAGAAATCTTGGACCCTCGTGAACAGGTCTGTTTTCTTGCTCTCGCAACCATAATGATTTGAGGCTGAGTACTACAATCCTAGTGAGGACTGAAGATCTCCTTCATACCCTTGTTCAGTTGTGTGAAAGACATATTGTCTAGTTTAAAAAGGTTTGGTGATTGCTCTGCTATAACAAAGCTACAGTAGGAATAATTAACTGACAGTGTGTACTGTAAGAGCAGTTGAAACTGCTCTAAGCAGAGCTGGATGCTGGACATTGAGGCCCCTCGATGTCTCTCCTGGGCTTAAAGCCCATCTAAAAACCCCTGCCAAATAAGTCCCTCGTAAAAAGCGGACGATTGCAGTTGGCATCTCTTTCTGTGCACGCAGTCTGGTTTATGAAGCCGAGAAGTGGAGTGTCCCAGAGCTCGTAAAAAAAAAACAATCTGATCTGCTTTAAAGTCTGAATTTGACTTAATCCAGGTCTTACTAAGCAGGAACGTAAATTTTTTTTATGCGGATGCCGGCTCAGGTTGTCACTGATATACCTTGTATAATAGTGATGCTTGTTGTCATCATGCAACATTACAGCTCTGTTATGACTTATGGGAGCAAAACACACCTGGCACATTTCTTCCAGATGTGTTTCATTATAATATTTTGACAAAGCTCCGTAGGACGCTGGGTTTCAAAGGGTCAGATTCCTGCTGTTTCTTCAAACACTTTCATGTTGATATCATCTGGACATGATAACGTGATCATGATTGGTTCCATAGAAAGATGATTTCCAGGTACACTGTTGTAGCAATGCAGAGGTGCTGACTTTTACATTGTAGCTGGAGCATATAATCGTCGAGATACCTTCTGCTTGTTAAGCTACAGCAGTCAGAGCAAACGCAAATTCAATTCATTTCATGGAAAAAGAGAAAGGCAACCCTCGTCAAGGTGCACTTACTTTCACTTCACTCTGATTCAAATTCCAAGCGATTTTGAACTAATAAACAAATGGATATGACCGTGGATACAAGTCTAGAATAGCATATCATTCTGTTTATCATTCGTCTTGTTAACATGTTAGAGTAAGTATAGTGAGCTCCATTAGCACAACTAAATATTAATCCAAAGTAAACGGAAGAGATTGTTAGTTTGACAAGGGGACAGAACTTTGCATCCAGTCTTAAACAAAACCCAGTGCTTGGCTTTATCCATAGCTGAAAACTGTGAGCTGCTTTCGATGTATACGACGGTGATGATTCCCAGACCGTGTGTGTTTCAGTATGTGTATGGGTGTGTGAGTGTGTGTGTGTAGACAGATGCAGGACAGCTGGTGGGGGAACGATTCTTTTTTTGTAGGCTGGACCCAAATCTGCTCTGCAATGCAAATAAACACATTTATGCTAATTCGATATTGAAGTTTCTGTCTTTCTCTCTATAGAAAACACACAACAGAGAAGTAACTCAATCAATGCATGTCTTCCAAGCAATTAAAAGCTGCACATCAACATAGTTCGAGATATTAAACTGACTTTAACAGCTTCAAACGCTTTGACTCAACCCTCATGTTCAACACTTTAGCTTTGTGCCACTATTCAAAACCTGACACATTTCCAACCATATACGTCCAGTAAATATTATAAACTGGTCACTGAGTGCAAATTAAAGACCGTATGCACTCACTCTCTCTCTTTCCTTTACTCTGTATGAGTTAGTTTTATAGAAATTCACAGCATGGATTCAGTATATTATAGCTCAATATATATTTTTTCTCCATTACACACACGTGAGCAATTTCACATTTGCCAGATTACTCTTATTTACATGTTATATAGCTCTTTGTGGTTTAATTAATCCATTACAAAAACACAACTTTGTTTATAAGCTCAATATTTTTTTCATTCCCACAGATTTTACTCCAATTTTATAAAATAGTCAGTTTATTTTAAAAAAATAGCTTTACAAACACCCACCTGTGTCACTGTGATGATTGTCGCTTGGTGACTCTTGTTAAGTTACTGCGGCTGTTTTATGAAGACGACCGCCAGCTTTATAGCAAAAAAAAAAAAAAAAACTCTTGTATTTTTTGCCTCTTTTTTCTTCATCTTTGGATTCAGGACATTACAGTGTGATACCAACTGGCCTGTTTCCACTGTCAGATAGAACTATAATCTTTATCAAGGACTTTATAGAGCAAATATATCACTTGATCAGAGAGCACAGAATTGGTACAACATATTACTAGATAATTATATAAAATAATATGACTAGATAATTATAATATTATTTTATCTTTTCTCAGACTTCCACAAGACATTTATTCCTGTTCCACTACTGCTCTGTCTTTGGCTCATTTTGCTCCTCAAATCGATTCTGACTCTAAGCTCCAAATAAGTAACCTGATTGGGCAAGAGGCATTAATGACAGTTAATGTAATTAATAAACATCAATTACATGAACTGTCTGTCGCAGCATGGGTAGTATGAAAGTAGGACAGTACAGTCCGCAGTACTGAGGAGAGAACAGCTGCCTGCCAAAACCCACATTCAAAACCAGTCAAAACACTTGTCATCTTAAATCAACACTTTGTCTCCTTAGTAATTGCTTCCGAGTAAGTTGTTCCGAATCACCTCTGAACTGTCAGGTAATGTAAGCTACAGTACAAAGCTAACTAGCTTTTAGCACAAGGCTGAATCCCAAATCTAACCCATGATGAACAAGTGATTGTATACCCTACAGAACATACAATAGCACATTAGGCTTACATTTCATGCTATTTTCATCATTGGAACCAAGAAGTTAGCTGATATTCTAAAGTGGAATAAATGGAAATATGATGTAAATATAATAACTTTCCCAGGACTCCATGGTTTATTCTTCTCACCTTTTGGCTATAGTACTAGGATGAATTTAAAACTGTCGGTCACCAGCTCTGCCATTGGCTGTTAGTTAGTTCTACCAAGGATATGTGTTGGCAGAGCAAAATATCTGATTAAATAAACAATAATATTATAATATATAGTTAATAAATGAACTATATAAAAGCTACATACTGCAACACCCCATTTTATGCAGTTGTATTGAATATCAGCATGGCTATGATGCCTTCAGTACTCGGTGGTCTTAATTTCCCCCCTATTTTGGCCTGATAGTACTAGGAAGTCCTCAGCTCCGCCAGTCGCGGTCAGTTACATAGTTTTTCCGGTCACGGAAGGATATGTGTTGGTGAAGCAAAATAACAGGTTAAATAAAGAAACAAATCATAATCTATTGATAATAAATAGTGTTTGTGGAATTATTGTATAAAAGCAACATCATAGCACAAATATTATTATCTTCAGTGCTCAGGCTGCACCCTCATGCCTACAACCACATCACAGCTGTGCTCATCTTTGGCACTCCCTTTCGTGTGACACTACACTTGAGTTCATTCAGATGCTTGAGTGCGATTGTGGACTGTGACCTGCCCTGAGCACAGCACAGATAGGAGCTCCATATGCGAAAGTACATTAAACAGCACCAATCCACAGCCTGCTCGAGTACATGCACGAGATGTAGTCCGATAATGACGGATTTAATCTCAACTGCTTTTAGTAGTGCAGTGTTTAGTGTGTTAAATGAAACCCTGGTGTTTGTGTTCTCTTTGATGCTGAGAGAGAAAGAGAGAGAGAGAGAGAGAGAGCACAACAAACAGGTGCTCTCTCTCTCTCTGCTTCCAAGTGAATTCAATTGAGAAAAGTGATTGCATATTGAATCGATTCGACTCGACTGTATGAAGCGAATCAAACAAACTGTTGTGCTTTGTTGCTAACGTGATCCGCAAAACTGAGCCAAAGCACAGAGCTGCAGATCTGCAAAAATGCTCTTCTAAACATCTAACTAGTTATTTATATAAATATATTAATATAATATACTAATAAATAATTTCATCTTTCCAAGTGCTGTTTTTTTTAGGGATTTTTTTTTTATTTAAATGTTTTTACTGATGAGATTAAAAGCCATGAGATTAAATTCTTAACCCAATATGGATTTTAATTTTAATTTTTTTTACTAGTAGCAGTACTTTTTAAATCTTGACTATTGAGCTGAGTACATTTCTCCAGAGGAGTCTTCCAAAAAGTGTCAAAAATGCACGTTTCTATTATCGTCTTGGCATATCGCAGCACAGAGACATGTTAATCTGAGCTGTCATGGACATCTCATTGATGTGGCATTGGAAAGGTGCATCCTTTTCTCGTTAATGTCAGCATCGTGTCAAAGTGTGCGTGTGGGAGATTATACTTAAGTCATACAGTACTCTAACCTCTACATTGCTCTGTCACATTGTATTAAATAGAGAAAACAAGTGGCTCGGGCGTCAGGTGTGCGTTACCGTGAAGCTAATTCCCCAAGACAGCACCATCACCTCAGAAAAGCAGCGGTTTCGCTGCAGTCGTTTGGTTTCGCATGCATGCTCACGATTAGTTCCGTGTGCTCCACGAAATTAAATGCATCTAAATTACACAAGAGATGAGGTTTTATGGATAGAGGACAGAACGCTGTCCAAACAACAACCAAAACAAAGCGAAAAACAAAATGTGGTCTAAATTTCACAGCTGAGAATTGGGATGTGTTCGGGAAAGCATCATCTGGTCAGATCATTGCAGTGATGTGAAGAAATGGAAGGATTCAGGTGATACAAAGCAAGGTGCAGTCAGAGAGAGAGAGAGAGAGGGAGAGAGAGAGAGAGAGAGAGAGAAATATGGATTTCTTCATTTTTTTACTCGGACATGTAGTACCACATGTTGGTTGGGATTAGTTTTACCCAGAGGTAATAGAGCAGTATGGAAAGTTCCCTGGTGGACTAGTGGCCAGCATATGATGCTTGTACTATGGTGTTCTGGGTTCAATTCCCAGTTATGGAGCAAACCTGAACCACTGGTCCGCTGTGGTGGGAGGAGCTAATAAAGGAACAGTTAGAACCTAGTCTTTATGGAGTAATGTAATATAATTTAATGTAAAACCATTTCTACATTATATTACATGACAATAAGTTTGTAATATAAATATATAATATAAAAAAAAAAAATTCAAATTATGGATATATAATAAATAAATAAATAAATAAATAAACAAACATAATATTATATCATCACACGCTATATCCTAGCCCCAACATAAAACAATGTATATTCCAATATATATTAAACCCTGTGTGTTTTTACCGTTACTTTAGATTAAACACACCCCAGGAGTCTCCTGCAGAAAACGAAACAAGTTTAAACTAGATGAAAATGTTTAACATCAGAAAAGAAAGATTTTTCTTTAAATTAAGGTTGTTGTTTTTGGTTGATTATTGTTGCTCTTTGAAGGTTGCTTCTCTGAGATATTTATTTAACACGGTTACAAGACCTCCGTCAGTGCTTGGAGGAAAAGCTAATTCTTAATTTAAAAAAAAAATTTTTTTTAACGAGTTTCCACTTTTTTTTGTGGTCCTTCTGTACAAGCTGTGTTTCTTTTGGTCTTACAGTATTTACTTTGAAAGAGAGTGAAAGAGAAGCTGTTGAAGGAACAACTGTTTACAGCTGCTATAACACCAGTTAGAACAGGAACTAACTCATTTTATGGACGTTCCACAAATATAAACAAAAACAAAAATGACAATTGTGTAATTTGATTAACAAAACAGAAATGCTTCAGGATGTGCTGTTACAGTGAAATAAACAAGAGACTTGCTTCATCTCATCACTTCTTGCCTGAAGGTCTAAGCACAACACATTGTGTCCTTTTCCATGCTTAACTTTTGACTGGTGTCACACTGTACTGTAACTTGCTAGTTTTTGGATGGTTTGATATCAAGTGTGTGTTGGAAACTTGAATAAATACAGTACTGTGCAGAAATCCTCGACTTGTCCTCATTTCTTCATATTAGATTAAATTAAATGATGCAGATTGAATTAAAGTAATGGGAACAAATTTAATACTGCAACAACAATCAACATGCCTAAATATACAGTACTATTAAATAAATTGGTTGTTTATGTAACAACCTCATCAGCGACCTCATTTCCCCTCTCGTCTGTTCCAACCACTTGGCATTCAGCACCAGCAGTATACTAATCACCAGCCTGATCATCTGTCATCATCTCCACCTGTTTATCACTGGTTCATGCCTTAAGTTAGATAGTTTTTTATGCTTTAATGATTCACTTAACAAACAAACAAAAAAGTCTTCTGAATCTGCTCAGGTACAGAGACTGGACTGCAAATGCGAGACCTTTCCAAAAAGAATGAGAGCCAAAAACAACTCCGGGGATCCTGGAGAGCTATTCCTCAAGACTATCTAAAAAAAATACAAGAATGTCTGGCTCTTTTGGAAGCAAAATATGAAGAGATGTGTGCTGGCTCAAGACTTTAGCAGAGAACTGGACTTGTCTGATATTTTGACTTACTCATTTAACACTGTCTGAAAGCGAGACACTGAGAGCAGTGTTTACCTGCGATGCAGAGGCCGAATATACTCAGCAGGACCAGGATGTAGAGGGAGACGATGGCGTATTTGATGGCAGACAGGGAGTCCAAGTGGCCGCAGCAGCTGTCTGTTTTCCGGTGCCGCTTTCCAGAACTCGCTGCGCAAGAGAACAGGAAAGAGGTTGACAAGGAGGAACGAGGGCCTTTCCACATAAACACGGTTCAGTGTTTTTCTTTTTGGTCTAGATACAACAGGAAAATGATGAACTGATGAATCATGATGAACTGCAGGATCACATCAAAATAATGAGTGAACATTAGAGGAACAGATCAAAGTCAACTTTTCAATAAATCAAATTCTCCTGATGATGGATGATGTCCAAATTCTAACCCTAGTCAACCCACAACACAACACAGAATTTGATTGAATTTTTTATTTATGCACAACTTAAATAAACGTGCCTCAAGGATAAGTTCATACTGTATTAACTGACCAACAGTGATCTGGGTATGAGGTCAGAGTTTCACATTTCGCAGCCACTCTTCAAAAGTGTGCATCCATAAACACCCTTATTAAGACTTAAAGATCAACCTCCTGGAAATGGTTTCCAGAAGTATGACTCACTATCCACGGTCTCGCCTTCGTCTCAGTGTTTTAGGTGTCTTGTTCGGATATTTGCACATCTTTGACTCATAAGGACCAAAAATATGTTTCCAGCACCTTTAAGCGCTGTGGGACATTTAGGAACTAAGTGAAGCAAGCTGGCATTCCTACAGTATACAGTATGTTGTAATGTTTGTTTAAGCATCTGAATGGCAGTGTGCCGTATGAGGACAGAGAAACAGGGCACAAAGTCAGTAAGCGTGCAAATCCAAAAGAAATTGAAAAACAGATAAATGATTAAATACATAAATGATTGTACTGTATATAAGAAATAAAACCCTCAGAGTGCGCACAGTTGTTGCCATGTACATCTTTTTTTATGTAACAATCATATCATTCATTTTACCATGAATACACACATGCACAATGCTTAATCTTAACATGGAACCTTGTTTTATATCTATTTTATCTACCTTAATTTATCCTTATCACGAGCACAACTGAAAACATGTACAGCACAGTATGTTGACCATTATTACCCTCACCTGTGTATATAGTTTGTTTGTTTTCACAGCTTGACTATGTTTTCTCTTCCTACATCTGATCTGCAGTTTCTTCCTCATTTCTTGTTTCTAACTAGCAAATCCTCACTCACAGATGTCAAAACACTAGCTGGTTTCCATTGCAGCTCACGAGGGCAGCTCATACAGCTCCGCATGGCACACCCAGCTGTTCTGCTGTCGACACTACACACTCAAGGCTGTTTTATTACCCAGCATGCATGCTGATTCTCATTGCTTTGGGTTCAGGTGTCATTTAACCACTGTTAGATTTAGTTATTACCCCCATATCTTATCAAATTGAGATTAAAGTGGAGAACAGTTTTCACAATGAGACATATTCTTGTATCCAATATTTTGTGGTTTAAAAAAGTTCAAGTGAATAATGTCAAAGTGTTAATCACAGGAGCACTTTCTTCCAGCCTGATTATTCTCCCTATTTCTTTATCATTTGAGAATAATACTTATACCGTACAATACCTACCTTCTTCACAGAGGTTGAGTTTGGACAGGTTCCGTCCATCATAGCCCTCCTCATATAATGAGCCATTGTCTCGCTCCTCATATGTGCTCAGGTACATGGCCTTGTTCTCCATTCAGGACCTAACACAGGAGACATTCAGAACCACTATCGACAGCTGAATAAGAACAATTAGAACTGTCCTCACTGTCCACGACACTGATACCATTTAGGATCATTATTCATAGCTTCAACATGGACAGAGCTGATCAGGTTCTCCACAACATGCATATCATGTCTAGTTAGAAACTAGTAAACTAGTGGTGCAGTGAATAAAAATCTGTTTATGGCTCAAAGGATATTAGGTTTGGCTACTAGCTAACTACTGTATAGGGCAATGGTGCCTCAGTGATTGAGGGTTTTCACTGAGAAGGTCAAGGGTTCAAGCCTGAGTGGTGCCAAACTGCCAAGGTTGTGCCCTTGGGCAAATTCCTTAACAAGCTGGAAGATTTCAAATGGATTACTCCCTCCTTCCCCATCTATCCCACTCATATTCATTCAATATCATCAGATTTAGGACCACCCATAATCATTAGACCAATTCAGACGAACATTATATATTCTTCCAGGTCTATTCTGAACCACTGTTGCTCACTATTCCTATTCATTATTACGCATTCCAAACAACCACAGTACCCATTTAGAACCATCAGACCTACTGTAGTCCAAACCAATAGATTAACCATTTAGAACACGTTACTGATTTAGACCCATGATTTAGAAGCATTCCAAGCCACCACCCTTTTTATTCTGAGCCATGTTATCCATTAAGGACTTTATTTGCCATTTACAGCCATACTCATACTTTTCCCAAAACACAAGATCCTTTCCAAACCTAATGTACAATATTTATCAATATAATATATTCCAAAATCATTTTCTATTTCAATTTCCTAACCAACTTTCCCATTACAAACCAGTATTACCCATTTAGGACAATAAACCTCATTTGAAACCATCTTCTTACCCCCATCTGGTCCATGCTAAACTCACCAACTCTGATCCAACATTTGCCCTCTGCCCAACCATTTGGGACCAAAATGAGGGTTTTCTTACACTAACCAGCTGTATTTATGGGAGGATTTACTCCAGCCACAGATGACTAAGTCATTAGTGAATTAATTGTAGCCCTAAGCTATCTTGTACTTGGGCTCAGTGTTGAAGACCACAAGGGCAATCATGGTAACAACTGTGGTCTCACCGTCTTATATTGTTGAAAGTTATAATTACAACCCAAAACCCATGAGTCCATCTGCACTTACTGTGACTGATCACATATCCGCGCAACCTGCCCCACATAATTACAATCACACTCATGAATGTATGGCATTGTATCCTTTCACAAATGAGAAACACACCCTACAGAGCAATGCTGTATGCTAAGTAAGTGCTACGTTTTCCATTACCTCGTCTACAGGTGCCTTGGAGCGAGTGTCTGGACATGAATCACATGCCTTGGCTTTCAAAACAACATGACGAAAGACAAGCTGAATGCTCCAAGCTGCTTTTAAACGGTCCAGTAAAACAAGTGCCTGACAGCATGATCCAGGGTGTGTACAGAAATGACTGTGTGTGGCTTTCCCTTTTTATTGGCTCTGTCTTCTGAATGATCTCAAATGTTTTTCTTAGGGTTTTTGTTTGGAATTCCATGTTTGTAGGTTGAAGGCTAAACAGATTATAAAATTTAATTATTATAAAACATAAAAATTTTATGTTAGTCCTTATGATCACAAATCTTTTGAGGACAATTTGTAAAATATAACAATAAAGTGCACACATTATATTATTCAGATACAGCAATACACATAGTAGACTCATTTCAAAAACTAAATTAAAAGATAATGTATGCACTGAAAAGAAATAAGTAAATTATTATATAAATACATGTAAATAAATGACTGAAGGTAGAAATCGGAAGGATGGATAGATAGCTGTGTGAATGGGTAGATGAATGAGAATGAAGACATAATGGATGGAAGGAATAAAAAAAAATGAAGAAATAATGGATGAAATGGAGAAATGAAGAGGATGGGTACAAAAGAGGAACATGAGGGAGTAAATCAAATTGTGGATGAAACAAATGCAAGGAAATTGAGAAATGATGGCTTGAATAATGATGGATGATCAATGAAAAAAAGAAATGGGAGAATAAAAATTATGGAAAAAATGTAAGAAAAAAATATGTACTGTATGGGTGGATGGATGGAGAGATGGTTGGATAAACAGAAGGAAAGGATTGTTTATAAATTATCTTGTTTTGACATCAACTGCAATAATAATTGTATATTATTTTTGTAATATTTATTGGTACATTACTGTGGATTAAAAAGAATAAAACAATGTGAGACATAATGTTATTGGAAACCTTAATCACACCCCTCTGCCATTGACTAATTTCCTATGAAATTTCAAGTTTTTAATTTGATTTCTCTCATAGTTTATCATTCAAATTAATCTTAAAATTAAATTTTTCTAAAAAACTCATCTTTACCAATAATTCAGGATAAATGTAATAAATACTGGTTTGTGTTGTTTGTGTTGAATAATAGTCATGATGAACTTAACAAGCTAAAACAGCTTACGATCTGTCTCACATTAGCATGGAATGTTGCTGAGGTCTATAAAATGAGGGGAAACGATGATGTCGCTGTTATTCTCTGACTCGAGTGTTTGTTTGTTTTTCTTCCAGAAAGTCACGCCTGACCTACAGTACAGAAGACGAAGGACGAGTTGCGAGAGAGCGCTGTTTATCAAAGTCATTAAAAATGGCTTCATCATTGGACATTTCATTAAGCGCTGCGTGTGTGCGCGCTGACATTTAGGAGTCTGGCAGGCTGAGTTGCTAACACACACTCACACACACGCTGCTAGGAAACTGGGACTAGAGTTAAACATGTTGGAACCAAAAAGACCCTGAGAAAGTGCAAATCTCCGGGCCAAGTTCACTTTCTGTGTCTGTGATGAAAAACACTTTAAAACACTCATATGGGATTATTAATGTCTTAAGGAGCTTGTTCGTGCTCTGAGTTCAGGACTCGCAAAATCACTGCGGGAAAAAAAGTTGCTGTTTTTGCATGTGATTGGATAATTACTGAAATGATTGATAAGTGCGATGATTCATCATTTCTTGTCCAGAAGTGTATCCCGTGCTTATGGAAAAGATGCCAATGGGTTTCAGGTCAACTTATTGTCCTGCACCAAGCAAAGAAAGCAACTAAGGAGATAAAGCTGAAATGACTAGCGCTGCGTTAAGAACTGTCCAAGACATTGTGATGAAATGTTGACGGAGGATGGATATTAGTAGAATCCAGTTGAAACCAGAGCTGTGTTTATGTACAAGCGTCTGGAGGCAGTGTGATTATCTGGAGTTTGGTTCAGTTGCTCAGGTCTAGGATCAGAACCTGACGGCCCGAATGCACTGAATGACCAGGTTATCACATCTATGGAGATGGATTTTCTTCCCTGTTCCAGGACTCTGGAGTGGGTCTGAAAGGTTGTTAAAGGAATGTTATGAGGAATGCGTACTCCAAAGTCCAACAAAATATTAGAGAGAACAGCTCTTGGTTTTTTGGCGATGCAGTGTACAAGTGCCTTTAATAATAAAACAACATTTTATTGATGCACATTGACAAGTTTCGTTCTCAGCAGTGAACTGAATTCTGACCAAAATAAACTGTCTACAGCTCAGTTATTAAGTCTATCTATAGCATAATGCGTGACACATCATCCTTAAAGTAACGTATCAGAGTAATAAATCTCCTTGGGACGTGCTGTTTTGGTATCGGCTTCATCTCACCACATTGTTGCTGATTATTTTCCTGTAACTCCACCAGACTGAGTGTTTTAATCCTCACACAGAGTGCAACACTGGAACACGGGCAGTGAAATATGTTCTGTTTGACATACCGTAAATCTCCTTATATATTCACTCATTAATGACTTTTAGTGGCTGATGGTAAGCCAAGTTTATGATCCGAGAAAGTTCCTGTTTGGAGAAAAATGGTTTTCCTCATTTTATTCCATGATCCGTTTGGACCGGACCCAAACACGCATGTAAAACCACGGACGGTGAGTCTTTACAGACAAAACAATTTTAAAAATATTTAAAAAAGAGACTAAATAGATGCAACATTACAACAGATATGACACTGCTGATGAGCTCGCTATTATGATAGAGGGATGAGGAGAGGAGAAAAAACAGGAATCTAGAGGAATCCGGAACACTCCCCAGGCTCAGGATCAAATGTGTATCATCTGAGTGAAGTGTAAGTTGGCTCAGTGTGGCTGTTATTCACTGTGTGTGTGTGTATATATGTAAAAAGTAAAAAGCTCCACTAACTTCAGCTCCAGCGTTTCAGCTGATTGGAGGACTAAGTGAACACATTATAAATATCTTAAGAGACTTTTCTTGTTGTAAATCTGCACCGCGTGTGTGATGACATGTGCGCTCTGTCTGCTCAGATTCTCCTACATCTGGAACTGCAGAGAAAAATGAACCTCCCAAAAAATTCATAAAATGAATTTATTTTATAATAGTCTATTTAGTTTCCACAATTACCCACAATGCCATTCGTCTCCCTGTTGACATATTTCACACCTGGTGTATGTTGTTTAAGGCTTCTATCACACACACATAAGGGTGAGCGATGCTGCAGTGTGACACAAAGTCCTTGTTTATATTTAGTTCAAGCCAGTATAACATAGTTTTAAATAAAAAATAATCAAATTTGTTAATTTATTTATTTAATTATTTTAAATTTATTTTGGACTTTTTAGTCCAGACGTTTCCTCCAATTTATGAAGCTGCATATTTCCTAGCTTTGGATTAAACCCATTAAATTCGTGTGACCAGTCTAACATACAAATCATACTAATGTTTATACATTATAGTATTTATAACATAATATTCATAAGACCTCTATAATAAATATCAGAACGTAAATAGGGTGCCATTATAAATGACACATTCCTGCACTAGATCATGATCAGGTGATCAGAAAAGTATAAACATCACCCACCTTGATAAAAGTTTCTCCACTCTCAAAATCTCATCCTGCTGTTTCTCCTCACGTCTGCACAGAACCCAAACCGACTTCTCCTCCAACTCCTGCCTCTGTGTGTGGGTTTCTGTTCATACAACTCTCTCTCTCTCTCTCTCTCTCTCTCTCTCTCTCTCTCTCTCTCTCTCTCTCTCCACACACTGATGTACACTGAACAGTCCGCCTCTAAATCTCTGCATGTGTTCAGATTGGTGCGCTTGTGTTCTCCTGCACCATGAAGCGCTTCATCTTTACGGCATTAATACATCAGGCTGCTCTTCAGAAAAAAGAAAAAATAGATTCTTATTTATAAACAGCACCACACACAGAAAGAGAGAGAGAGAGAGAGCAGATTCTCTTCAACAGGTGAGTGTAATTACAAACCCTGTTTACACACGTGTCCCTTTTCTCCCTCGCCACTTTGCTGCCCAGTTACTGTTGATGTACATACATTATAATAATTATATCTCATATATTGGTCTTACATATACAGCATATATACACACAGGGTATCTTATAAATACAGACAATGTATGCAATGTAGACAAATGAACACCAGGGGGAGACAGTAAGTAAATAAGTGAATGCATGAATGTATAAATTCAAAAACAACTGAGCGAACAAACAAATAAGCAAATTAATAAGATGTTCACAGAAAACTAAAGTGTAACTCTAGAAGTTTATAATACTTAAATGTAAGAAACATCTACTTAATTGTGTTATAATAATATTTTACGCCGGACGCCCTTCCTTAGACACCTCTTCTCATATATTCAGGCTTGGGACCGACACTAAGACTACACTGGCTTGTGCATCCTCAGGGGCTGAGTTTTGACACACACTGTTAAAAAGTGAAATATTAAAATGACGATAATTTATAATGTTTTAGGTGAAATGTCCATTAGAAGAATACATAAAAAAAAACAAATAAACAAACAAACAAACAAACAAATAAAATGTAACATAACTTCCCTTTGGATTTAAAAAGTGCTCTATAAGCTTTTTTTTTTTTTTTTACAGTGCACTTACCATGAGAGGCCACTAGATGGAGAAACCAAATCAGTAATGCAGAACTGCAGCTGAATGTCACTACATCATGTAATACCTCCCATGTGCAAAATGTAAGTTACAATAAAGACAAAATTTATAAATATAAATAATAAATAATTTCCAAGGAGAAATGAGAAATGCAAAATTCATGGTTTTGTTTTGTAAAGCACATAAAAAAAATTAAAAATAAAATAATAATAATAATAATAATAATAATAATAATTTATTAATAATTTGACAGTGGTGTTTCCTCCTGGAAAGCCAAGGGAAGTCACACTGCACTTATCATTTTATTTATTTATTTATTTATTTAGTTTAAAGCACTAATAAACCCTTCAACGCGGTGGCTGATGGTCATCTCTTATGGTTTTGTTACTTAGTATTTTATAGTGTGTAAAACAGCGCCTCCACAAATGCTATGTGGTGAAAACGGGTATTGCACTTTTACTTCCAAAGAGAAGTCAGGGTGAGTTGGAGCCTCTTTCTTAAAAAAACTAAACAAAAAAAAACAGAAGAGTAACCAATCACAAAATGCTGTCTTTATAGTATCGTCAAACGTGATTTGACAGCGTCATGCAAACGAACAGGGGAAGGCAGGGTGGAGTTGCTTTCCATCGGTGAAAAACAAATGGTAAATAGAAAAAAAACAAAAACAAAACAAAAGGATTAACAGAACAAAACTTTGTAGCCAGATGCAGTTGTACATCACAGTGAGCAAACATTAGAAAGTTCAGTTGTCGAGGGTAGAGATTTAGTTTTTAGTAAATAAATACACTTTTTAAACTAAGGTACCACTAGAGCAGTAACGAAACATTAAAAGCCAGAGCTGCGTACAGATGGGAAAAGGAGGGATTCGGAGTTTCAGTGAGGAACGTGATGTCCACACAGAGAGTCTCACTGGTACTGCTCAACTCCAGCTGTTCTTCTCATGGCTCGGACTCTTCAATTGCTTATTGTGCCTTGCTTGTCTGCATGTCTGTTAATTTACTGTAATGGTCATTTTTTAAGGCATTTGTTTGTCAAGTTTATATAACAGGCATTATAAGTCATGCGTTTAATCCATGTAGCTGCTGAATATTTGGATATGTTACAAATTAAACATTTCCTGAGTATGTAATGAATGCCTATTTTATTTATTATTGAGGCTTTGCTGCACATGAAGCATCTGGTTATATATTTGAGAGATTATTTGCATAAATTAAATGTTCAGAACCATGCAAGTTCTGAATAACAGACATCTGGATAATACAGTTATGTATAAAATCATACCGTTCTCGCTACGTTTCATTGGTTGTTAAAATGGCAACATCTGATGTACAACATACACAAATACACTTTAGATCTTTAGAGTGTGTTTATTATGATGAGACACAGTGCAGTCAGTCTGTGTTTAGCTCTAAATCTCTCTTTGGATTAATGTGTGTTTGGGTCCTCAGTAAGAATGCAGGTGTGTTTTCTTCTCCTCTTCATGCAGCTTTATGTCACTGAAGGTGAGTCTACTGTTCTCTCTCTCTCTTTCTCTCTGTTCATGGTGTGTCCATCCATCCATCCATCCATCCATCCATCCATCCATCCAATAAACATCCATCCATCCATCCATCCATCCATCCATCCATCCATCCATCCATCCATCTATCCATCCATCCAACCATCCATCCATCTAGGAACCTTTGTAGTCCAACTACCGGCCATAGAGACAGAAGGTGATTGCTATTGTATAAATTCCCATTTCATTACCATAGTAGAACCTCCAGTTACGATTCCTATAGTGTGTTAGGAAACATTATACTGTATGTGGGAATTTACGATTTAATACATTTAAAGCATGATTATACAGTAGTTTAATGGGAAGTTTTCCTTCTCCCACTAGTTGATGTGAGCTTTAGTGTGGTAGTGGAGGTGCCTAGGGTGGGGCACATCGTGGCACAGCTCAGTTGAGATAGAGTACTCAGTGATGCAGGTGGCACTGGGGATCAGCAGGTGTACTTGGTCACCAGGCTGGAACTCCCATGGTTGTGTGGGCCAGTCATAACCTCTGTTTGAGCCTTCTGCATGTGCTGTTTGACTATAGGGAGAACTTGGTTAATGTTATTTAGCAGATCTTTAACATATGCAACCGCTGATCTGAAGGCTGTTCCTCTCATACTTCTTCTGCCACGTCCAGCATGACAGGGTGAAGTTAGTGGAGGCTCTTTTTTGCAAGCATAAATCGCCTCAAACATGACCTAAGAGTAGAGAAACAGCCAAGCCAGACACGATATCGGTTTTTAGATTTTATGTTCCCCATGGTCGTTGATCATAATATGTGTGGCTGGAACCTCCTGCCAATCGCCACGCACACAGATTACAGGCAGTGGTTTCCATGGCGACTGGTGAAACCATTGAGGAGTGGGGTAGTGTGACCGCACTTCTTGTGTCAAGCAGCACGAGGAACAGAGCTCCACTCAATGTGTTGGTGTTGCACTGGTTCTTGTTGTTTCTTTTTATTATTTACTTTCTGTTTTCATAATGCTCTTTCTATTCATGTTTTGTTTTTATTGTTATAATTGTATAATTTAGTTCATAATTATCTTTGTGATCTTATCTTAATTTAATTATTTAAACTCGTTCTTCATTAACATGCATGTGATTGCTAGCTTAGGCTAATTTAGTTAGCTAGTTTGAGGCTTTGTTCAGGCAAATGTAGTCCATATTTGCAATGCTTCAGCACATCCATATCCTTGCACGCAATAAAGAGTTGAAGACATTTGTGTAATGAATTTTGGAGTTACAGGTTGTGTGTAGTTGTGCTGCAGATGGTGAACTGATCATTAACAGATCATCACCTGGTGTGTTCCTACAGGCTGCAGGCTGGAAGGAGACAGTGACGTAAAAGCCATCACTGCATACACAGGAGGCTCAGTACTGCTGCCCTGCTCCTGCACTGACCTCCACACCACACCTGGGACATTCACATGGAGGAAATACATAACAAATAAATATGTAGTGATATCTCCTGAGAGTGATCAGTACAGAGACAGATTTCAGCTGGTTAATGATCACTCTTCAGGAAATCTCTCTCTGCTCATATCACACCTGACTGTAGAGGATGGAGGAGATTACAGGTGTAATCTTACAAAAAGTGAATACAGACATTTCAGACTCACTGTTGAAGGTAAATGACTCATTTTTATACACAATGCTACTTCAGTGATAATGAATCTGATGTTGTTACAGCATTACAACATGTTGATGTTTGTTCATTCTCCAGGTTGCACATTGAATCAGCAGACAGTGAGTGTAACTGGACATGAGAGACAGTCTGTCCTTCTGCCCTGCTCCTGTTTTCAACTACAAGCCAAACCACACACTCTCAGATGGATCTTTATTAAAGGATCTGATCAGAAAGAAATCTTTCCAAAGGACCAGACAAATCTCTACACAGACAGAGTTCAGCTCTTTAATGATCATCATCCGGGAAATCTCTCTCTACTCATATCACACCTGACTGTAGAGGATGGAGGAGATTACAAGTGTGAGATCAACAATGCTATGGATGCAAATGTCATACTCGTAGTAAAAGGTAAAATTACTTTCTATATTTAAAAAACACGTGAAGCTCATTATAGTATGGAAGAAATTAAATAGACATGAAATACTATTATAATATAAAGAATGTGGTATATATTTATTATGGTTCCCAAGAGGAACGGCGGGCTGCGTCCAATTTTTTTGCGGGCTGTACCGCTATCTAAAATAAATGAATACAGCTTCAAAATGTTGACTGTCAAAGTGATTGCTCTCAAATCCTACCAAGCGATTGATTTGTGACAATCGATTGAAGGACGCTTACTTTCATATAGAAATATTGCCACAACACAGGAAGTTCCTGAGGTTCGCTTTCGGGGGCGAAGCTTACCAGTATCGGGTCCTTCCATTTGGTCTAGCTCTCTCACCCGCACATATATACAGTAAAATGCATGGATGTAGTTCTGGCTATTACGACTCCAGGGCATCCGTATTTTAATTACATAGACAACTGGCTGGCCCAGTCTCATTAGCTAGCGCCTCGACATCAGCATGTCGTCCTAGCTCATCATTGTTTCTGAGGATTGAGACCCAATGCCACGAAGCGTGCTCTTTCCTGTTCTGAGGATTTGGGTGTCACTTGGGATTCGATCGTAAGCGGGCAGAGTTGTCTCCCGCTCGTGTCGAATCCATTCTCAACACCCTCAAGGAAATCAAGCTAGACCAGAAAGTGACCATCACTTTCAGAGATCTTAGCTCTCATGGCAGCTGTATCCACAGTGACACCTTTGGGCCTTCTGCACATGAGAGCATTTCAGTTGTGGCTAAGACAGGGTATTTCACTCTAGGGCCAATCCCCAATAAGGGTTACGCACCAGGTGCTTCGTACCCTTCCTATATGGTTCAGACCCCGGTTTCTGACTCTGGGTCCCACTCTAAGTTCGTCTTGTCGTCGCAGTTGCTAACAACAGACGCTTCCCTCATGGGCTGGGGTGCGGTCTTAGATGATCGTCCAGCTCAAGGGAGCTGGAGAGGCCTTCTTCTCGTGCGGCACATCAATTGCCTCGAAATGATGGCTCTATTTCTGGCCCTAAAGCACTTCCTCCAGCAGTTGAGAGGCTACCATGTCCTTTGTGGGTGGACAACACTATGCCAGTCTCATATATTAATTGCCAGGGCGGACTCTGCTCGCGCCGATAAATTGCTAGCGCACCAGGATATTTCATCCTCTGCCCGAGCTTTGGAACCTTCAAAGAGCTTATGCCCTCAAATGGAATGTATTTGAAAGTTGGTGACACTGGGTGAGAGATGCTATTGCCCTATGAGGCTCATGGGCTCACTTCGCATCTCGGAATCAGGGCTCATTCTACCAGTGGAATCGCCTCATCTATTTCACTAGCAAGAGGTATTCCCCTGCAGCAAGTGTGTGCCAAGCAGGTAGACCCAGTCCACTGCCGAATTGTTTCAGTGCTGGAGTTTCTGCAGGAAAAATTGTCTTCGGGCTTGTGCCTTAGTACTCTCAGGACGTACGTAACTGCATCCTCACTCAACTATCTTCCGAAAGTTCCATAAACCCAACATGCACCCTATTGCTTTTGAAGCCTTCTGTCCTCTGCCTTTACAGCTTCGGAGCAGGAGAGACGTCCAGGACGTTCTCTTCATATTTACGCCCACCGCATCAGCCAGTGGCTTAAGTCAGAGCAGCTTTTACATGTTTTGGGGCCGCAACCGGAAAGAAAAATGGGGCGGCCGCCACTACACTGGATGAAAGATGCTGTTGCCCTCTCCTATGAGTCGCGTGGGCTCACTTCGTCTCTAGGAATCAGGGCTCATTCAACCAAGGGGATCGCCTTGGGTGAATGAGCCCTGATTCCTAGAGACATGGAGGGTCGGTCCTCTCCGCACACAATTGTTAGATTTTAGTCTGGATGTCCATGCTACTCCAGGCTCACGGGTCCTCGAGTCAGCTGCCCAGACATAGTCCCGAGACCTTCTCGCCCTTGTGCGCACATGCTACACAACCTTGGGAGTCCAGACACTTGCAGTGCGGTGACGTTGGTACTCTCGTTCCCATAGCGTTTTCACGCAGCATCGAGTGTAGCCTTTGAAAGGGAACGTCTCGGGTTAC
>JAQQZT010000012.1:34663313-34674271 GCA_030068275.1 Clarias platycephalus | reverse complement strand
TCATTCCGGCGGAGCCAGGAGTCGACGGCCGGGAGTTCAGAGGGCTCACCAGACCAGGGGAAGAGCGGTGGTTGAAACCCCAGAATGCATTGGAATGGGGTGAGATTGGTTGAGGGCTTACGGAGAGAGTTCTGAGCGTATTCGGCCCAAAGAAGGTAACGACTCCAATCTGTCTGGTTCTGTTGGCAGTATGATCTGAGGAGGCGAGTAAGTTCTTGGTTTAACCTTTCAGCCTGGCCGTTGGATTGCAGATGATAACCAGATGTGAGGCTGACATTAATGCTCAACAGTTTACAGAATGAGGCCCAGACTCCGGAGGTAAATTGGGGACCACGGTCAGAGAATATATATTCGAGGAGGCCGTAGAATCGAAACACCTGGTTGCACAATGCCTCAGCTATCTCGAGTGCAGAGGGTAATTTGGGTAGAGGACTGAAGCGACAGGCCTTTGAGAAGTGGTCGACGACAGTGAAAACGGTGGTATACCCTGAGGAGGTTGGCAGATCCGTGACGAAGTCAATGGCAATGTGAGACCAGGTATGGGCAGCGGTTAAATAGAGCAAATCCAATAAACAAAAGCGTGGGTCAAAAGGCAGGCGGCAGGCAGACAGAGTACAAAAACAATCCGGTTGGCAACAAGAGATGAAAACAGGGATAAATGCACAGAAATGTCAGCAGCAGCAAAACAAGACTTCGCGAGGTGGTGAGTGTGGGCGTGTAATTTGAAGTCTGTGGGTAATTGCTGACAACTGTGCTGGTGATCAGCCCCAGGCACGGGCTTGTGGGTAATGGAGTCCTAGTACTCGGTAATGAGACTAGTACTCCGGCGATGGCTCCCTCTGGTGGTGATCGGAGGGAGTCACAGAGGGTGAATTCGTGACAGGTACCTTGGATTGTGAGTAACTTGGCCTGCAAGCATTTTTGCAAAATGAGCTAAATGTTTTAGTTTTTATTTTAAACTTTAAACAGAAACTCTGCTCTGTCGGGATTCTTTTCAAACGTAAAGTGCAGGGTAATTTGTTTTATTTTTTGCTTCCGGTAAGATGGAAAGTTCGTCCCATGTCTTTTTGCCATCGACGTCGATTTATTTGACTATCATTGATGCAAAGGCATGGGGCTAGATGATGCCCCAGATTGAAGAGGAGCTTGCGGGCTAACTCTCTCCTGGGAGCTCATCATCATTGAAAAAGCCCACTCTCCCCACCAAGCCGTGCAGACTAACATCTTCGCTAGTGGGGAAGGCTTTTCAAGCAGCGGGTCAGGCTGGCGCTGACCTGTACACCATGGCGGTTCTGCAGGCGTACCAGGCTGACCTGCTGACCGCGACGAAGAGGCGTTTTCAGAGCTGCACCAAGCTACAGATTTGTCTCTTCGTGCGACGCCATGCAGCAGACAGCCCGTGCCATCGGCCGTTCTATGGCTGCCATGGTTCAGCGGAGAGACATCTGTGGCTCAACCTCACAGGCATCAAGGACAAAGGCCGCACTTTCCTCCTTGATGCCCCCATCTCACCTTCTGGCCTATTTGGCGACTCCGTCAACACCGTCACCACTAGGTTTCGGGAGGCAAAGTGCTACGAGGATGTGTTTGTGAGGTTTCTTCCCCGCCGTGCTCAAGAGTCGGGGCTGTCGACCACCCAGTCCCGACCAGGTCCGGTTCCTTTGAGGCGGGAAGCGGAGAATGAGAGTGCGGCAAGTCGAGCACCCCCTCATAGGGACTGGGGTACGGCTCGCCGCGCTTTACAGTCTGCCTCAAGGAGACCGGACCTGAGGAGCATCATCTCCTCTGGTGCTGGAGCGCCCAGGACCATGGGGGTGTCTCCCCCCGGGGAGGGGCGCATAAAATTCCAACAGAGAATAAGAACTCCTTCCTGGCAAACTCAGGAGGCGGTTGTCCAATCTCCGCCACCACTGGTGTTTCGGGGAGCAGTGGTCTCCAGCGAAATGTTAAGTGTTCGGTCGCCTCCTGCCACGTTTCAGGGCGCCTAACATCTAACATCCCTCCATCTAGCCGAAGTGTCAAAACTTGTGCCCCTTTCAGAGAAACTGGCAGTGTGGAAGGTACTGCCAAGTATATCTCCTTGGGTTCAAAGGAGAGGCTACAGAAATCAGTTTGCACATCGCCCTCCACGTTTCAACGGCATGGTCTCCACTTCCGTGAAACCGGAACGAGCGCATCTGTTGACACAAGATTTGTTGGTATTTCTTGGTTTCCAAGAAAGACGGAAGGTTGCGTCCAATTCTAGATCTCGTGGGTTGAACTGCTATCTCAGAAAATACAAGTTCAAAATGTTTACAGTTAAGATGATTGTTTCTCAAATCTAACCAGAAGGACGCATATTTTCATATAGAAATATTGCCACAAAACAGAAAGTTCCTGAGGTTCGCTTTCAGGGGCGAAGCTTACCACTATCGGGTCCTTCCATTTGGCCTAGCCCTGTCACCCTGCACATATACAAAATGCAAGGATGCAGCTCTGGCTCCTCTACAACTCCAGGGCATCCATATTTTAAATTACACAGACGACTGGCTGATTTTGGCTCAGTCTCAGGAGCTAGCGCTTCGACCTCGGGATGTCATCCTAGCTCATCTCAAATCTCTAGGGTTGAGACTCAACGGCAAGAAAAGCGTCTCCTGCACGTATCAAATTCATTCTAAGTACCCCAAACCAGATCAAGCTAGGCCAGAAAGTGACTGTTCATTACTTTCAGAGAATCCTAGGCAGCTGCATCACTTTCTATGTGGTTCAGACCCCGGTTTCTGACTTCTGTCCCACTCTAGGTCCGTGTTGTCGTCGCAAGATGCTAACGACAGACGCTTCCCTCATGGGTTGGGGCGTGGTCTTAGATGGCCATCCAGCCCATGGGATCTGTTGAGGTAATTTTCTCGCATGGCACATCAATTGCCACAAAATTATGGCTTTATTTCAGGCCCTAAAATACTTCCTCCAGCAGTTGAGAGGTTACCATGTCCTAGTGCGGGTGGACAACACTACGGTAGTCTCTTACATAAATCGCCAGGGCGGACTGCGTTCGCACCGCTTGAACAAGTTAACACAGCAGATTCTGCTTTGGGCACAGGACAAGTTCCTGTACCTCAGGGTGATTTACATTCCGGGGCATATGAATGTGGGAGCTGACTTGCTGTCCAGACAAGCTGTGACACACGGGGAATGGAAACTCCATCCCGAAGTCAAATCTGGGAGAGATTCTATGTAGCAGAGGTGGACCTCTTTGCCACGCAGGAGACAGCACAACGTCCCTTTTAATACCCTCTGACTCCTCCAGCTCCCCTGGGTCTGGATGCTATGGCCCACACGTGGCCCAGACTGCGTCTTTTTACACATTTCCTCCGATAGCTCTGCTTTCCTTCTGTCCTAGCCCTGAGGGGGGCCAACTAAGCCACTGTAATAGAAACTATTCTAAGTTCTAGGGCTCCCTCTACTAGAAGAACCTTTGCCCTCAGGTTTTGAAGGTTGGTGTATGGCAAACCATGTCGACCCAGTCCATTGCCAGATTGCTTCAGTGCTGGAGTTTCTGGAAGATAAACTGTCCTCGGGCATATGTCCTAGCACTCTTAGAACGTATGTGGCTGCCATTTCGGCTTGCCATGTTCTGATTGATGGGGTTTCTGTGGGAAAGCACTCTTTAGTTGCCCGCTTTATTCGTGGAGCTAAACGGTTGAGGCCGCCCACTAGAGCGACAGTTCCTTCATGGGACTTAACTATTGTGCTCGAGGGTGTGGTTGATATCACTTTCAAACCACTAGAGTCTTGAAAGCCTGTTAGGTTTCTGACCCTTAAGATGGTTTTTCTAATGGCCATTACTTCACGGAAGAGAATTGGGGATTTGCAGGCTCTGTCAGTCTTGCCATCCTGCTTAGACTTTGCCCCTGGACTGGTCAAAGCTATTCTGCATCCTCACCCGAATTATCTTCTGGAAAGTTCCATTCTCGACCATGCATTCAGTTGTTCTCAAAGCCTTCTGTCCTCCACCATTTACTGCTCCGGAGCGGGAAGGACTACACTTACTGTGTCCATTTACGTCCACCGCACTAGCCAGTGGCGTAAGTCAGAGCAGCTTTTTATATTCTATGGGGGGCACATCCAGGGGGAGGCTGCCACTAGACAAACGATGTCACAAAGGTGTCCCCTTGCAGCAAGTGTGTGATGCGGCAGGTTGGTCCTCGCCGCACACATTTGTTAGATTTTATAGTTTGGATGTCCATGCTACTTCGGGCTCAGGGGTCCTCGAGTCAGCATCCCAGAGTCAGGTCTAGACCTCGTTGATGATTGTGCGCACACACCACACAACCCTTGGGGTCCAGACACTTTTCAGTGTGGTGGCGTTGGTATTCTCGTTCCCAATAGCGTTTTCATGCAGCATCGAGTGTAGCTTTTGAAGGGGAACGTCTCGGGTTACTTGACTGTAATCCTGATCCCTGAAAAAGCGGGAACGAGATGCTGCGGTCCAATGACACACTGTAGGACGTCATTTCAGACAAAATTGATGGCTCATGCCTATTTATAACCTCCAGGTGCACATAATCAAATTACATCACCTG
This sequence comes from Clarias platycephalus, assembly GCA_030068275.1. Taxonomy (NCBI): domain Eukaryota; kingdom Metazoa; phylum Chordata; class Actinopteri; order Siluriformes; family Clariidae; genus Clarias; species Clarias platycephalus. The sequence continues at coordinate 34,669,709 of JAQQZT010000012.1, read as the reverse complement.
ACCGAGGTTATACAAGCCAAACTTTTGCGTGTTTGACACACATGCTTCCACAACTGGTCGAACAAAGAGCGTTCTCAATAGCGTTTTCACGCAGCATCATGTTCCCACTTTTTCGGGGAACAGGGTTACAGTCAAGTAACCCTAGACGTTTTGTTGAACATGAAGAAATTATAGGACTGTTTTTCATTTTTTATTTTGCAACCTTGTGCAAATGAAATTTGTTGAACTTATGGATAAAATCTGCCACTATATTACTGATGTAATGTGTTTCAAAAACATGTTATAGTAGAAAATGCATTCAGTATTTGTAAATGATCCTAAACACCTTTAGTGTACTGGTAACACATTTGCAATGCAGTAGTATAGAAGACTGTGTGTGCTGTATGATATAATAAAGTATGTTTTTATTAACCACAAAGAGTACTTTTTAGTATTTGGAACTGGCAATTGGTATTTGGAATTCTTCAATAAGAATATATTCATAATATATTACTTGTGTATTTGTAACACATGTATTTGTAAAAATTGCTGTAATGTACTTATAATACATTAAATATATACTTAAATTGTATTAATTACTGTCAGGTATGTACATTAGTACACACACAGCCATATACTTTAAAGTGTACGAAGTACACTTAAAGTTGTTCCATTTTAGCACACAGAAGTATACTTCATACTGTTAAAATTGTGCTTTCGTGCAATTAAATTACAACTTAAATGTAAAAAATTGGTTGCTCCAAAATAGCAAACTTCAAGTATACTAGTCATTTGGCTGCAAGTACACTAAATTATGCTTAGGCATGCCAGGATTTAATGAATACGTAGCATACATTTTTGAATTTGTGTGTCTATTTATTTAATAGTTTACTTTATTTACATGTCTTTTCTAAATGATTTGATTTTTATGTGCAAAAATATAAATATAGTGTTATAATTTAATTTGGTAATATTAGTTATATTTTTGGGTGGCTGGAACGGATTATCTGCATTTACATTTTTCCCTATAATTAAGTTCACGTTAGGAATGAAAAATCCCACTGTAATACACACACACATATATATATATATATATATATATATTGTAGCATTTTACTGCCAGAAAGGATGTTGGAGAGACGAGTGAGCTTACTTGTTGCCCAATGCAATGGCTGGGAGTACTTTATTATCAAAGCACTGTATAGCATGTTGGCACCCTGTCCAGGGTGTACCTCCTTGTGCCCTAAGCCTCCTGGGATAGGCTCCAGGCCCCCCGCGACCCTGAATAGGATTAAGCGGTATAGAAGATGACTGACTGACTGACTGTATAGCATGAACAGCACATTCACACGAGACCTAGATCCAATTCAGCCTAAGCATGAACTGGAGCACATTCAACAGGTCACACACACACATAACACACCCAACTTGGCCGAAGCCACTAACCCAAACACCCTTCCCCAACAGGGTGGACACAGAGAACCCCCGCAAGGCATGATGGTCGTCAGCCACCGCCCCGCCCACACCACTATATATATATAAAATTATATAATTTCCTGTTTTCTATTGTGTATGTGTTTGTTTTATAGTTACTCATATTTATAGATTTTTTTGTTATTTAAATTTTTTAAAAAGTAGTCTCTAAGATCACTGTTATGCATTTTTAAATGACTTCATGAGTTGATTCTGTGTGACATAAATTCACATTACGGTGACCACATAAAAAATAAAATAACATTAAATGACCGATGATGTCAGTACTGATTTTTATTCAGTGAGACTTTGGTATTTTATCAGAGAAATGTGGAAATAGCACTTTCAGGTTTTAAGTCTAATTTAAGCCGAGTGGGCAGCTGAAGGTACATTCTATCACTCAAAAACTTCTATGTAAAAATATTTCAAGTTTTATATTGTTAAATGGAAAAAGTGTTGATGTTTTTTTTTTTTTTTACATGTACACCACAACAACATGGCGATGAACTTCCACGACATGGGAACGAAGATCCCTTCTCACCTTCCCCTAGTGAAAAAAAAAGGCAAGTCAGCAAAAAAAACAGATGTCTTATTCTTATCAGCAGTTTTTTGTTTTTTTTACCACACCATTCATATTTATACACAAAACAAAATATTCTTCAACTCATAAACTGGACAGTGCACCAAATGATCACAAACTTTCATTCTTGATTTCATTTGTTTCGTACATATTTTCTCGCACATTTCATACACATTTCCATATATATATTTTTTGATTCTGTAAAGCAGCTTTCTGACCATTCTTAAAAGCATTATACAAATTACACAAACAGTTGGATTGAATTGACTGAGATTGAAATCTTTCAATGGTTGTAAATACACTACTCATAATAAGTTAGGGATATTGTTATATATCTATATATCCCTAACTCCCTAACATTGAGTGCTTTTTCTATTTGCTCTGAATTTGAATGAAATAAGTAAAAGTTCCCTTTGATATTACTAATAAGGTATGAGAAGAAACACCATTTTCATTAGTTTAATATTTATTACCCCCAAAATTTAGACAATAACAGGGATAAATTAAAATTTTATTTGTCACATACGATACGATATGCAGTGAAATGCTTATACGACTGCCAGTGACCTTAAAAAATAATAAAAGCTTATACATAAGTAATAAATATGAATAAAAGAAATACGTTAAAAATAAAATTAACTAGTAAAATATGCTGTACAAGTAAAATATACTGTAATAAAATAAATACGTTAGAAAATAAGATTAACTAGTGAAATGTACTGTACAAAGTAAAATATACTTTCCAAATGAGAACAAAATATCAATACAAGAACAAAATATCAATATAACAAATATAGAAATATAGTAAAAAAAATAGAAATGTCAAAAACAGAAATTTTGAATTTTTTAAATGCCTGTGGTTTGCAAATATGCATAAAAAGTGGTTTTGTAAAGTGCCTTATTTAAAGTGATTTGTGCAGTGGTCCATAGATGAAAATATAAATGTGACTTCGTAAAGTGTCTTAAAGCCTAATACAATATTGTTTCCAATGCTGAAGCAAACATGATTTTGTTTTAGTCTATTTGCTAAATACAACGCAACAGCGTGCTCCGAGGTGAACACCCACAGAACCGCAGGTACTGTAATCCCTCTTCTGTAATCATTCACGATAGGTATGAAGTTATCAAACCGGTTTTGTTGATGGGGGAATTCGCAGAATTGAGGGGTTTAAAATTAATTAACAAGCGAGCAGACGTCTCTGCCTAAAATTTATTTCGCCAGCAAAACATAAACATAAACAAATAGAAATAAAATGTTTAATTGTACCAATTAAATCAGACTTCATAGTTGGATTTAATACCCATGTGTAATTCATAAATATACTGAATATATTCAGATTTTGTAAAGTAACGAAACCTGTTTCACTGTAAACCCTAATGCTCAAAGTGATTAAACATATTGAGTACTGTTAACTTAAATAATTACAAATAGTTCAAATTAATCGAGTTTAATGAGTATTTAGAACTTCTTGGTCTTTATGAGTTTGTAGAAATGACACTTTTCAAGTTAGCTGAACAAATTTGTGTCTGTAAGTACTGCCATGCAAAAGGCCCGGGTTTGATTACCCAACAACTGGATGAAGTGCCTGTCCCAAGCCCAGATTAATTGGGAGTGTTGTGTCAGGTGTCACGGGTGCTGTGTGTGGGCTTTAGAAAAGGTATATACACACGGAGGTGAATTGACTTAGTTTTTTTAATAAAGGAAACCGAACAATTAAACACTCACACTTGTAACAAACTCGCTACCGTTACCAAAACAATAACTAGCCGTTATAAGAATCAGGGAGTAGGATAAGGACCACCAGAGAATACAAATGTGCATTCAAAGTGTATTTACATTTAATGAAGTGCTGTACAAATTACCACTCACTCGCCGGCCACTCATACCACATTCATACAGTCCATGTTCGCGCTCATACAGAGCCCTTTCTCTCTCAACCCAAGTCCATAAGTAAATAATCAAAGCCAGACGCCGTCCCGCTCAGAGTCCAACGTCCTTACTGTGAGCGACGTCCCTCTAAGGGTGACGCGGGTGTAGCCGATGATTCAGCCCCGCATGCAACAGCCGCTAGCGTGGTTTCCCGGGGGGAACAGCAGAGACACACCAAACATAAACAGAACAAAAAAACCCTCCTGCATAAGCACAGCAGGAGGGATGCAATCAGTGCACAGTAAGCACATAATGGCCACGGCGGGCCTTACACAACAAACATATTAAAATTCATGTATAGTACTCACATGCGTGCTGGACAGACATATCCCGCATTCAGGTTTCTAACATATTAGCTTTTAGTATTTAGCTTTTAGCATTAAGCATTTAGCATAGGCTGTGTAATGGCTGCTGTTACCTGGCCCAGCCTCTCTTCCTCTTTTATAAGAGTTGCTTAAATAGCTCCCACAGCGCCCCTATCGGCCGGGAGCCCGTAACCAGGCAACCACATGGTTGGCCACATGGACCGTGAATGTCTCGGTCTGGTTAATCATTTGTACCTGACAGTTCACCTTACTGAGGACTTTGGTGACTTTGGCAGGTCCCTTCCACCTCGGAGCCAGCTTGGCCATGTGAGTATCCTCTACCCGAGACTGAGGAAAAGCACGAACCCAGACAAGGTCGCCCTCATGGTATGCGACAGCCCGTCGTCTGAGGTTGTAGCACTTCGCCTGCCTTTCCTGGGGACTGGCCATATTGCTCCGGACAACCTGGAACAGAGCTTCTTGCCGCTCCACCGTGGAATAAACTGGATGGTCAGGTGAGATGTTTCGACGCAGCGTTCTTTCCAATGGTCCCTTTAGTTTGCGTCCAAGTGCTATCTCAGCTGGGGTGTGGTCAGTGCTTTCCTGCCAGGCCGTGTTGATAGCAAACCGAAACTCTGGAAGCCATTGGTCCCACTGTTTGTGGTTCTCTTTAATGAACGCCGCTATCATGAGATTTAATGTCCGGTTAGTACATTCCGTGATGTTGGTTTGGGGATGATATGTGGTGGTGAGCTTCTGGGTGATGCCCCACTGCCGGCAGATGGTGTTAAGCAGTTGGGAAGTGAACTGCGGACCCTTATCAGAAACCAGGTAAGCTGATGTGCCCCAGCGTATGAAAATCTCCTTGGTTAAAATGTTGGCTATGCTGTGAGCCTTCGCTGTTCTCATGGGAAACATCTCAACCCATTTGCTGCAGTAATCTACGACTACCAGCAGATGTTCATTGAGCCGGGATGACCGTGGAAAAGGACCCATGAGATCCACTCCCAACATAAAACCAGGTTCCACCACGGGTGTGCTTTGTAGTAGACCTGCCAGCTTACTTATGCAGGGTTTGTCCTTCTGACAGGTGGTGCAGTTCCTGCAATACTCCCAGACATCACGGCGTATCTCCGGCCAGTAGGCGACCTCCCGCAACCTCCGCAAGGTCTTCATCCGCCCCAGATGACCACCGAGAGGGTTGTCGTGGGCGTACTGCAAATATTGAGGCCGGAGTGATGTTGGGATGACCAGGCAGGAGATGGCGGATTTGGAAACATCAGACAATTGGGGTAACGGATTGGCTACATGAAGGGAGACTTGCTTCACAGGTGGTTTGGAGATGGGAGGGCGGGAGCAGCTATCAGGAGAAGGAGGATGAGAGCTGGACCCTGGTCGAGGGAACGAAGTGGAGGTAGCGACCGGTTGCGCACCCATCATGGCCTTTAGTTGTGAGTCTCGCCTCTTCATACAATCCACCATGTAACGGCCTACGTCGTTCAACTGCTCCTCACACTGCTGTCTCACCGTCTGACACAGTTGTTGCATCTCGACCCGGGCATCCTCCAGTTTACGTTGGTAAGTCAACACCCCTGTGTTGTGGATGCATTGCAGTTCACCCACCCGTTCCGACAGCTCATCCATTCGCCGGGTGAGTTTGTCTTCCAGCGCGCGCAGAGTCCCCTCCATCTGATCGAGGCAGGCTGCTAACATCATGGAAACGAGGCTTTGGTCGTCTTCAGCGTCGACGGGAGGAGGAGGTGGAGGCATCAACCGTGAGTGATGTTTTGCAGAGTGTAAAATGGAGTAGGAGAAGGCTGGCTAGGTAACAGTTAACAGCACTAATAACCATAAAGAAATGTAAATCACACACAATATATGTACCGCTCCGATGGCCCCACGTTGGGTGCCACTGTAACAAACTCGCTACCGTTACCAAAACAATAACTAGCCATTATCAGAATCAGGGAGTAGGATAAGTTCTTATTAGACCCCTAAATGCAGATCATCTAGATGAAGTGACTAGCAGCATGGGCACTATTTTTACCAGTTCATTAGACACTGTTGCTCCCATCAGATTAAAAAAAGTCAGAGATAAAACACTTGCACCGTGGTACAACAGTCATACT
>JAQQZT010000012.1:34522169-34533770 GCA_030068275.1 Clarias platycephalus | reverse complement strand
TACTTGAGTAGATTTTTATAAGGGTAACTTTACTTGTACTTCAGTAAAAGTACTGTTACTTTAGTGAACTTTTACTGAAGTACAAAATTGTATTACTCTTTCCACCTCTGCTGACGACAGACAGTGAGGGAGCTAGGGAGAACTTTCCTCTTTGTCCGACAGTCTCAAAAAACAGATAATCTATTAAATATAATAAATGAAAATAAATAAAGAATGAAGTATAAATATGTCGTTTCTTATGACAAATACATATAATAGTTTTCATTTCTGCAGGGTAAGCACAGTTAAAACTAAATCTACAGATACTATTCAGGGGGAAGAGTGAGCCTCTAAATAAAAATACGTCTGTGCATGTGGTGTATGTGTGTATAAATGACAGAAAGAGTGACAGAGAAAGAGAAAAGAAAGTGTAAAGTGTAAAATGATTATTATTATTATTATTATTATTATTATTATTATTAGTGAATAATAAGCCTGAATACACTGTCAGTTATGGATATTTTGTCCAAAAATCACCCAACCTTGCTGACCTAATTATATGTTTGTGGCTCTCACTGGTTTAAAAATTAAAATTCAACTTTTATTTGCCACATACTGTACACATAATACAGAATTTGAAATATGCAATGTAAAAGGATATAAGATGGTAACAATATAGCGTGTAGGTATGACAGCAGTGGTTTGAGTGAAACATGAAGTATCTTTAATTCAGATCTTCACTTGTGTTAAAGTGCAAGTTAGCAATGTGCAAATGTGCAATGTGGCGAGCAGAGTTGGATATAAAAACAAGTTACTGTAATCTAATGATTTTTCCTGATAACGCTATACATTATAATGCATGTCATTTGATTACAGTTACTGTAATAACATTATGTTACTAGCATTACAATATAGTGCATTTAAAAATCATGTTTTGCGTGGCAGCATCAGTTAACGAGCATGCGCTTTAATCAATCGTTGGAGTAGTTTTTTTTACATTTGATGTTGTAACGGGTTCAATCTTTTTGCATGGGTGGCACAACAGACACACAGACCCAAGGCGAGGTCTTGCGGGAAAAGGGGTGATTTTATTTAGGAAAAACAGGGAAGGAGTGGGTTAAAGGAGGGAGGAAGGGGAAAAGGGAGGACTTTTAATGCGGAGAAAGCGTGAGATCCATTAACAATAATTATCGCCAGCCGGCCCGATCTTGCGGCCTCAGTCCTTTACTCAGTCCTTTGTAGTTTTTGTAGTTTTTATATAAAAAGCATGGATGGATGGATTTTTCTTAAAAACTTAGAGGAAGGCAGTTTTATCCTAAATAACTAAATACTATTATAAAAATTGTTTTATAATAGGGCACTGTTGGCTTAGTGGTAGGTGTTTCACTTGCCATGTGAAAAGCCCATGTTCAGTTCCCAGCTAGTCCCCAAACCCCAGCCTCTGTAAGCAGTGCCGGTCTCAAGCCTGAATAAAATGGGAGGCTTGTGTCAGGAAGGACATCCAGCATAAAACCTGTGCCAAGCTTGTACTGAATGTGTGGACCAAGTGTCTGCTGTGGCGATATAGTATAATAATAATAATAATAATAATACTTTCAAATTCTTAGCCTTGTTTTCTAAATTAGAATGAGTGTATTTTGTTTATGACTTGTTAATGATTTATTTATTAATTGTTTTATTTTGTTTCTCCTTTTTTTTTTTTTTCCACCTTAATATGAATGTAGAGTTGCAGAATGTCCATAACTCAGGCTATTTGGCCTTTTTGGGCATTATTTATCTAGTCACTATAAAAGCATCAAACCCTAACCGGAGTATTTTTTGTTCTTGTTTGTTTGTTTAAATTTTTCATATCTTCAGGGATTCATACATTGTAAACTTATGCAAAGAGAATGCACTATGAACATAAATGTCTGAAGTGTGTGCGGAGGGATTGCCAAGGCATATCTACAGTATGTTGTCTTTCAGTATTGTTTGTCCAAACACCATTGCGATTTAATCTCTTTAGGTTCAGTCCCCTTTCTTTATCATATCTACAATTTTAACAACTGTTTAGCCAAATCAAAAGATAAGCAGGTTACCATTGTGGAAGACACAGGTAAATAGTGCACATATCTCATAAGATGGCACCACTGTTCCAACTATCTCCAAAGCTTTTCTGCTAGACGCCAAGGCCCTGGCCTACAGCCTGGAATGCCCAATGAGTTAACTTGCTCCTGCTCATCACATGAATTTATTACGTCATCCACCTGCCTATTGCAGAAATAAAGATAATTGTAAGATCTTTGACTCGGGCAGCACCTCAGACACGAGGTGATGTCTTATGAAAAATGGTTAATTTTATTAGGAAAATGAACAAAGGAAGAGATTTTAAAGTGGGATGAAGGAAAAAAGGGGGTAAAGAAGTGAGAGTGTGAAGAAAGAGTCACTCAGTTGGCAAGTGTTGGCGGCGGTAGAGCGGGAGAGTGGAACTGTCTAGACAGCGGCTTCTGCGGGCTTGTCAACGCAACTTTCTTAGTTGCATCCATCATGTACACTGTGTACACCATGACAGTAATAAACTAAACAAATCCCACCTAGAAATTCCACATATATGCAGAGATGTAGATACTGTGATCTTTTATTTCCTGATTTCCTATTAAATGCCTTACATTATTAGGGTGGTCCATTGGTTTTAGATGGGTTTCCTCTATGGGTTTAAGTTGATTGGCATTTCCACATTGTGTGTGTGTGTGTGTGTGCGTGTGTGTGCGTGTGCATGTGCGTGTGTGTGTGTGTGTGTGCTTGTGCTCTACAATGGGTGGGCACCACATCCAGGGCATTTCCTGTGTTGTGCTCTCTATGACCGTAAACAAGTTACATGGTACAGTTAATAAATGGATGGGTTTCTCGGTCATCAGATAATTTCTGTTTGTGTTGTTTAGTAGCTGCAAAGTGTTTTGCTTTTATTTGTCACTTGGCAGTATTGTGTTTAGCCTTCATTGTATTTCACTTTTTTTGCCCTGCCAGCATGTTGTGTTGAAACAGATGTAAGAGGAAGTGACAATGAAAAAAAAAGTGGAAACAACCAGTATTACTCCACTGTATTGTGTTGCAGTATTTAATTGGTGAGGGCATTTTCACATGGTGTGTCTCTGCTTATGGTTAAGCTGCTTAAGTTGTAAAAAAAATAATTAATAATTAATAAATATGCTGGTGTGTTTTTCTGTTCTCCTTTTTCTCCACATCACTGAAGGTAAGTCTTCTTCTCCCTCTCTCTCCCTCTTTGGTATTTAATAATCTAACTGATTAAATATCTACATGCTTAGCATTTAATGCTCTGAAATACTTACATCATGTACTGTAATAATCTTACTTATAATGTAAAAAAGAAAAGTGCACAATCTGTAATTATTTGGTTGAGTTCAGAACTGGTTTACAGTAAAATACAATAAAGCTCAGTGCACAAAGAGATATTTAATGTTTTTTTTTTGTTGTTTTAACAGTAAATATTCCCTTTGTGATGCAAGTTTATATGCTGTTATCAATTTTGATTTAGTAAAGCATTAAAATTCATTATTACTTTGTTAATTCACTTGTAAATGTGATTCATTCAGTGTAGTCTTGACAAAGGAAGTGGTGGCTAAATGGTTACGGCTTTGAGGCTATGAAGGTTGTGATTTCAGATTGAAGCACTGACAAGCTGCTGTGGTTAACCTACTGTAAATGTCACCAAATCATCAGACAAATGTAATAGATAAGATTGTAAATTATAATTTTCAATATATATTGCAGGGGAATATAGTACAGTATACTGTATAGTACAGTTAAAACTATTTATCTGTAAATAATGTATATTTCAGTATATTTACTATTAGTAAGATCAATGTGATGGCCAAGAAAAGGAACTTATACTCTGTTAGTGCCATTACTAGTAGTAATAAATTACAGGTATGCATCACCTAATCTTTGCAAAATAGTCTGTGAATTAAGCTATTATTGTAACACCATGTTACTGCATATACTTAACTGTGTGAGATATTTTAATGTCATGATGCGCTTACAGTTAAAAATTTCTAAAGAAAATAAAGCAAAAAAAATTATTATAAATTTTTTTAATATGCTATTTTTGCTATATTTATATTTTTATTATTGCTAAGTGCTTAATTAAATAACTACAAACACATATGCAGGTTAATTTATCTATTGTAACAAAACTGCGAGACATGGAGTTATACTGTAGCTTTTTGCCAAATTATACAAAATGTACATTGATATATTAATATAAGCAATTTTAACATAAAATTTCACCATTTGTATTTTTTCACATCTTTGTGACAAAATGCACAAAATATTCTCTAGTTTGCATTGTCTTCGCTTTATTTTGGCAGAAATGAATAAATAAGTATAAATAAATAAGAAATAAAAGCATGTGTTCTACATTAATTTCAATGTAATGAATCCAGATTTCATCAATCACACCAAGAGTTTAAAATAAGCAAACATGTATGATAATTGCATTAGGAATATTTCTAAACATTTTGCTACAGATCATTTTAGCTTAGTGGCATGACTAGGCTCACAAATTGTAACATTTATAGAGTCATTAACTTTTGAAATTACTAATTCCTGGAAGCAGACTAGTCTAGAAATGGAATTTCCTACAGAAACATATCACAATCTCATACTTAACGCCACACTAATCTCATGATGGAGTTATGTTGGGAATATGTGCATAATCAGTGGAGACACTTCATAGACTTCAGCAATTCAAGCTTGAAAGCTGTTGTTTTTTTTCGCTCAGGGGTAATGGAAGGACTTCTGTTCCTTAGCTCATGCAGTAGGCATGAAAAAGATTTGTGAATTAATGGAAATCATTTTGAAATTGAGAAACTATTCAGTACATAACTGGAAAATTTGTGGTGACCTAAAAGTTCTTCTAGGATGACATTTGAGGTACACAGAGCATGTGTGCTTTTCGTGTTTATGGAATTGTTGTGATTAAAGCAAACAGTACAAAATGAAACAGTGGCCTCAAAGAATTGAACACTGTTGGCCAGTGCAATGTGCAACACAAATCACTAGTGGATCTCATGAAAGTATACACTATTCAGAGGAATCTTGGATTGCAAGCGTTTTGCAGGTTGAACGAAATTTTAAAATAAATATTTAAATTTATTTACTTGATTTACTTGAAATTTACTTGATAAACAAGCGAGGTCTTGACAAACTGTATGAGTAGTATGCATGCATTTTTCTTCCAAGCATCACGCGATCACAACTGAGCCAATGGCTCTCTCACGCACGCTGCAGGATTATTGGTAAATGTGTTTATAGTGTGTGTGTAGGATGCGTATTGTGTGTATTTAATTGTGCTGATATTTTTTGCAAATGACCCAAAATGTCTGACATCGTGTTGAGTTGAGCCCATAGTAAAAAAAATTCTGCCCAATGAGATCCAAATGTGTACTGAGTTATATGTGCAAATGTGTATGAACAATGCCGCAAAATCGCTCAGGGCCCAGATTCAAATGCATCCTAGTGGAAGCTGATTCCATCCTGTGAGCCTATTTCCATGAGTAATTTTTGAGTATGTTTGGGGCCCAAAAAGTGTTTGTATGATGAAAAAAAAATAATAATTAAAAAAGAAGTAATAATAATAATAATAATAATAAAAATAATACTTTGAAAAACAACAGGGTTCCCGTACATTTATGACATCAGCACAATTAAAACAGCATTATCAGAGTTATGGTGATGATGTCATAGCCATCTCGTCATCGTGTCGATGTCATAGTGCTTGGGCCCTAATTAGAGATGTTCCTTGTTAAAGCAGTTTGTCAACATTTTTTTTTGTGTGTGTGTGTCTGTGAGAAAGTCATCATACACAGTAGCCCCCTTATCCTCTCCTCTCTTGTCTTACTTCAGGCATGATTATTTTTAAAGCAAAAGTGCAGGTTAATCTGTTATATTTTTACTTTATATTTTGTATTAATTATTTTCTTATAAATATTTTTTGTTTGTGGAACGAATCATTGGAGTTTTCATTATTTCTCATGGGGAAATTTGATTTAAGAGTATTTTTTTGCTTGCAATCCAAGGTTTATCAGTGTTGCCAAAGGTATGCTATCACCTGCCTTAACATACTACTGTATGTACTTGAGTAACATCCTATTTTTAATCCATAGAGTCTGATATGATGTTGGCGTTTCTTTTTTTGCTGAGTATATGTTATAGCTGCCATGGGCCAAGATCATATTAAACCCCATGGATTACGAATTGGATGTTACTCAAGTTTACTGTATACGCATGTGAAGGCAGGCAGGTGAATACTTTCGGCAATATCGTTTACATTCCAATACTTTACATTAAAATTGGTCTCATAATGTTTTTTTTTTTTAGCAGAAATGGATCATAATAGAAATGGGTTTCAATATATTAAGGAAAAGTTTAGAGCAATGAAAGCAGACCAGAAGAACACAAACTGATGTGTGATACAACATTCCAAGGAAAAGTCAACCCATTTGAACTTGCTGCTTGGGATGCATTTGTCTTAGTAGGGCATTAATTTCCTTAGAACGAGTGAGCCAAGAACTATGCTGAGCTAGTAAACAACATGCTAACTGCATACCAGAACCTTGGCTGCCGAATGTCACTCAAAATTTATTTCTTGCATTCACATCTTGATTTTTCCGAACTAAACTAAAACCGAAGTTTACTAAACTAAATATACAATTTTGCACAATTCAGTTTTTACATTTTTGTGTGCAGATCTTCTGACCTGATAGACGAAATCAAATTAAAAATTTGTATTCCTCATATCAGAATGAGTGAAAAACACCTGAATTTGTCCACTAGCAGAAATTTTTTTGTTTGTTGTTCAGTCTAATTAACTGGTGTGTTCCTACAGGCTGCATGCTGGAAGGAAGCAGAGATGTGAAACTCATCACTGCATACACAGGAGACTCAGTACTGCTGCTCTGTTCCTGCACTGACCTCCGCACCACACCTGAGACATTCATATGGAGAAAATACACAAATGGAAGTAACTCGGTAGAGATATCTCCTGTCAGTGAGCAGTACAAAGACAGAGTTCAGATCTTTAATGATTACTTTTCAGGAAAGTTCTCTCTGCTCGTATCACACCTGACTGTAGACGATGGAGGATGGTACAGGTGTCATGTCAACAGCACTGTCTTTAAATCCTTTTTTGTTGAAGTGAAAGGTAACGTGATCTTTTGTATGTAAGTGACCCAGCGTAATTTAGGGTCTGAGTAAATTAATCTTATTTTAAATAAATATATAGACTATATATATTATTTTTAAACAAACAAAAACAAATGCCATTAAGTACATTTATCCAATTTTGCTAAGTAAAGATTAGATATGTTTGTTTTTGGTGTTTGTTTGTGTTGGAGACGACAAGAGATGAAACAAAATGCTCAAAAACTGCTTTTATCATAATATTTTATTTAGTGGTGGGTAAAGTATTCAAATCCTGTACTTAAGTGAAAAGACATACCGCGAGTCAAGTATTACTCAAGTAAAGTAGAAACTCCAGTTCCAAATTAACTTAAGTTAAAGTACAAAAATACTCACCTTCAAATGTACTCAAGTACTCAACACACAAACACACACTGATTCAAACTGTGACTGTGCTGATCTCATTACTCAGCTCAGCTTCTGACTTCAAACATTTTTATTAAGACTTAATTGTATTAAGTGTGTCACACAGGAAACACACTTATTTCATTGTCAGCATTTGGTGAAATTCCTGCTTCAGATACTACACACCACTTGCTTATCTAATGCACTGCCACATTAAAATACAGTGACGTGAAACTACATAATATTTCCAGTATAATGCAGTGGAGTAAAATAAAATAAAAAATCTTCTAATAAAACAGATATGTGAAATATTTACAGTAAAGTAACAAAGCAAGTTTACTTAGTTACCCCATTTTATTTCTTGTAGATGTCATACTTACAGAACCAACCCTAGTGGTTGATGACAAAACAAATCCACACTCAGAAAAAAGTAATGATCAACTTCGCTGCTTTAGCTTTACTAAAGTTTTTGTCATTAGCTCAATGTATTTCCAGGAAAATAAATAAATAAATAATATTTTTTTTTGTTTAATATTTATATTTATTGTCCAGTGTCTCTTCCCTTCGTCCCCTTTGCTGCGGTTTCTGTGATATTTCTGCACATCATCGTAGCTGTAGTCCATTGCAAAACCAGTAAGAAAGGTATTCATGCGTTCAAACATTCAAGCTCTTCTCATCATAATATACATGTTCTTAATCTCTTTTAGCCAGTGACTCTAAATACTGATTCATGCTTCTGCATCAAGTCTACACTGTAGCTACATACAATAGGCTGTATCTTTCACAAATAGCCTGATGTCAACTTTCTCAGAAATGCAAGAAAATGTCACATGGATGCAGACAGCAGGAACTGGGATTAGTCCATCTACTAGCGCTGCATTTTTAAATTCAGTTGAAAATTGCCTGAACATGAACCAAATTGAAAAATGACTAAATGTGTAAATATGTACATTTGCACAAGTTATCTTTACTACACTACAAATACTGCCAGATGATAGCATGTTATTGGCATGAGATTGCCATAAACATCAGTTTGGGTGTCAGTTTTATTTGTCATTGATTGTAGTCCATGAACGGAAAGAAAGAGAGTGGTGAAGAGAATCAGGACAGTTGCATAGAAACCGCAATGCCAACTAGCAGTTTTGCATTATAATTGCAGATTGACACAGACAAAAAGTATAAATGCTCACAATTGCATAGAATTGGTGAAGAAGAATAAATCAGACTTAATGCCAATATCACCCCACACACCCACAAATACAATAATATTAATTATATTTATTATAGACACACATTGCCAAGTATACCATCAATATCATTTATTGTTTTCTGTATTGTTTCCACTCATTCCAAGCTGCTATGCAAGCATATAAAAGGGGAAAAAACCTTGAATGCACTCGAGTTGTTTAGGAGTTTAGCTGCATGAACTGACTAAATGTTTATTTGTTTATTTTACTCTCCAGGTTCTGATCGAGCTCATTGCAGCAGAACTGATGAAGATGGAACAGTAAGACTATAGTAGAGAAGAATGGTGACCAAGGAATTTTACAGTAATTTGGAAATAAAACCTCAATTCAGAGAAACAGAAAACCGGCCATTGTTTTTAGTTTTAATATGTTACCATAGAAAATGGAAAAAAAAAACCTTTGTCTAATAAAAAATATATATATATATGTTAATAAATGGAAATTTGGAATACCAACACTTTGGTAAATGTCTTTTATCAGATTTGCAGTTGACTATTTGCTTTGAACGGTTATAAGGGTATGCCACATACCAGAAGTTCAAGAGAATTCAGTTTTTAATTTATTCTTTATCATGAAATATGTCCGCTCATAGGTTTTTTATTTTATTTTTTATCAACATAAGGTAAATTTCCTATTGTTAGGAGTTTGCATTTAAATACATGCTTTAAAATATAAAGTGTTTTGTTGTATGAGGTTGTATCATTAGTCAGATATACCTCTATAAATCTAACGTTAACCTTGTTTTTAGAGACTCTGTGTAACACCTATTGTAGAATTAATTAATAATAGAATTAATAAACTACTATATAGCTATATATTGCTCCACTTACATCCTCATCTGTAAACCAGAGTGGACCCACTCAAGCTCCTTTATTTATTTATTTATTTATTTACTTGTTTGTTTGTTTGTTTTAATAAAATAAATATGATTCACAACATCTTTAATATCTTATGGAATAAGTGCAATACAAAATAAATAGGAAATAAATATCAGTCACCCCATATGTCATTGGTGTTACTGTTACACGAAAAGAGTTTTTTATTTTGAAATCCATTTCACAATTTTAAATTGTTCCTGCGTCAGAGGTCACTAGATGTAGAGCACTGGACAAATGCCAAATGTCAGATATGTCGCTCTGCATTTGTTTAGAAATGTCATTATTTCCGCACGATGCTGGTCAAGATATACATGTTTTATAAATGTGTGTTTGTTGCTGTGCTCTGTTGTGTGTATGTGTGTGTGTTCAGTGTCCAGTGTATTCAGCGTATATTGTCTCTAGGTCACTTTGCTAAAAACTCCAGTCCATGTTTTCCGCCTGCCACACTGTGGTTCCTGGCCTGAGACTGGCGCAATGAGCAGGACACTGTTGCAACACAGGAAGTGCCGACGGGAGAGAGTTAGGTAACTGTTTCTGGTGTTCTGTGTATTCTAGCTTACAACTGACTCTGATTCTTGCTTTGGCTTATTAATTCACTTTGTGTGTATAGTCATGTTGTTAGCAGTTGTATTAATTGTGCATCATCATACTGTCTGTAACCACACTGTACTGTTGTACTGTATATGTACCGGAAGTAGAGGTGTAATTTTCATTAATAATGAGGAATTTAATTGTTGTTCTGTTTATTCGTTTGGGCTGGATCCACACTGAAGCTGTTCCCAGTGTTGTTTGCTCATATTTGTTTTGTTGTTTATGTCTTATACTCATTTGTATATGCTTGTAATATCTCACATATTCTAAAGAAACGCTTTTGGCCCATTTTCTCTTCTGCAGCTATAACACCACTGTGGTTCATTTTCCAAGCATCTAAAACAAAACCCTCATCCATTTTCACACTGCACAACCGAACAGAATGCAGGTGTGTTTTCTTCTCCTCCTCCTCATACAGCTTCATGTCACAGAAGGTGAGAGATAATCACTTGGGTCTGATAAACACACACACATAAAAAGGGGCCCAAAATATATATACTGTACACACTTCAACAGCTGTAATCTGTGCCTTTTTTTTTTACTCGAAATAAATTATGGCAGCAAAGTACTATGTCTCCTTTAAAGATGTCGGTAGTCACACCGATGTTGAAGCTATCATGTGACCATCAGAAGACAGCCAGAGAAAATGGCGAGGCATGCTTTACTTTTAACCAACACAAGGTCATTTTGAAGTCGTATTGTAAATTCGTATAATGTAAATTTGCTCGGTGCACTACAGGAAGGAATTTCAGTATCATACAGGGCAATCCTTATGGACGCTATAGTCAATGTTTTAGTCAGTAGTTTGCCGAAATCAAAGCAAACACTGACTTAAAGTTACTTTTATTCAATCAGCAAGTTTTTTCTTGATTTTCTTGATTAGAAATGACACAGGTATATCCTAGAAGATAAAAGATGATAAAACAATGTATAAGAGGCATCATTGTGGAAAAAAAAATATTAGTCACCTTTTATTTACATTTGAACAAAAAGTGGTATGTCCAAAATTATTCATACACTTCTCAATAATCAATAAAAAAATCCTTTATTGGCTATTACAGCAAACACTTCCTATACAGTATTTGCTGAGCTGCTTCTCCACTGGTATTTTGTCCATTTATCTTTAGCGATGAGTTCGAACTCTTTCAGGTTGGATGGTCTCCTTGCCATCACCCTGATCTTTAGTTCCCTTCACAGATTCTCAATTGGATTTAAGTCAAGACTCTGGCTGGACCACTGCAAAATGCAGAGGTGGAAAGTAATGAATTACATTTACTCGCATTACTGTAATTGAGTAGATTTTTTTGTGTACTTCTACTTTT
>JAQQZT010000012.1:34373266-34388021 GCA_030068275.1 Clarias platycephalus | reverse complement strand
CGAGCCTGGCCGGGAATCGAACCCGGACCCTGGAGGTGCAAGGCGACAGTGCTAACCACTACACCACCGTGCCGCTGCATAAATTATAATAATAAAATAAAATAATATTAGGCTCATCTATGACTTGAAATTCCAGAGATCCCAAACCCATTGAGCAACCATGCAATGCACAGGACAGACAAGTCAACAAATATATAAATAAGCAAAATCTACTTCGCCCTATGATGCATCACAACTGTGCTGTATCGTGTGATATTGGCTTTATAAACAGTTCCAAAAACATCCTTTATTATCGACAGATTAGGATTTGTTTGTTCATTTTGCCAGCTATTTTGGTGCACCAACACATATATCTTTCCATGCCTGGTGGAACTAACTAACCACATCAGGCACAGCTGGCGACCGACAGTTTTAATTAACAGGGGTGAAATTTGTTTTAAATAAACGAATTATTTGTTTATTTGTAGTCAAAAGGTGAAGAGAAAATAAACATATAAGTGGTGAACAGTCCTATAAATTATGTTTATTTCTCTTTATATTACCACTTCTGGCACCACTTCAATTCTGCGTTTCTGCTCTAGCGCAATATGTAAGGTATAAAAACACTTGTCCCACACACCAAGTACTGCCTTTGATCAGGGGTTGGAGAGCAATTTGTAATTCAGCTGTGTTGTAAGCTAGTTAGCTTTGTAGCTGTAAATAAAAGATCATGAATAGTTCAGTGGAATTTCTGAAGGACTTAGAAGCAATTATTATTAATCCAAAGTGTTTTTTTTTTTTTTTTTTTTTTTTCAGCCTAAAGATGGCCACCGTCACTTGCACTGACACATCTTTGGACCTCATGCTAAAAATTCAAGTGAATAAGTACCGAATGCAAATGTAACACTCAAAACCACCCCAAGCCTTTTATTTACTGGAGTATTCATGGAGTAATGAGGGAACAGGCCACACTGGTTGTCAGCCGTTTGTTCCATTATTTCTGATACCCCAAAAGGGGTGGGGATAGGTGTGAAAATGTCTGTAATTTCAGAACAGTTAATGCCAAAGTTTTGGCAAACCCCTTAAATTAAAGCTGAAAGTCTTGACTTCACTCACATCTTCAGTGTTTCATTTCAAACTTCAAAACTGTCTGTTCCAAAATGTATGGATCTAACTATAGACCTTCAGACAGAGATGAAAGACTGTTAGTGACTCAGCTGCGCAGACATGTAGAAGAAGTTTGTTCCACCACCTAGCCATTACGAAAAAAAAAAAAAAGTTCAAGCATTTAAGCTTTGCCTACAAGCCAAAAATTATAAGAGAAAATTACAGTTGGAATTTAATTTGTACAACGCACAAATATGACCATGAAACCTTGCCTTAATAGATCTATTTAGAAGACCAACACATTCAGCTGCCGTTGAATGCTCCACCAGTACTACAATGTTACAATAAACCTGTATATGCTCATTGATCAGCCATAACATTATAATGCAATCCAATATCGTACGGGTTCCCCTTGTGCTGCTGGGCAGCTCTGGCCCCTCAGGGCATGACTTCACAAGATCTCAGTTTACTGGTATATAATTGATAATCAGTGCTATTCAATTCTCCTGGCAGTGGTGTTAGTGTTGTGGCTGATTGGTTGTTAGTTTCTCAGCCTTTTGAGGGGTCGTTACAGCAGACCATATAATCGGCACAACAACTCAGCACAGGTCCTAACGCGATGCCATTCCTGACACAACCCTCCCATTTTATCTGGACTTGGGATGGCACTGCATTTAGTGGCTGGGGTTTGGACATTGGCTGGGAATCTAATCCAGGCATTTCGCATGCTAGGCAAGAAACCTACCTCTGAGTCACCAGTGTCCTTGTGGCTGATTAGCGTATATAAAGTATTCTGTTTATGGGAAAAGAACATCACTATGACTTGATCAATCTAATTGAAGGGGTGACGTGATACAGAGAGTTGTTAACACTCATGAGTTGGTTATTCTTTCAATACTCTCATGTCTGAAGTCATTTATTAATCTTCTTTTTCACACGTTAGCCTCTATATTAAAAACAAGGTCTGTGGTCATTAATTATGCTACTGGATTAGTAAAATAAACTTTGTCCTTGTAAGGTCAGGGATACTTCTTCTAATCTTTTTGAGGGATAAGGTCGCTCAAAAAGATTAGATTTAAACCTAACTGACTTTGCAATGCAATGCAATGGAGTTCTTAAAAAATAAATAAATAAATAAATAAATAAAGAGCTTTAATTCTGAACAATATGGTTCTCCAATGTTTATAATTTGGAAATACAGCGTTTCAAAGTTCAGCTCATTTTTCGCTGGTTGAAACAATCGTACACAACCGTTTAAAAAATGCATGGTGCTGGTAAATGTGCAGCGGCAGTGTGATGTTGTCAGTGGTGTCTCGTTGCAATTCATATCTTATTTCTAGTCCCACCTGTGCATACTCACACACACACACACACCTGCTATAAAGCCCAGCCTTGAGCAAAGGAAAGAACTTTCAGCTTTGTGTTCAAATATATAAGTATGCTGATCAGGGCTGAGAGATTAAAAGATGATCTGACAAGATGGCCTGGAGCTACGGAACACAACACCGCAAAGAAAGACGCACTACAGGAGAGTGAACAAACCACAGTGTTATTTTCTGTCTGAGTCACCAAATGGTGCGTAGGTGGTGTGCTGCCACATCATCACTCACTTCCTGTCAAACATGAACCGAATTACCATGTTAACACTAACTCACCCATCCTGGAGAGACAGGACTGCAGCCTATTAACTGCAGTGTCAAAGCGCCCTGGGCTAAGTTCCAATTCTGCTGTCAACATGCCCTCTCTGAAGTGCATGTCATTTACGTAACACCAGTGTGCACGACTGTTCAACAGCGCGATGTTATTTCCAATCATACTTACAAGAAGAAATGGGCTTGCTCGCTTACTTTTGTGCTAAGTAGAAGTATTTGAGGACTCAATTTGTCATTCACTTATCCCTAGAAACGGCTTTATACCAATTGGAATATTTTTGGAAGGCCGAAGGAAACCAGACAACCCAGAGGAAACCCATACAGACATTGGGGAAAAAATTTAAATCCGTACAGACAGTAACTGAGGTCAGGGTCAAAACAAGGACACAAAAGGAATACAATAAAACGTTACATTTAAAAACATTCATGTACGATTCAGAAGAAACAAAATTATTTTAGATATCAAGTATATCATTTTGTTCATAAGCAACTTTGTGTACTGTACATGTAGATGTCTGAAAAAGTAACTGCTTGCTGATAAAAATCACTACTTACAGTACAAGGGCGTCTATGTTTAATATAAAAGGTCAAAACTCATCTACGCCTTCCGAGTAGGTTGTGCTCCGGGGATGCTCATATAATAATCATCTAACACACTTCAATTGAAAGAAGCACCATAACAGCCCTCAAGATGGACGACTGCCAAAGGATGGGGGGAAATGATGGCAACCGGACAAGAAAAAAATGTTAAAAGCAGTACTGGAATGCAGCCTAGTGCTTTTATAGCCTTCCATTTATAGCCGTTCTCTACATATGGAACACGGACTTGATTCGAGACAGCTGAACTTCGAAGGGTTTTCTTTTTTTTTTTATGCATTATTTTTTTTAACTGCTTATACTGTTTGGTCAAAGAACACTGTGTTCGACTGCACCAGTGCCTTCTGGGTAAGTTGAGCTCTTCCAACCCTCATCTAATGCCCTTCAGCTGACAAAGTAACAGATAGGCCCTTGTGATGGAGGGCAGCCAAGTGGTAAAGGGAAAAAAGGGAATAGGGGAAATGTTTTTTTTTTTTTTTTTAAATAACAGGAATAAAACACAGCAGGTGACAGGATCGGTCAGCTCTGAAAAAAGAAAACAAAAACGAGAGAGAGAGAGAGAGAAGAGTTTGTCTGATTCACAGTAATGCAACGGAAATGCTGCAGCACATCAAAAACATCGAAAACACACATCTCAGTGTTTACTGTAAGATCAAAGTGATGACATCATACAGGAATACAAAAAAGAGAGCAGTGCATAACAATTCGTCAAGTGTGTGCGAAGTGTCACAGCGAGGCAGAGTAGGGTTAGTAATTCAGTACCAACCTGCAGTGCAGTCGTCCCGATCATGATCGTCTCTTGTCTGCTTCTTCTCTGACCACACGCTCAACGTAGAGTGTGCAAGTCGGCGTGCAGTGCCGCCTGCTGGGGATTATAAATAATGAACAGGAAAGCTAGATCAAGGCGAAGAACTAGGCCTACTGTATATACATAACGGGGGAATATTCTCCTATACCATCCTCCATGTGGACATGTCACACGATCAGCTTCGTATTCCCACACCGTCAGCTCAAAACTCTCTCACTCTCTGTCTCACACACACACACACACACACACACACACACACACACACACACACACACACACACACACACACACAAGCTTTGATAAGGACATGGATTGAAAATCATAGACATTTCTGTAAAGCCTTAACTTTCCTGGGTTAAAGATTAAACATGCATTGTACTGAATAGCATTTCTTTATGTTAAACATAAAATGATAAAAAACATTTAAGATTTGGAAATGTCCTGAGGTTATAAAAGCAATTGCTCGTATTTTTTTTATAAATCCTGGGGTAAAATGTGATGTTACAGATTTATGTTCGGAAAAGCTTTAAAAGGTAAGGAAAGCTTTAAAGGGTAACATTTAGCATAATTTATGTTAGGAAACTCGTGTGGCACCTGCATGGATTGTTTAGTAAAGTTGCAGCTAGCAAGAAAGCACTTGTCGCATTGTCAGTGTTTACAAAAATATCTAAGCGTTGGTTAAAAATAGGTGGGAAGAAGCGTAAAAGACACCTGATTTTAGTCCGTGGTAAATTAGTTCCTCTTTAAACAATATCAAGCTAGCAACAGCTTTAGTCAGAATCGCTATTAGCTATAGGGATATAATATTTCTGACCATAGAAGACTATGCTAACATCTAGCTTGATGGGATCACTGATGCGGCTCGATATTACAGGTGCCGCCACAGTGGCTTGGTGGTTAGCACTGTCGCCTCTACGGAAGTATGTTAGTGCCAAAATTCCTCAAAGCAAAATAACAGGTTGAATTACATGAACTGAAAAAAACGTGTTGCAATAAAAATTTTGACTTTTTCTGCATTGCAATTTGATCTGAATTGAAAAAAATCCTTAGAGCATTTACAATGGTTGAAATTTTTGCCACTGCAATTTATTGTGTTTGCACATTTCAAGTGAAAATGTAATTCAAGCATTTAAAATTCAATGCAAAAATATTCAAGTCACTAAATTGCAGTTCAGAAATATTTTCAAGTGTTAAAAATACAATCTTTATTATTTTTCAAGCTTACAAATTCAGGTCGACAAAATTCAGGTAATAAAATTCAAGTCGAACAAATTCAGGTCTCCACATCCGGGGTATCACAGGAAGAGCAGTGGAGTGCCGATTGCTGCTGTCCGTGCCGCAGTGTACTTTAAAGTGTGCTTCCTGCTCCCTGTGCAGTAGACTTCTCAGAAACTACTTACCGATCGGAACGCAGCACTCTTAACTAACAGGCTGGGTTGCCAGTTGCACAATAAACTGTTAAAATTACCCCTCTGCTGTAAACACTACAGTATATTAAAAGCAAAGCCGGCGCTCTTTCATTCACACGCGAGAGCGATTGGTTTCCCACCCCTGCGCTCGGTAATATTACAGTCTGTGGAAAAATTCTGTACAGCAGCAGAAACAAATTTAGGAAGCAGTCAAACAGCAAGGGTTCAGCGAGTGACACCAGAGTAACTGCAGACGAAAAGAAACTGATAAGGACAATTCAAGACAAAGAATAAAGATAGATAGATAGATAGATAGATAGATAGATAGATAGATAGATAGATAGATAGATAGATAGATAGATACTTTATTGATCCCGAAGGAAATTCCAGATATCCAGCAGCAGTAGAGACAGTAACAGTAAAACAGGTTATAGACTGCACACTGTATATCTTACATACAGTCAGTTAATGTGACAGGGTTAATGTGAGAACTGACCAGAGTTACTAAGTGCAATGATGGACAAAAACTACAAGATATATAAAAAGGATATAAATAAAAAAAGAGGAGTGGGGTTAATTGCAGTGCAGCCATTGATGTACAATTTTATATGTGACAAAGTCACAGTGCGACAGGTATTAATCGTTTAAAGACTTATGACTTCATACTAAATATTAAACTTAAACTGAAATGTTGTAATTGCATAAAATAATTTGTGAAATGTGTTTTTTTATTTTATTTTAATCAGACTGACATTAAACCGTACTATCCACACTTTACGTTTTTCTTAATTACAAAGTTTTTATGGTTACCTTTATTATTAAGCAATATAAATTTAACAAAGTGTAAACAGCATGTACAGTATGTTGTTGCTGCTGCTGAGGAAATTAATCCCATCTGGTTGCTGAATGTAACTGTACATTTCCGAGCGCAGGGGCGGGAAACCCATCGCTCTCGTGTGTGAATGAAACAGCGCCGGCTTTGCTTTTAATATAGCGTTCACGGCAGAGGGGTAATTTTAACATATTACACCCTTTATTGTGCAACTGGCAACCCGGCCTGTTAGTTAAGAGCGCTGCGTTCCGATCGGTAAGTAGTTTCTGAGAAGTAGACTGCACAGGGAGCAGGAAGCACACTTTAAAGTACACAGTGTGTGAATGTTGACTGAACGATCATAAATAGACCAAAAGCGAAACGAAAATAACGAAAATATGGGAATAAATACAATGGTAATCACCACTGGCCTCCACTGTCCGTAGTTAGACTTAGTAGTATCAGTTACTAGATAGATGGATATTACCGGTATCAAAGTTCCTGTACTGGTATCAAGGGGTCTTGGTTAAAATTTGTTTGATTTCTTAAATTTATAACGTGAAAAACAATATTGTCTCTTTCTGTTGTAGCTCATCCACCTCAAAGTTCCTGGTCGTTCTGAGATGCTTTTCCGCACGACACGGTCGTATAGAGTGGCTATTTGTGTTCTAACGTTCTAAAGTGTTTCCCAGAACTACATAGGAAACCGTGCCACAGTCGGAGTTACCGTTAACGGTTTCTTATGCAGTGCTTTATCATACGTCCAGTTACTACACACTACTGTACACACTTTCCCTTTAGCTACACTCACACACGCTTCAGCAGTAGCGTAGACACAGTAATTCACACGTCTTTGTCTTCGCACAGCAATGTGATAATCAGCCACGTCCACGTTCATTCACTATATATTTAGATCACTATTCTACTTCTGTGTTGTTGGAGTCTGTACTCTGATTGATCTGTGAGGAGGTGCTGAGGCTCTCTGATTTCATCTTACTTTGGAAGTGTCCAAAATGCTCCACATCCATCCTTTAGATTCGAGGCACAAGTATACACACCGAAAACACACACACACACACACACACACACTGGTTACACATGTACTGTAACCAGCATCTTGCTGCGAAAAAAGATTCACTTGAACAAGTCTAGGTCGTGTGCCTACTTATATCTTAGACACACACACACAAGATACCCAACTGTGGTGCATGTTCCTAATTAGTCTGTTTCTGCTGAGAGTGTGTGTGTGTGTGTGTGTGTGCGTAATACTAAAATGACTGATTACAGCAATGCAAATTTAAATGCATTCGAATGTTGGTTGATTACAGTAGCATTAGTAAGTCGGGCCTCCGTCACACTCCAACGAGGACCATCCTGAAAATATCGAAGAACACAGTGGGAATGGGGGCAAAATGGAAAAATGTGCATTTATCAAGTTCATACTACCTTCTAGCCGCGTGTCACTTGACATGGACGGGGAAGGTTTAATGGTCTTCTGACTGAGTTGCCATTGGGACATCACTGTGTAGGTGTCTCACAATACGATAGATGTCTCACAATTACCTCTTCAGGCTTGGTAGATCCATGCCATGCTGTAGAAGAGGTTATTGTGAGCCCGCCGTTGACGTAGCAACAACGCGGTGATGTCCCAACTCAGTCAGAACACCATTACACCTTTCCTCAGTGAAGTACTTCCATCGTTCATTGGTCAAACATGTTGCTAATACGTTCTTTTGAAGTTCTTCCTGCGTCTTGCTTTGATCACGGTCTCACCAGGCTTATTCTGAACAAAGCACGGCATCTCCATGTCAAGTGAGACGATATTATAGTACATCCTTACCGGTTTCTGCTACGTTCCTTCCAAGTTGTACAAGTTCACCCAAATCTTTGAGGAAGTAGTGGGAACGTAGCTCAGTGTGACGCGGTGTAAGTTAGTTAACCACTTTGTTGGCATTTTGTTTGTTTGTGTTGGTCAGACAGAAAGAAAGGAAGAAAGAGAGAGAGAGATCCATGAGAAGTTTTACTTGCCATGTACTCATTTAAAAAAAATCAGATATCACTAAGGAGTTTGTGTTACCTAACCAAGCTACACACTCATATACACACACACACACACACACACACACACACACACGCACGCCATGTGTCCTTTCATATTTCAGTGGCGGCGCAGGCTGTTCCGCGGTCTTTGCAGTCTTTCGCCGCGTGTATCTTCCTTTTGCTCGAAAACCAAATCAGTCACAGCATGGAAGAAGGAAGCGTCGCGTTTTCATTAACACTCCTTCCTCGCCAGGAACAAAGTGTTCAAGTGATTTCTTTTTTCTTCAGGTGGAAAAACAGAAATGCTGTGAAGCATAATTAATGGTTCATCTTTGTAGCATGGATTTTTTTTTTCTCATCATCTTGACATGATTTATGTCTATATACTGTATGTACAGTGAATACGCATCCATGTGATGTTGAAATCATGATTGCGTTTCCAATAGTAGACATATAATTTCCAATAGTAGACATATACTGTAATTCAAGGTTCACTTAACTTCAAATAGGCACTTTATAGAAAATAAATTAAGCTAAATGTAAACAAATTAAAGTTGAATAGGGTTGAATTAGTTCATTGTACCATAACATCAACATGACCAACAGGTTAACTGAACAACGTCGATCACCAATTATACAGGGATCAGCGACGCCCGAGACTCAACCACGCCCGCAGGGACCAAAGGCCGGCCACAGAAAGGCTCATGCATTAGAAATGTAAAGGTCTCATACAGTATGTTAACAAATTAACGCAGGTGATACTGTAGATCTCACCCAGAGTGCTTCAGCTGAAAAACCCATCAGATATACATTTTTGTTTTTTATACTTTAGTCTCCTTTTATTTCAATCCTCCTTCAAAAAGAGAACAGCAGGGCGGAGCAACAAGCCGAGTGTAAGCCTCCTATGTGAGGTCACATTAGGGGGAAACATCAAATTAATTTATTAAAGTCTAAGGCCAATGCAAAAATAATAATAATAATAATAATAATAATAAAATGCATAGTAGGCATCCTTTAAGGCTAAAAGTTGGGAAAAGAGTATATATTTTGTGCATCTAGTGCGTGTTATAATACTTAACTAAAAACTTAGCAAATGCTGTAAAGGTACTGTATATAGATAATGTGTTGTTATGACTTGCAGCCATGGAGCGGTGTAATGAAGCAGGGTTACTGTTAACACCCTGCGGTGTAGAGAGTTTAATTCTGTTTACATCACATTTTTAATGAATAATCATATTAGAACAATGTTACGCATTTATTTTCCTTTCATAGTTACACTCAGGTAACCGTCTAACCAATCAGCCATTTAGCGCGGTATAAATCCTGATAGGAGCGTAATAGGGACTTAATATCGGAGACCGTTTAGTGGCCAATAAATGGGGGAGATTTTACGCATTTAATTAAACGAGCGTAATAAAGTTCACCCGAGCGCTTTCGGCTTGTTGCTCATGTTCGGAGCTGAGCGCTCGTTACACTGATTTGTTGCTGGTGCGAGGATGCTGAAGACGCTCGCGAGTGAAGCTGATGTGTTCTCTGGGAGTTCATACCGCATGTGTGTGTGTGAGAGTGAGTAAGATGCAATGAGAGGACATGCCTCTTTCATCTGTTGACTACAGTTTCCTACTGTATGATCTTACCTGCTGTCATTCTCTCACACCTCCTTATTTAGTTTCTAACAGACCAGGAATTTTCTAGACATCTACTGTATATACCTGAGCTCAGACGTTCACTCGTTTGTCTGTGAGTGTGTGTGAGTTCTTCTCTAAACGAGGTCAAAAGCTTTACTTATTTAACAGCGACGCTGTAGGAGGTGTTTCCGCAGCGGTGTGTGTGTGTGTGTGTGTGTGTGTGTGTGTCAGTGGTTGTGCGAGAAGAGGTGGCCTAAATCACAGCAGCGTGAACTTTAAAAGATTCATGAAGAGACATGTTCACTAAACACAAACTGGAAGGATTCTCATCATGCGAGCGCGACACACTCGGTATCGCACACCTCGCTGATTATTATTATTTTTTTATACCAGTGATGTTCTCTCTCTCCTTGATATATTATATTTCAAAGACGTGTTTTTATCATATTATAATTTTTTTAAATAGATCCATATCTATACCTTTTTTTTTTGTAAAGGAAATATACAAATTATACAACACAAACATCGAAACCTGTAATAAATCAGTCAATCAGTGATTAACCGGGGCTTTAAACCGAGGAAAAAAAACAAACAGATGAATAAACATTTTATTTATGGGACACTATTAGAAGAATAGGCGAGTCTGAGGCACCATATTATATGCTGTACCAACTTTGTTATATCATGTCTGCATAATTATGTACAAAATCATTCAGTATTTCCAATAACATTACAGGAGAATATATGTACGGCTGTAAAGAAAAAAAATATAGTACAAGACAGACCAGTTTTCAGATGGAAACAAAAAAACCTAATGTACGCTCCTGAGATTTGCATAAAAATAGAAAGGAGTGAGTGTGACGAAATTACCAGAAGAACTCGTATTCTCCAGCATGTTCAGTAAAACCTAACAGCTGTTTTCTTAAAACTCCTGATTTTAAGCAATGAGTTTTCACTCCAAATATTTATTTTATTACTATTTATTGCTCTTTATAGACGTTTCTTTTACGCAGAAATGTTTTCAAAAGCATCTTTTGATTTTTCCATATATTTGTATGTGCGCGAGACTTTTGCTCACTACTGTATATAGATAGATAGAAATTAATGAATAAATGAATGAACGAGTAACTCAAAGTAAATAACTGATTTAATAGATATTTATGCATCTTTACCATAGGTTACGATTGCAAAAGGAATTATGTGTCTAATAAATAAGTAAATAAATAAACAAACAAAATGAAAATGACAAACAAGTGAACGTTTTCCTCCACGGTTGTTACTATAGAAACGATGCGGTGTCGGAGCGAGCGCATGAATGTAACCCTGTGATGTGGAGCTGCGCCGCTGTCAGAGCTGCTGTTACAGAACATGAATCAACACGGGGGTACGGAAAGCTCGACTCTTCTCTCGCCGCTCCGTCTGTCTCATGCGCTTCCTTCTCTCGCGGCTTGGACTCGAGCCACGGCTCACAGCGAGGTGAAGTTTGGAGAGCGCTGCAGAGGAGGAGCGGCGGACATCAAAACCGACGAGCGGGGTTACGAGTCCTCTCGCTCCGCTTCACTTTGAGGCATGCGTTTTTCTTTTTCTTTTTTACATTTCCCCCCTCATTCTCTTTCTTTCTCTCTGTCCCTCATTCATGCACTCCGTGGGCAGTTGTGAGGCTGTCAGGACGGCGAGCTGGAGGGCTGTGGGTAATGAGAGGAGATGACAGGAGAGATGTTTGGAAAGAGAGACAGCGAGCGTGAGACACACAGAGAGAGAGAGAGAGAGAGAGAGAGAGAGCATGATGTAGAGTGAAAGTGTTGCAGCTTAACTGCTCAGTGTCAGATATTTGGCCTGAAGTTTACAACCTCAGTCTAGACACTGAGTCTCTCTCTCTCTCTCTCTCTTGCTCTCTCTCTCTCTCTCTTTTGTTCTTTCTTATCTGTCTTTTTCTTGACATCTTCATCTTTTTCCCATCTAGCTCTCCTCTGGTTTCTCTCTTGTACTGTATGTACACTCCTACACTCATTCCCTCCCACACAGAACTTCAAGAAACAAGAAGAGCTACAAGGATTGAAGATGGTTTATTCAACTAAAGCAGCTACAATTAAATAGCACAGCAGGATACAGAAGATTGCAGTCTTCTTTTGATATTATTGAAATATAAGTTTTCGAAACTGCTGAGTTCTGATTTTAATATTGCTTAAACATGACAGATTGCCAGTTTCTGAAACCTGGCGTCCCCGCCTCACAGCTGAAGCATCCCGAGCTCAGGTTTCTAACTGCGTGTTGCAAGTTTCTTGTTCTTCTACTCTGCTAAAGGTTCTTCAAGATCGGTGCTACAGTATACATATCTGGGACTTAAAAGGTAAAAGTAGAGATACCCTAGGTCAAATATTACACAAGTAAAAGTAGAAGTCCACCATTTACATTTGTACTTGAGTAAAAGTCCAAAAGTACTCATCTTGAAATCGACTTCAGTTTCAAAACGTACTCTGCAACCATCGTCACTTCTGATTTCTAACACCTGCTACATAATTAGGGAAGGCAAATCGTGCAATTACGCATAATAGCCAGCAGCTGGCGATATTACAGCTTCAAATACTGTGTGTCACTTTGGCTAAAAGTAATGCAATGGCTTGCAGGACTCTAAAGACATTAGTGAAGTAGAACGTACAGTTATTTGCTGTAGAATGTAGAGGAGTGGAAGTAAAAAGTATGAATTGGATTAATGGCGGCAGGGCGCACTAGTGGTTAGCACTGTGGCCCTACACCTCCAGGGTCTGGGTTTGATTCCCACCTTGGGTCTGTGTGCATGTTCTCCCCATGCTTGGTGGGTTTCTTTTGGGTTCCTTCCTCCCACAGTTCAAAGACATGCAGGTTAGATTAAACGAAGTCCTACCACGTTTGTTAAAAATGGGAATAAATACAATGTTAATCACCACTGACCTTCACGCTCCCTAGTTGTACTACAGATGGATGGATGTATGGATGAAATAGATCTAATAATACAACTCAAGTAAAGTACAGATATGTGAAATATGTGCTTAAATGTACTTAAATACCTTCCACCTCTGTCCAGTTTCTGCCCCATTGTGTCCTGCACGTGATCCACCTCTACAGCATGATGTATTCTTCCAACATGCATCAAGTTTTGCTAAACTCCAGGCATGTATGCCAACCATGCTAGACTGGTGTGCCAACCATGATTCAATACTTTCTAGCGACGCTCAAGGTAGCCTTGTCAATCAAGTGCTCTGGGGGCGGGGACTGTGTTTGGGTGCTCAAGGGTGAAACTTGTGGTGTACATTAATGGTGGTGGTGGCAAGTTCTTTTCTAATGATAACAAATATGGGCAGATCGATAATTAGTCATGTTATAATGACATTTTATTGCTTTCTAGGCTAAAGTGTTATACAGTACAGTATACTGTTTATACAGTATTTAGTTTTCACAAACACTGCTCACGACTTTGCAATTTCACTTAATGTAGATTGCTATGACTGGCCGCACCAGCTACGAAAATCAACACATACTGTAGAGAAATTTGCAGGAATGTCAGTTATGCCAACTTAAAAGTCCCGCCCACTTTGTTTGTTTGACAGATCTAAATGATAAGGGATAAGATTGCTGCCCAAAAGGTTAGAGTAATATTACAGTATTTATAGAAAAATGTTTAATTTGTGTTCGCATTAAAGTTTTGGCACCCATCATTCAATGCAATTGCGAAGACGTGTTTGTTTAAATTCTAATTACATCCCTAATTGTGTGTGAAATCATTTTAAATGTGAAATGGTATCATGTTTCCCATAATATTGGGTAAAAAAAAGTTCTGACATGACAAGTACGACAGCATGCTGCCTTACTTTGCTACATTGCTATTTTTGATGTTTCTGAAAAAGCCGCTTGGTTTTTGTCAGAAAGATCTAGAGGTCATGTGATAGCGAGTTCATGAAGCGGAGCGGTGAACTCGCGTCACCTTCTTCTGCAGTGACTTTGTACAACAGAGTCGTATCGAGGAGACATTTTTTATTCAGTTAGATTTTTGTTTTCAGCAGTGTGTGTGTGTGTGTGTGTGTGTTACCTCATCAGTATTAATTTGTGTTGAAATGCTCGGGACGGCCCAGCCGATGAACTCCAGCCATTTCACATTCGTCACAAAAGTAAATGGCTGTCACAGAGGGCATTGCCACGTATCGATCCTGACTGTGTATGTGTCTATGTGTATGTGTTTGTGTTTACCTGTGTGTGTCTGTATTGATTGTTGTGGTTGGCTTCCAAGTGAGGTAGGTTGAAGGAAGGAATGAAAATGCCAGAAGAGAGAGGAAGACAGAATGACCACGAGGATTCGATCAGAGATGAGACGGAAGAGGTGTCAAAAACATGAGGCTCCAATATGAAGTGCCGTCTCTGATGTTCGGGGAAATCGCTGTGGAATGAGAAAAGGCTGTAAAGCTGCTGCAAGCAAGATAGCTTTCGCCCACCGAACCTCTGTTTAACAACGTATTCTTTTCTGTAGCTCAAAAATCTGTTAGAAATCCATTCACACACAGAGCTGGCCTGTATAAGATACCTACCTTATTGCAGAGGTGGTTTCTGATTGGCTGATTTGGATAGACTGTACTAAAAGTTGCTAATTAGCTCAGCCCTGAAACCCTAACCCACTATTATATTCAGTATATATCTCTAGCATGTCTTGCATTATAGTCATAGCAGTCATAGTTTGGTTTTCCAAAAATGTG
>JAQQZT010000012.1:34362880-34373166 GCA_030068275.1 Clarias platycephalus | reverse complement strand
TATTATATTCAGTATATATCTCTAGCATGTCTTGCATTATAGTCATAGCAGTCATAGTTTGGTTTTCCAAAAATGTGTAGCAAGGGGGTGGCATGGGCGCTTAGTGGTTAGCAATGCCCCCTTGCACCAAAAGGATCTGGGTTCAATACCCATCTCTGTGTGCATGGTGGGTTTCCTCCACAGTCCAAAGACATGCAAATTATGCTAACTGGCATTCCCAAATTGCCTGTAGTGTGTAGATGAGCATGGGAGTGTGTGTATATGTGTATGCCCATAGATGGATCGACATCCTATCTAGGGCGTACCCCGCCTTGTGCCCTAAGTTTCTGGAAAAGGCTGCAGTACCCGGGCGACCCTGTATAGAGACTTAAGCGGTATAGACAATTAAGTAGTGAGTGAGAGTAACAAGGGCAGTGGTGGCTCAAGTAGCTAAGGTTCTAGAGGTTGTTGATCTGGGTTCGGGCCCTACTGTTGGTGGGTTGCTGCACCCCATAGCACCCAGCCACTACATGCAGTTCCGGTCCCAATTTGAAAATAGTGGGGCTGTGTAAGGAAGGGCATCAGGTGTAAAAGCTGTGCCACAAGGCGCCCCCTTTTTCGAGTTATTTAGGTGTGTAGCAATGGAATTGGATAAAACAGTGTTTTTGCTGATTAAAACTGTTTCTTTACTGACTTTTAATTGATTCTCGGTGCGTAATTCATATTAGCTCTTGTTAAGTTAACACTTGTAGTTTGTCCTACCTTGGTCTGTTTGATAATTAAAGGCTATATTGGCATAATTGTGTTATGACTCAAATCATAGCGTCTAACATGGAAAAAAATAAACCATGTCTGGAAACCTCTTATCGAAATGCGTCATATTGTCTGTATCGTGAGTTCCAAGTAATATAAAAACTTATAAACAGCAGGTGAAAAGTGCTCAGGCTAGAGATGTGTTTATAGGCTGCCAGTCTTCTCACTGAGGTTTTCTGAATAGTTCATGTAGTTACGCCATGGACGATGAATAAATACCTAACAAGAGGATTGTATCGGGCAGTTTCCAACCAAATCTACTTCATGAATATTATATGGTGTTGACTAACATGCAATATCTTGGTAGTGAACCAATGACCCAACTAGTCCAAGAGGGATCATCCTTAGACTAGTGAGATATACAGTAGATAATCGTTCCTTCGTACATCTTCAGTGTAGTCAGGGTAGATGTGCAGAAATCTCAAGAACATGAGATGTGACATATATAACAGATATATTAAAAACCTGTGGGCAACTACCATAAGTCACGTCATTGGTGCATGGTTTTATTCAGGTGGAAGAAACCTGAGAACTCAGAGGAAGCCCAGGAAGATCTCCATACAGTAACCCAAACTCAACACTATCCGTCTCTTTGGTCATTTAAAAATCTTTCAGTCTTCCACTAGCTCTAATGTGTCCACCTGTTGGTGAAGACGTTGAGAAATTGGTGCTAACCGGTTTATAACT
The DNA here is from genome assembly GCA_030068275.1 of Clarias platycephalus. NCBI lineage: Eukaryota > Metazoa > Chordata > Actinopteri > Siluriformes > Clariidae > Clarias > Clarias platycephalus. The sequence goes on along the minus strand of JAQQZT010000012.1, from coordinate 34,371,687 downwards.
CATGGCTACCCCGCGGCGTTAATGCACCCTGCCAAAGTATACACCATGTTTAAAAACCCGGAGGAAGGCCGTGCTACAGTGAGTACACACTCCATATACTGTAGGTGTACCTAATAAACCGGCAACGCAGTGCGGTTAGTGTGTATCACGGAGCTGATGCTCGAACGCTCCTGTCGGACTCCAGTTTTAACCTCCATTTGTCTTCCCATGGCAGCACTGCCAGCTCTGATGGATTGGCTTTCACTGTTTGTTCACATTTCCTTCTTTAGTTTATCCGCCTGCTCGTGCTCATGCCGAGAGAGCAACAACCGAATCAATAGCCCACTCTACAAGCGGGTCCGCATTCATATCAACACACACACACACACACACACAAAATATACTGTTACATTGATGACATCGATCCAGACGGATTTATGCGCCTGAGAGGTGGAACCCAGCTTGTTTTAGTGAAAGCAAACCTGTACATGCTTACAGCTGTGTAATTATAGAGAGCACAATTGTTAGGCTTGGTGTACATTAGTTTAGTGTGTGTACATTTGTTAGTCTAATTCAAATCATAATTGCACCTAAATGCATTAAATTTGTCTACAGATTAAGAATGAATCAGCTTTGCTTGTAAATGTGTAAAATATCATGGTGTAGTAGACCGTACATCAATGAAGGGATGGTGTGATGTTGCAGGAAGTGCAGTTCCTACTCCAGAATGCTCCCTAAGTTTTCTTATAGCACCTGTACCACTTTATCCTGTATACAAAGTCTTAGGGGTACACCCTGGATGGGGTGCCAATCCATCACAGAGCACACCCAAACACTACAGGCAATTTGGAGACACCAATTAGCCTAATCTGCATGTCTTTGGACTGTTGGAGGAAACCAGAGTACCCGGAGGAAACCCACCAAGGACGGGGATAACATGCAAACTCCATGAGCACAGAGACGGGAATCGAGCCTGGCCGGGAATCGAACCTGGACCCTTGAGGTGCAAGGCGACAGTGCTAACCACTACACCACCGTGCCGCCACACATATATACACTACAGGCAATTTGGAGACACCAATTAGCCTAATCGGCATGTCTTCAGACTGTGGGAGGAAACCAGAGTACCTGGAGGAAACCCACCAAGGACGGGGAGACCCCGAGGCAGGATTCGAACCCGGACCCTGGAGGTGCAAGCTATTCATGTACAGGAGGATGAATAGCTTATACTTCTTAGTTTCCTGTTGAATAAGGACATTTTTGGAGGACATTTTATTTAGACGGAGGTAACGTTAGACTCGTTAGGACACAAGAAAGGTCTTTTAAATGTTGTTTTCATTCTTGACTTTTTTTCCCCTAACAACCCATGTTTTTACTTCACTAATTACGAAGGGAAAAGAAATTCACATCCGCCTTCAGCTCCGTCATTTACATGAACACATGCGATTATTCACGCCATGCTAAGTCTAGACTGGAGTCGCTAAACTACAGGAAGGTTTTTTTTTATTTTCTGATTGGCTCAATTCCATTTAAAAATACTACTTGATATGCGTCTTGGTTTTGGCAGTTGATGACCCATGCGCTAAACCAAGATTAGCTGCTTAATAAGGTCTGGCAGGACTAGCGCTCGTCAGTAATTTCAGTGTAGATGTAAGCAGGTCATTTGGAATGTGGAGGATCAGACTGACGATATTCGGTGTGACAGAAATGTGTGCGGAAGTAAACGCAGCCGATGCTGAGGAGGAAGAGAAAAAAAAGAGATGTTGGAGAAAGTTGCCTAAAATAGGGCGTGACATGAAACTGAAAATAGAGATGAACGTACTGTTTGACATGACAGGTGAGATGAGCGAAGGGGTATTAAAAAGAAAAGGGGAAAAAAAAAAAACACGACTTGTTTTTAACCCACAGGTGCAAATTTCCAGCATTGTGCTGTTTGTTGTTCTTTGCGCTCTGTCACACCTGTCTTAACTCACGAAGGGGCTTGATAATTAGCTGATGAGTTTAATCAGATGTGTTAAAGCTGGGAAACACACACACACACCACGCCTACGCACACACAAAAATGTTGGAAAAAACCAATAAAGCGAAGAAGTTAAACGACGAATGGAAGTGTGACCATGCAGTCAGAGTGAGTGGTGTTAGAACGTGACATGGACGTTCCTCTGGACCCAACCTGGTTTCTGAAACCGGATTGATCCCAACAGGTCAAGGTCTCATCGGGAGCTCAGTCGTATCATCCAATCAGATGCTCTGAAGTCCCAGGATTATGTCAAGCAAATCTCTTCCCCATGAGTCACGGAGGCCTGGGTTAACAGCACCTTCTCCTACTGACAGCTAAAAACACTTCACTGGAAAAGAAAGGGAGAGATTGCTCATGTCAGGATCTGTGACTGATAAGATGGCAGCTGTTGCATTTAAAAGAAGAAGAAGAAGAAGAAGATGCGTGAGGAGTTATACATGTATTTGATTTTCCTCGTTGCTGAAACCCTCTTGAGTACGTCGTCACTTCTTGATAAAATATGGATCCGTGTGGGAGAGCGGAGTGATGCATTTCAGGCCCGACTAATGCTCATAAAAGCCTTGATTTGTGATCTGTTCAGTGGCATTCTGCAGCTGTTGCCTTTTTTTTTTTTTAATGCATGTCAGTATATCTCCGCACTTCTCTTGGCATTTTATTTTCATTTCTGGTAGTGTACAGTTTCCCCAGGCAGAATGTGGGAGCTCGTACGGCTTTAGTGCCTAAGAATAAAATCATAACCCTTTAGCTTCTACTGCCATTTTTAGACTCGTTGACCTAAGTGATATATATATATTTTTTTTTTTTAAATACCACAGCGCTGTTGAATTCTCGCTTCTGATTGGTCAAAAGTGTGGCTGGTTCATATCCATCCATCTAGGGGCCTCCACGATCCCTAGATGGATGGATGATTAATGGATGGTTATCATTTCAACAGTAACTGCTTGAACAAAGTTACATTTTTAACTCGACAATCCAAATGAACAAAGGAGTTTAAACGAAGAGGAACGAGTGATATTTTTATCTTATGGAATGAGTCTCCAGTGTGTGCACCAGTCAACAAGACCAAAAATGAATGAGGAACTTTCTTTTGACGATGACAAAACTTCATATTAATCACATTCTCCATATATTTCGCTTCCATGAGAATCATTTAAAGAACTGAAAAAGGGCTTGGCGTTTGCCTCTGGCTTCTCTTTTCAAATGTGCCGCTCGGTATGAAAGGGTCCATAAAAGCCCTACCTCCACTCCATTAACTTTAATTGGACACACTCGGTGAGACAAGCCAACAGCCAAATGAAAAGGAGTGCATCTCAGCGCTAACGGCTGATTAGCCGCTGTGTAGGACAGCCTCACCGACATTCTCAGCCTTCCATCACACGGCAGCCGAGCCAAATTTAACAAGTGCTTACTCACCCGACACCACACCTGGCTGATCATTAGTGCCGCTGACGGGGAGCGAAGGGAGCAAATCTCTGACAAACATGCGGCATTTATCATGACGAGCTACGAGCTTTTTATTTCTAGGTTATACTACTGTATAACGTCTGCGGGTTACAAAAAATACAAATTAAACTATAAAAAAAGGACACCACTGTGGACGAGACGGCATGGGTTGGACAATGAGAATGTGAGAACGTTCTCATAGAAATTGAATCGAGGAACTAGTTCGAGACGCTCCGCAAATTCATCATTTAATTCATCCTGACTGCTAAGACGTTTATTAGCTGACTGGAAGTAAAGGGTTGAGGTTTGGAGAGCAATAAAAACCCTTAACCTGGCATGAGCTGGAGTTTTATTGCTTCTTAATCCCATTTTCACACCAGCCAGCTGTGGCACCGTTTCCAGTACAATCCTGTCCTTATCAACGTGGCATTTTATCTAGTGATCACTTGAGCTCTCGCAGGACTCCTAACATGGTACTGTATTATCGTTTCTATGGTAACAATTCATTAACAAGGACTTGTGCATGGTGTGCCACAGTAGAATATTTATTTAAAAAATTAGTTGTTAGTTAACATGAAAAACAACGTGGGGTACACCCTGGATGGGGTGCTAATCCATCACAGGGCACACACACTCACATGCTCATTCACAAACTGTGGGCAATTTGGGAACGCCAATTAGCCTAATCTGTGGGAGGAAACCGGATTACCCGGAGGGAACCCACCAAGCACGGGGACAACATGGAAACTCCATTCACACAGACCCAAGGTGGACCCGAATCAAACCCGGACCCTGGAAGCGTAAGGCGACCGTGCTAACTACTAAACCACTGTGAAGCCGATTTCCAATGTTGTAAACCCTGGCAAGTAGACTGAAATCATTTATGTTTTGAAGATCAATCTTTTAAGTCGATTATAATTTGACATTATGTTGAATACAGGCGCACATTTATTACCACACAGTGAAATTCTTTCACAGTACTGCTGGGAAGCAGGGTCACCGATGATACAGTATCCCCGCAGGAGCCGACGGAGTTAAGGGACTTAGCGGCAGCCTCAGTGGCGGCTCAGCAGTGCTGGGTCTTGAACCCCTGGCCATCAGAGCAGTAACCCAGAGGCTTAAATGTTGAACCACCACTTTCTGGCTCATGGTCCTGTTGTTTTTAGCTTTCACTAAGAAAACTTCAGTTGTACGTATTGCACTCGATTAATCCACACAATTTTTTTAAATTATAGCCACAACATTATTGCTCAGTGTGATGAAGTAAACTTGAACCAGGCATACAACCACTTTTTGAAAGAAAATGTACAGTACATAGTAAAAGTGGGTGCCCATCATCCTGTCACGAGTTTGCCATTTCTGTCCATAATTTTCTACACTAACATTCTTGCCAAGTGTCTATTCTCAGGTTAAATAGTCAGTTTTACAAACACTCACATTCTCGCTCCTGTATACAAGGTCAAGGGGGCCCTGGAGCCTAAACCGGGAGATTTAGGGCATGAGGCAGGTACACCCTGGATGAGGTACCAATCCATCACATGGCACAGGGAATGCCAGTTAGCCTTATCTGAAAAACCCTGGAGGCGCGAGGCCACAGTGCTAACCACTATGCCACCTTCGCCCCCTGTTTCAAAATGAATGATTTTCAAGCCTTTTAACAAATGTGTTTTGTGTAAACGTAGGTATTGTTTTATCATCTAATTATGCTTTTTTTTTCTTATCTTTTATTTATGTTAGAATAATAATCCAATTCCTTCTAAAACAACTTAATATTCAGCTTCAGCACCAATCGTGACCTGAAACCCATCCTGTTTGCTCTGGCGCCTTTTGTTTGTGCTCTTTTGTCTACTAGCATCATTTGATCAGTATACCTTAATCTGACCTCAGACCTCTTTTAGTGTCTGTGCATTGTTGAACAAACTCGAGATCGTTTTGGCTGTTCTTTCTCCAAATCCTCAGACGTGAGATTTTCAATATCGTTTCTCGCAGCGGCACAGCCAGTCGGCAAGTCCTCGTAAAGCCTCTCACTGCCGTGAATAATCCCCTTCTCACCTTAATACAGAAAGGGAGAAAGAACAGAGAAAGAAGGAAAAAGTAAGAGGAGGATTGAGGGTGGGTGAGGGGGCGGGGGGGCCGGAGGGGTGGCGGAGGTGGTTTGGGGTGATTGGTTCCAGACTGAGAGATGTGAGCTGTGATTTGTTTTGTTGCTGGTTAGATTGAGATAAAACTCTTTTTCTCAGTGGAGCATAAGGGCTCAGAGCTTGCTGAAATGACTGACGCTTATTCTTTTGTGTGTGAGTGTGTGTGTGTGTGTGAGAGAGAGAGAGAGAATGCTGCGAGCAAACCAGAGTGAAGAAATTGTTTCTGTATAGTTCTGCTTGATGTTCACACCAGTACACACATTCGTTTCACTCAGATGTTTGTAGATGATTAACTTCATGGGAATTTTGGTTTTGGTTTTGCTCATAACGGTCAGTTGTTATGATATGTTTCATAATGGTTTCAAGAACAGCAATAATTCTGTGAAAGTATGTGTAACGCAGGCTCTTTTCTAAAAATTTCCCTCCGCCGTAGGTGTTCAGATGCTATAAATGTACTGACCAGAACTCTGCACTCTTCTATTTCAAGTATAGCGGCGCGCACCTGAGTGCAAAACCCTCCCGCTCTCAAGTATTATTAGTCAAACACATTTGTTAAGTCTCTATTAAAAAAACCCGACCCGTGCAGTTTTTTGTGAAGATGAAATCAAAGACCTGAAACACACAGGACACTTGCATGCAGGATATTTTGAATGATTTACTGCACTCATTAAGCAAACACCTACAGCCTGGGGAGTTTCGTACATTACAGATATAGAGCTGTTAATCATCTAAACAGCTTTCAACAACTTCCCTTTTTTTCCCTGATGGTTTCACTTCCAAATCAGTAATATGTCACTATTAATAACCCGTCTTGCTTACAGTATATAAAGCTAATATCTGATAAGTGGTCATTTAAATAAGTGGACATTTAATGATGGTAAGGCACTGCATGTGTAACTCTGGGGCATTGGTGGCTCAGTGGTAGGTCTCTTACCTGCCATGTGGAAGACCCGGGTTCAAACCCCAACCAGTAGATTCACTGCCAGTATCACGCCCGGATAAAATGGGGGTGTTGCGTCGGGAAGGGCATTCTGTGTGAAACCTGAGCCAAGTTTGGATCAGATGGTCTGCTGCGCGACCCCTCAACAGGAGCAGCCGAAAGTTTAACTTCAAGTGTAACTTACTGCTAAGTTAGTTTTACTTTGTTTTACACCCAGATAAGGTAAAGATTTATATCAATTTAACCATGATCAAATAAAACTGCACATGTAATAAAGTCAAATTTCGCTCACAAATAGCCTTAAGTGAAAACTTTATATCCACCAATTAAAAATTATACTAATTCAGTTCAAATTTAGAAACTTATTAATGTCACCTGCATCCCTCTCTTATACAAGGAAATCTTAAAGTGTAAAAGAAGAAAAACTTTATTCTCAGGTCTGATCAGATGAACGTTTACACACAATTGTGCTAAAATGAAAGTTTGTATGCAGTTCTGAGAAATTTAAACTTTACACAAATTTAACTGTATTTAAAAAAAAAAAAGGGGGAACTTTACTTGTAATTAACTTTGTTAATGAGGAAACTTTATATGTATCTACCAGATATCTGTAAAGACACTTTACTTGAACCTGTTTTGATGTTAAGGAAACATTACATGCAGTTAACCGTCAAATGAAGAAACTGTAGATAGAAGAAACATGCAGATATGATAACTTTTTACAAACTTACCTGGGATAAAGGAACGCTTTACTGGCACTTAACTCTTAACACTGGAATCTACATACATCTGTGTCTGTTATAGAAAAAAAAACTTTTAAAGAAACCTTACCTGCACTGATCGCTGACAAAAAGCAAACTTTCAGACTTACGCTCATAATGAAGGAAATGTACAGAAACTTAACAGTGCTGAAAGAAAATGTTACACAAATGTACTTGTGATAAAAGGAAACATTCCTTGCAATAACTATGTTAATAAGGAAAATGCATGTGCACTTAAGGAACTTAACAGTAATAAAATAAAAATAAAAACTTTATATGAAATTTCTAATAAAATAAAACTTTTCAAGCAGTTCTGATCAAAGGAAACTTTACCTGAGATAAAAGTGAAACTTTACTTGTGTTAGTTAGGAAACTTTACATGTTTCTATGTCTGTTGTAAAAAACTTATACTTACTAACCCTTAACAAAACTTAACCCTCATATTAAGGAAAACTTCACCTTAACTTAGCCGTGATGTCAGGACACTTGTAGACAAACTTACCAGGAAACTTTACCTGCAATTAATTCTGTTAAGGAGGAAACTCTACAATTGCTTAACTTTCAAAATGAACAAAATGTACAAAAACTTAACAGTGATAAAAAGAAGTTTTACATGTCATTCTTTTAAAATAAAGCTTTAGATGAAGCTGATGAAAGAAAACGTTGCAGACAATTTGGTAATTTGTGTAAAAGGAAACTTTACTGTACATACACTTAACCCTCATAATGAAGAAACTTTACACCAACATACAAAAAACTTTACTGTCTTTAATCTGGGATAATCGGGAAATCTTTACAATAACTATGTAAAAAAAAAAAAAAGCCAATTTCCTCTGATAAAACCATCATTTACATGGACTTAGCGCAGATAAGACCATCATTTACATGGACTTAGCGCAGATAAAACCAGACTTTACAAGCAGTTAGCCAAGAGGAAACTTTACTGTACATGTGTTTTATTTAATTCAATGAAGAAGTTTCAGTGGACTTTGTCTTTGATGATAGTGAAATGAGTTGCGTGCATTGTTTCCCAGCTCCTCTGTGTTAACCTGAGACTCTCAGGATCTGTTTCATCTTTATTACTCTTAATGTTCTTCTGCAGTGAAACAGAAGGCGCGAGAAACTCTCCTGACATTTCAGTTCTAGCGTTTTAGGCTTAAATGAGTAACTTTACAGACCTGATCAGCAGACGGAGACGGACGCCACGAGTGATGAATCATCACGGCTCGCTCCATCTGCAAACACACAACCCTGTTCACACTCCGCTTACCTTCAGCTCACGCAACACATGGACCTGAGAGAGAGAGAGAGAGAGAGAGATGGACAGGAAAAAGATGGACAGATGTATGAGAAGTCTTTGTTTCTGTCTCGCTCTCTGTTTATTCCTATCGGTCTCTAGGTGTGCGTTTCTCTCTGTCTGTCTCTCTCTCTGTTCTTGTCTGTCTCTTTACATGTGTGTGTGTGTGTGTGTGTGTGTGTGTGTGTGTGTGTGTGTGTGTGTGTGTGTGTGTGTGTGTGTGTGT
>JAQQZT010000012.1:34287292-34297506 GCA_030068275.1 Clarias platycephalus | reverse complement strand
TGTTGATAGTTTGCATGATTAAAAATGGATGTTTCAGTGTAGGGATGGATGGATGGATGGATGGATGGATGGATGGACGGATATGTGAAATGGATGCTCCAGTAAGTAAACAAACTAATGTTCCATTGGTTAAATCGGTGGATGGATGATTAAAAAGTATGTTTCAAATGGTGAATGAAAAAATGGCTAGTTGGATAAATAAAATTGGCTGCCTCAGCATATAAATATATTGATTATGTTTATGCTACAGTGGCTAAAATAAAGTCAGTTTGTTTATTTAATTATTTATTTTTTCCAGCGTTTTTTAAACAGTGGACATTGTCGCAACACAACTTTACAGAAATAATAAATGATATTTATGTAATCTAGATATAGCAGTTGAAGTGATAGATTGATGACTGAACTGGGCACTCAGATGGATGTATGAATGGATGAATAATGGAAACAGGCACTCCAATGGGTGGATGGATGGATGGATGGATGGATGGATGGATGGATGGAAGTAGATGCTCTGATGGATGGATGAACTGGACACTCCAATGTATGTAGGGGTAAATAATTTAAATAGGATGGATGGATGGATGGATGGATGGATGGATGGATGGATGAAAGATGAAGCAACCCTCCAACCTTAAATTCACCCCCCCCCCATTTAACAGTATATCCTAAAGTGTTTATTCATCTAATATAAAAACATAGAGTAATAACTTCCTTTATTAAAGAAAAATACCTTACTTTTATCCATTTACAGTATAGTTACAGTACATGTGTTGTGGAACTATAAAAACTTCACTAGATCAACATTTATATAATACGTTCTTTGTTCTCACCAACAGTTCTATAAAGCATCCACTGCACAATAGCTGTGAATAAGCTGTTGCCATGGAAACACTAATGTAGGGTGATTTGCAGCTGCACTCCTGTCAAAGCTGCCGTTATCCTGGAAAAGTAATCAACGCCTTCTGACCAATGAGACACCAGGACTCTAGAGCGCTATACTTATTTCTCAGACAAGCCCAAATATATCAAGTGCGTGTTCGGCTACATTGGGTAGGTCAGTTGCCTTGTGTGTTACTTGTTTTAACGCCAGATGTGTGGCGTTGTTATCGCTCAAAAACCCTCGACAGCTGTTAGGTCTTATTGAGAGTCTTGACTCACTGTTGAAATAAGAGCATGGTAGGTAAAGAGAGAGAGAGAAAGATGTGAAAGGAGTGAGAGTGAGTTCATCCTCGGGAGCTGAACTCTGTAGTATTGCTTCCTTGCCCCTATCGCGCCTGAGCTGATGCCATTATTAGAGCCCGGAACGCTGACGCGAGACCTCCTCAGACAGCCTTTGTGTGTGCAGTCTCTATTCTGCATTCCTGCTCCACTTGCATTGTGCGTCTGATTGATCCCGTCATGTCCCGCGCAGCCTCCTTTTGTCCTCCTAATGTACATCTGACGCAGCCTTTTGTCGCTAGTGATTCAGCTGATTGCTGTTTGCTAATGTCGCTGCCTTTCAAAAGGACCTGTCATGGGTGCCTCCTCATCGCTAATGGCCCTTTTTTTTGGATGCATGAAAAGATCTTTAGTGGTGGTTTTAATGAAATTGTCAATGTGTGGTTTTTTTTTTTTTCCCTTTTTTTTTTTTTTTCCCAGACAGCTCTCTTTAACAAATCAAGCAAGATATGTATTTTTGTTGCTTTTGTTGTGGCTATGCTACTGACCTTATAGCAGTACTGTATACACCATACTTTGCAAAGGTCTTAGACACACTGTGGTTTTCAGTACAAACTTTCCGATGGATTTTGAAGGAATTTATTATTGAGTCAGTACAATCAGTCAGAGACAAAGTAAACAACCATTTTTTATAATAATAATATTAATAATAATATTAATAATAATAATAATAATAATAATAATAATAATGTTGGTAGGTTCCGCAGGATGCCAGGTAGTCAATTAAAAAAAAACATTTTTTTTTGTGAAGATATGTAAATAATGAATAAAATATACATACAATGAATAAAAAAATGCATAAAATGAATAAAATATACATACAGTACAACAAATAAAGTTCATACTTTTTTTTTTACTATCTTCTACAAATCACAATCACATTCTTAAATATTTTCTGTGTAAACTGTATATTTCACTAATACAATTATGTACTTTCTAAATATATTGTAAGATAAGGAAGTTTCTAAATGATAGAAAGCATTTTTCACCTTCTAAAGTATTCCATCCATCCATCCATCCATCCATCCATCTAGGGACCTATGGAGGCCAATGGCTTTGTAGGGTGACCATTGGGGATATTTATTGCCTGTTTTTTTACGACCTCCAGTCAACCATCACACATTCACTATGGGCAATTTGGGAACGGCAGTTAGCTTAATCTGCATGTCTTTGGACTGTGGGAGGAAACCAGAGTACCTGAAGGAAACCCACCAAGCACAGGGAGAACATACTGTACATAGTTCATCCACATAGACCTCTAAGGCAGGAGTTGAACACTCAGCCCTGGAGGTGTTTTCCAACCAATAAGCCTCTGTGCCACCTATCTAAAGTATTTTACAAATTTAGGACTTTTTATTTTTTTTTAAATGACAGGTTGCCATGCCATAAGAGTGAGTGTTTTCCACGAACTCGGGCTGTTTAAGTCATCACTGTGAAAACGCCTTTGAAAAGTCGGCATCCAGTCTGAAAGGTGTGTCGCAGTCGAAAGCGCTGTTCCCTGAAGGGGAGCTAATAGGCTGTCAATAAAGCGAGTTGCATCAGAGACAACGTTTTATTGCCTTTTATTACGCACACGGTCGCATCTGTGATACGCCTCCGAAATGAAGGTCAGAGACTCCGAGTGTCAATCTTCATGTTCAAAATGGAATAATTGAAGGAAGCGAACACACCCCTCCGCACATCCACGCATCCCTAAACGCGCGCACGTTTCCTTCAAAACGGAAGGAAAGACTTTCCCCTGACGTTAAAGCGAGAGCGATAGTCACACACATGTTAGTCACGCGAATGCCCCCTGTAATTAGAGATTTGCACCAGCAGGGTGTAAAATAAATTGACATTTTAATGGAATAAAGGCAGAGTCTAAAACTGCCGTCAGGAAATACACATCCAAATTTACCCCCTATTCAGAGAGGGAACAATGAGAGTAATCATGGTGTAGAGTTTAGCGCAGTGCGTCTTATTAAATGTCAGCTTTGAAAAAACAAAAAATCCACTTTAACTGAAGAGCGGGTTCAGTAATGTTGCGCTATTAGTAGCATCCGTCGGTCCCAGAAGAAGATGGAACGGCTTGAACTGCTTCTCCAAAAATAAGCTTTTTTTTCCAAAGTTAAACAGATTTATGGGTGAGAAAAGCATTTGAACATTGATGCTTAGGTGAGGTTTCTCACCTAAATCAGGAATTTTTGGTTGTCAAAATGTTGTGTTGATGTTCTTTTGGCAACGTTACGGACATTGGGATGGCACTGGTATTGGGTTGTTTTGAAAGATAGAACGATTTTGATGAAATGGCATCGAAACAACATTGACTACATGATAAGGGGATAACGCTAAAAGAATGCTCCGAACACAACGCTCAAAACCAAATGAATACCGAACCAATGTCCTGAGCGGGACCCAAACTCCAGTTACTCCAGCAAGAGCACTGCATTTTTAGCACTGGACCACTAGGGGGCATGCCGTTGAAGCTTGTAAATGTGCGTACATAACAATGAGTTCCACAAGCACCATATTATAGTAGAGTAATTTAGGATGACCAAATCATAGATTACCGATCAGTCATAAGATTATGACGTTCCGCCTAATATTCTATCGGCCCCCCCGTCTGCACCATTATTAACCTTTTCAGCAATCTGTGGTATACTTATTTCCCACATACATCAGTGAGCCTTGGTTTTCCCATGACCCTTCCCATCCTTCAACTCTTGGTAGGTCCTGACCACTGCAGACAGGAAACATCCCTCAACTTGGCCCTTGTCAAAGTCGTTTAAATCCATACGTTTGCTTCCAAGACATCACTTTCAGGGACAAAAGGTTTTCTTGCTGCCTAATATATCCCACCCACTTCCATGATCCATTGTTACGAGATATTGTAACTGTAGCTTTTGTGACCAGGGCCAGATAGTGATGGCTAGATGACTGGGTCAGAGCGTCTCTGGCTGGCGTCAAGTGGTTCGGAGGAAACACGTGATAATCTTCAGCCCTCCCGACTGAGTGGTAGTAGTAGCCTTAATGTGGAGTGTCCTAGTGATGGGGAGGAATTGGACACAACTAAAATTGGGAGAAAATCAGGGGGAATTTTTTTTTTTTTAATCATTTAAAAAGAAAAAATAAACTAAAAAGGGACCAAGGGTGTGTTCTACGTTGTGCAAATGGGTGTTAATGGGCATAAATGCACTAAATAAAAGATTATACTGTAATTTTGTTGTTTTGAGGTTGTGTTTGATTTTGATCATACAGTACGTTCAATATTATCTCTAGGTCATTTTCTCAAAGTCATTCCAACATTTTAAAAAACATGCTTGTCAATGCAATGTTATTACAACCAAATTACACAAACATACAGTACAATGTTAGGTTTCCTGCTGTTTTATGACGGGAGACTCCAGAGAATTGGCAGCATGTGAAAGTGAGAACAAGATCTACCGTGCTGGTGTTCCTCAACGTGGACTGCAACTATAAATTTTTCTTTTATTTATTTTTTAAAGCATGATGCTTCATTCATTAACACGGTGACCCTGAATTTCCCAACACTAATAAATCCAACCAAATTGAAAGGAGGAGGTCCTTATTGAACATCAAAGGTTTCTAATTGGCGGCCAATGTCCAGTCAAAACAACATGTATTGTTCAATAAAGACCTCCCCTTTTTGTTTTTGTCATGATGAGTTAAAATCATCATGTTTACTCTTTTACAATCATTTTGAACATGATTGGTAAACTTGACCTGCCTTTAAAAACACTCTTGGGAATAATATTATAGGTAAAGATCATATTGCATTGAATTCAATTAACCCTGGATCAAATTAGCATTTTAGCACTTTTTTTAGCCATGTTTTTTTGTTTTTAATTTATTTAACCTAAGTTATTTTTCACGTTACAATAAATTTCTGTTTAATTGAGAAAATTTGGCCAGGAAAAAAAATTACCTGCAACAAGATTTTCCTTTGACACAATGTTTGGTTTATTTATTAATTAATTAATTTATTTATTTTCCTTTCCTTTGAATCCTTCTTTCATGTATTAAATAAAGTAAAATAAGGTGTGAAGTACACAACGTAATTAATGGATGAAACTAGTGTGTTTTAAATCTGTGGAAATAAACAGATCTAAATCTGTTAAAGAGATGATTCTTATTGAAAATACAAAAACTGAATGAGAAAATTAGAAAACGCAAATCCGAGATGCGACATTTAAGAGATTAACCGCATGAGAAGACTTTGCAAGCAGACAAAGATATACAGGAGTATAAATAACTAAAACTTTATTCAATCAACTTTAATAAATACACTTTAATAAATAAAATTTAATTAGTTGAAAAGTCAATTAAAAAAAAAAGAAAAACTAAATTATTTTTCTCATCTCAGCCTTGAGTAATAACACACAAATCTATAATCTGTTGCTTCATTCCTAGCTCCCTACATTCCATATATTTGTGTTGCTTTGATGTATGAGCACACTTCAGTGTAATTACGAGTCTGGCTTTTCTGAAGGGCACCGTTCACCAAGTTTTTTTTTTTTTTTTTTTTAAGACTGAGAAGGCCAGTGCCTTTCTAATGATGGATTAATGCGTCACTTTTCATTAGCATCTGTCTTTTTGAATGATTAAATAATTTTCTCCGTGTGCACGCGCGCGCTCTTTGTTTGAGTAGCACTTAGTTAAAAACTAACTCCCTTCGCTTCGGAAGGCGTCTTCAGTTCATCTGGAACGCGACCTATTTACATACAGGGTGATGTGGAAATTCCCGCATGAATAAGTTCAGTCGTGAACAGTGGCTGCCCAGTGTGTTAAAGGCATTTCTATTACAATTTAAATACACAGATTTATATTTCACATGGAGCCAAAAAAAATGATTTACTCGCTTATAATGGCTTTGCACAAGAAAGTGAAGATTGATTTTGTATATTGTTCGTATATATTGTTTACGCATGAATCTCTTTTACCAAACTACAACGCTAATGTGCTCGTGTCTGTCAAAGGTGTGTTGTTCTTTATCCTGACCTTCACACTCTCTACAGCACTGACACTAAATGACGCGTATGTGTGTGTGTCATGACTTTTCCCCTGAAATATTCTCACACTTCCATTCAACCGTGACATTCCTACATGTTCTTGATGCTTTCCAAAAGCTGAACCAAACTTGCTTTTTATTATTACAGCGCTTTATATTTTAAGGCTTGAATATCTATTATTTTTTGTTAACGTTTTTATAGTAATGAATTTAGGTACCGTTTAGTTTGTGCACTATATCAGCAATTCCACAGATAAAGCACCTGCAACGTATTAAGCTGATTAATTTTATTACATTCACTTCTTTTCTGTGTTAATAATTTGTATAAGAGATTAAATTTAAGTACTATTGATATCAGTTGCCTGGATATTATTATATCATTGTAATGTCTTCAAGCACCGTACTATGATCCCTGAAACCTGAATTTAGCCTACAGCTCATATTCAGTTCTAATAGATTTACACATGACCCATTAAAGCTTTAAGTTCTTTCAAAGCTAAAAAAGAAAAAAAAAAGGTTCTAAAGGTATACCCAAGGCTGAATACATACTCTACATTACCAGCTCAAACGCAGCTCTAATCGACTTTCACCGACCCGACTCTGGTTTAATGCACACATTATTAGCTTGAATGCACTTGAGACGCTTGACTAGGGCTTAAATGAATACATCAGGTTCAGCAACCAGCTCTAATAAAGGTGTCCAGGCCAAACGTCCCTAACATCTAACAGCCCTGATAGACATACCGGAGATTTTAACAACATAAACAAAATTAAAGGCTTGATTCTGGATAAATACGCAAGTCATATCTAACTCAAATTGAGTTCCATTATGGTGTAGGATGCACTTAAGGAAGCCAAAAACAGCATACAGTCTGGTGTATGTACAGTATGAGCACCAAAAATGCAACTTGAACACAATTATTCAATTCAATTCAATTTTATTTATATAGCGCTTTTAACAATGGTCATTGTCTCAAAGCAATGTGTACTGTATGAGTCAGAAAAAATCTGTTTAGATAATATTGAGATTGTGAGATTGTCCCTGATGAGCAAGCCGAGGGCGACGGAGGCAAGGAAAAACTCCCTGAGATGGCAATAGGAAGAAACCTTGAGAGGAACCCGACTCAACAGGAAACCCATCCTCATCTGGGTGATAACGGATAGCAGAAATTATATAACGACATCATGTGTTAGGCTGCTGGAAGTTCAGATTAATAGAAGTTGTCCAAATTATGATGGAGTCCAGTTCAGCGCAGGGATGAGTCAGCAGGTGCAGAGGACAGAGGGGGGGGTCTGGATCACTGGGCATGTGTAGATCCAAACCATCATGCAGCAGAATCCAGCTGGAGCTGGTCCTTCTCGGGATGCCTCAAGATCTTCGCAGGGTTGGCCTCTGCCTACTGGAGCTGGCACAATCTCCAGATGTCTCGGGATGAGTAGAGAAAGGAAGACTCAATTTACAATAGATGCGCTCCATATCACTCCATCCATCTAGGAACCTCTGCAGTCCAACTAGGGACCGTGGAGGCCAGTGGTGGCCATTGTATTTATTCCCATTTAACAACCGTAGTAGAACCTCAGGTCAACAATCACACATGACTTCACACACTACAGGCAATTTGGGAACACCAATTAGCCTAATCTGCATGTCTTTGGACTGTGGGAGGAGACCGGAGCACTACAAGGAAACCCACCAAGCACGTGGCAGAACATGCAAACTCCATGCACACAAACCCCGAGGCGGGAATGGAAGCTACAGTATCCTGTATATTTAATGCACAAATGCTTCTCAAATGCAGTTCTATAGGCTTAATTCAGGAGAAAAGTGTAGAATATCTATTCTCAAACTGAGTTCCAAATACCTCAGCATTACTTAGCATACACATTCTCAAACATAGGTGTAGCAAATATACAGCAGCCCAGCATGAATATAAGCATTAGGCACTGTATGTCCTATATGCTTTAAGTATACAGTATACTATTAAAAATATGAAGAGAAGCATAATTGATAATCTTTTCAAGAAGTTAACAACGAAAATCTTAAAATTAATGTTCAGTAATTAAAAAGAAGTTTGTCGTTTGATTATAAATTACTTAATGATTTGAAGAACCTGGAGATCCAAAGGTTATGTGCTATGAATTATAAACCTTAAAGTACACATACACCAACCAGCCATAATAGTAACAACACAAAAATGTAACATTGATTATCACTTATATACCAGCAAGCTGTTGACTCGATCATGAGTACCCAAGGCTCACCTATTCCTGCATGGACAAAAAGCCAGCTCATCCAGTGAAATCCCATGGAAAAGCCAACACACCCCAAGTCAACCAATAAAGTCAATACTGGTCACGATAGAAAGGCACCAGAACGCCCAGTGCACCCAATGCACGAGGCGCAACAGGCAAAGAACCTAAGACACCATAGCACACCCCCAGGGGTCTTGTGGAGCCACACCCTGAGGGTACAGAGCTGCTCCCGGTGACCCCAAGGGGAACCTGCACAATACTGGGCATAATGTTTTGCATCTACTTCAGTAGATTACCTAGGTTCAGCTTCATGCATAGACATAATACCAGCACATACGTACAACACTTTGAGATTCACAAAGCGCGCTCGAAACTCAAAGAGCTATATAAACTCAAAAAGAGCGACATATCAACCAGAGCACTTCAGGCAATAAAGCAGCATGAGGTCACAGGTGGAAGCTTTTACTAATTCATGCAGGTGAGCAATTGCATGGTGTTCCGTGCCCTCCATTAGCTGAGCAAGCATGCACAGGTGGTGTTTAGGAGTGCAAGTCTGTGTGTACGGTTGTGTGAGTGTGTTAAAAGTGTGCTTTGGCAAGCGTTCGCTAATTTGCCGTGTGGTAACAGATCCGCTCTCCAAATGTCCCACAAGATCCGTGCTAGGCGGCAGTGAGAGATGAGGAATATGCATAATTGTTTATGAATATGTATGCTTGGTGTGATAAGACTATGTGATCAGACTGTTGAGCGTGGGTTTGACTAATGTTTGAAAGAAGCAGATTATACTCTATATCAAAAGTATGATCCCAGGGTTGGGTACAGTATATGTACCGTATTCTGATTTCTGCAACACAACGAGAGCTTTTTAGTTTTTTTTAACTTGTATCCTTATCTAGCAGATGTAGGTAGATGTGTGCTCAAATTTGTTGCATGTAACATCCTTATAATGTGTTGCATGAAAGTACACAGGCACTAAAAATTCTTCAAAATAAAGACACACCATGTGTTTAGTTTCACCTATATATTGTCTATACCATAATAATTATCCTATGTAGGGTCATGAGAGGCCTGGAGCCTATGCCAGGGAGCTTATGGCATAAGGCAGTGTACATCATGTATAGTGTGCCAAATGATCATAGGGAACAAGACAGGATACACCATGGAACGTTCACCAACTGATCACAGGGAACAACTAACCAGGATAATGTGACAACCTATCACAGGGAACAAGGCGGGGTACAGTCTGGATAGTGCACCAAACAAACACAGGGAACAAGGCAAGATACACCATGGAAATTTCGCCAACCAATCACAGGGAACAAGGCAGGATACACCATGGAAAGTGTTCCAACTGATTACAGGGAAGAAGGCAGGGTACACCCTGGATAGTGTGCTAATTGATCATAGGGAACAAGGTGGGGTACACACTGGATAGTTCACCAATCAATCACTGGGAACAAGGTGGGGAACACACTGGATAGTCCACCAATCGATCACTGGGAACAAGGTGGAGAACAGACTGGATAGTTCACCAATCGATCACTGGGAACAAGGTGGGGAACACACTGGATAGTTCACCAATCGATCACAGGGAACATGGTGGGGAACACACTGGATAGTCCACCAATCGATCACTGGGAACAAGGTGGGGAACACAGTGGATAGTCCACCAATCGATCACTGGGAACAAGGTGGGGAACACACTGGATAGTCCACCAATCGATCACTGGGAACA
>JAQQZT010000012.1:34255933-34274325 GCA_030068275.1 Clarias platycephalus | reverse complement strand
TTTACCTCATATGTATAGAGGCCACACCTCTTTACCTCATATATGCAGAGGCCACACCCCTTTACCTCATATGTACAGAGGCCACACCCCTTTACCTCATATGTATAGAGGCCACACCTCTTTACCTCATATATGCAGAGGCCACACCCCTTTACCTCATATGTACATAGGCCACGCCCCGTTACCTCATATGTATAGAGGCCACACCCCTTTACCTCATATGTACAAAGGACACACCTTCTTTACTGAGAGTCATGTATAGAAGCTACGCTTCCTTCACTGTGATTCTATGTACACAAGCCATACCCCCTTCTCTTAAACTCACAGGCACATAGGCCACACCTCCTTCACTGAAACCAATATGTACAGAGGCCAAATCTTTGTTACTGAAAGTCATATGTACAGAGACACATATGTTCCTCACTAAGACTCATATGTACAGAGGTCACGCCTCCTTTACAGAAAGTCTTTACTGAGATTCATATACAGTATGGGGAGGCCACACCTTTACTTTGGCCTTTATGTGCATAAGCCACACCTCCTTCTCTTAAACTCACAGGTAGAGAAGTCACACCTCCTTCACTGAAACCAATATGTACAGAGGCCACACCTCCTTTACTGAGAGTTATATGTACAGAGGCCACACCTCCTTCTCTTAAACTCACATGTACAGGGGCCACGTCTCCTTCACTGAGACTCATATGTACCCAAGACACACCTCCTTCTCTTAGACTCACAGGTACAGAGGACACATGCTTTTTTATTGAGACTCAAATATAGAGAGGCCACGCCTCCTTTACTAAGACTTATATGTAGAGAGGCCACACATTCTTGACTGAACTCATATGTGAAGAGGCCATGCCTCCTTCTCTTAGACTCACATGCTGTAATGGCCGCACTTTCTACAATGGGACCTACAGTATATGTACAGGGGCCACACCTCCTACAGCGAAACCTATATGTACAGAGGCCACACCTCCTACAGCGAAACCTATATGTACAGAGGCCACACCTCCTACAGCGAAACCTATATATTTACAGAGGCCACACCTCCTACAGCGAAACCTATATGTACAGAGGCCACACCTCCTACAGTGAAACCTATATGTTCAGAGGCCACACCTCCTACAGTGAAACCTATATGTACAGAGGCCACACCTCCCTCACTGAGATGGATGCCAGAGTGGTAATTATGACTCCAAATCACACCATCCTGATGTTGATTATTTTCCTATTGCAGTACAGCACTATTCTATTCCTTACATATTCATAAATTGGTTAACTGTCTGTATCGTTACAATTATGAGCAAATATATCTCCATTGAAATAGGATATTTTTCCCGTTCATATGTAACTTTTGCAAGTTTTGGCATTCGCTATTTAGAAATGTTTATCTACTTGGTCCGTAGAGACTCCTAAACCAATCTGCATCCACATCACGTTGTACTCGCTGCACTCATTGTGTTCCGTGAGCTGTCTGCTTCTCCGAGCCCAGCGGACCACAGATATTTCTCTGAACAACAGAAACCCATTTGCAACCTTTTAAAAGCAACTCCGCCAGGACCGCCGGAGCCCTTGTGCATCCTCGGAGCATTCGCAGCAACGCCGGCACGCATGTCAGCTAGAAAGCCCGCATTCAACAGCGTGCTTGTTGTGAGATGAAGTGTTTTTTGTGGTGTTATGGACATTTTTTTTTTCTTCTGCACTTTTATATGTGGGAGAAAGGAATCACACTTTTGTTGGATCTAAATAAACAAGAATGGGAAAAGCAAAGAGAAGAGTTTCGGAGAGGAGATTAGATTTGGACGGATGCGTGTGTATGTGTGTGTATGAGTCAGGTCTGCTTGACCAACTCAAGCTCCAGATTCAGATCCATTGGAGGTTTATTCCTTATGACATGAAGGCTGCTTTTATCAGTCCATTAATGACATAAGGCTAAAGTCTTATGACTTGTGAGCCAGATCGCTTTAATAGGAATTTTCAAATATACTGTATATACAGTAGCTCTCTGATAATGTGAGCATGACATTGTAGAGGTATTCATTCAAACATAATAATAATAATAATAATAATAATATTTATGCTTATACATTTAAGTATAAGTACACTTCTACGTAGGTTTATATATTTATAATTATGCCTACTAGAGTCATCATGGTCCCTGTCCTGGCTGTATGTTAGATCTCATAGTGTTTGAACTTAAGCGTGATGTCATGTTCATATGCGTACATGTCTGTCATTATGTAATAAACACTTATAAACAGAAACATGCAAGTCAGAGAAATACTTCGGGTGCTGTTATAACCTTACAGTGCCGTGAAAAAGTATTTGCCCCTTGATTTCATTAATTAAGGGGAAGAAAAATGTCCAAACCTGACTGGCCCTATGTGAAAAAGTAATTGCTCCCTAAAGCTGATAATTGGTTGTGCCACCCTTGTGTTTGCGATAACTGAGCAATGAGTCTTTTACATCATTGTGGAGGAATTTGGCCCAATCTTCCTTTCAGGATTGCTTTAATTCAGCCAGATTGGAGTTTTCCAGCATGAACCGCTTGTTTAAGGTCTTCTCAATCAGATTCAAGTCTGGACTTTGACGAGGCCACTTAAAAACCTTAATATTTTTTATTTTGCGATGGTGGACTTGATGGTGTGTTTCGGTTCATTGTCCTGTTGAATAACCCAAGTGCGCTTAAACTTGAGGTCACAAACTGTTGGCTGGACATTTTGTATTTACTCAGGTTATCTTTGTGTAACATTAAAATTTGGTTGATGATCTGAATCATTTAATTGTGATGACTCAAGTTTGGCAAAGTTTTCTTGATGCCTATATACAACTCAAGTCATTATGCTGTCATGAAATTTCTGCATTCCATGTTTTCCATCATAATTGTTGCAGTTTATGTGATGTTATGCCACCTGATACTGTATTACATGTCATGTTACCGTGTGTGTATGCTACAGTACTTCCTAGCTGAGCTAACAGACACCAACAATTGAAACAAACCCATGTCAGTCCGATCAGCAGGGGAGAGGGTAATAGCATCCCTTTTACCATCAGGGTAAATATTTCTCTTGTGGACTCCAGGCTACATGTGTTTGCAGCATGACTGAACAGGAATAGTCACTTTTAATCAAACCTGAAACGAGCATCAATACCGCACCCCCAAGTAAATTTGCATCGAGTTCTCGAGGAAGTGTTGAATTTTCCTCAGACCAAATTGAAATTGATGATAGTAATTATCCTAACGACAGCAGGTTACAACTTTAAGGTGTGTTAGCATGACCGTTAACCCGACAGCGTCCTAATGAGATGCTCAATAACTCAACGTTAAAGTGGAAAGGATGCATGAATGCATCCAAACTGTTTACGCATGCCTGGTTGGATGACCTTCTACTTCAGGGCTTCATTTTGAAAAAGAAAAATCACTTGCTAATATTGGCTTTGTTGTCTTTTTAGTCTGGCTTGATGTCTTGCTAGTCGTTCCCGCTGTGCATTTTATTGCATGAAGTTAGGATCGTGCAGATGCCTGCTTTGTCTGACAGAATCCTGAACGTCACTCTCGCTGTTTCCCGCTTTGCAGCAGTAAGTTAGAGGTTAGCAGACATCTGTGGTTTGATTTAGCTTGGCCTTGCAGGTGATGCTAACTTAAGGAGGAAAAAAAAAAGGTGCTAGCACTGTGGCAAGGAGCGGCCTTTTGGGGAAAGACGGATGAGGCGGCGTACTTTGATTTAGCATCAGGCCATCACTGCTGCTTTGACGTTCTTTTTATTACTTCAAGCTTTGTTGCGGATATTCCTGATGTTTAAAGTTTACTTTAGTTTACTTAGCGTTGGGGTTGGAGCTCTTAGGGAGACATCTTCTGCAGGATGATAGAGATAGAAGATAGAGGTCTTTGGTTAATAAGCTTTTCTTTGATGATTATGAATTATGCTAGTCCATCAGCCATTTAATTATTTTGCCTCCAAACTTTCTACAGAAAAGCCTATAGATTTTCTGTGAAATATATAAATTGATCTGCTAGCAATTCTTTTTTAGAATAGTTTTTCATTGCATCATTTGCATCATGCAATTAAACAGTTCTAAACTGCATATCCTTTGCAGACAAAGCCATATTCTGTATAATTTCCCATGAAATCAACATTAACATTTAGTTTGTTCTACTCATACACATGGGCTGTGTATTTGCTTACAAAATGAGCAATATTTTGAGGGAAAAAAATGTGTAATGAACGCAAAACACTTTGGAGTATCCAAGAATTGTAAGCCTTGTGGCAATAGCAAAGGAAATCCATGCTTGACAATGAAACACATAAGGCGAGGTGTCAAAACACATGAAATGAGACACATGGAAATAGAAAACTTGGACACAAGACAGAAATTGACACAACGGGGCTTAAATAAAGAAACAATTCAATAGCTGAACAAAGAACAGATTAGTACAATCTGGAAGAGCCAGAGACAAGACTTTGACTCACAGCAATTAGCCATAACTTTAATCCACCACCACCAGGTGGATTTGATAATATTGATCGCCAAATACACCAGCAAACTGGTGAGAGGATCATGGGAAACCAAGCTTCACCCATGCCAGTGAAATACAAAGGCCAGCCCATCTGATCCTACAGAAAAGCCAAACCATCACCAAACTGCAGAAAAAAGACAATGCTGGACACCACAGAAAAACACCAGAACACCCAGTGCACCACAGCACAGTATGTATGGGGCACAGAGACAAAGAGCCCCAGGCCACCAACCCACAGCACGCAAAGGATCCACTGTGGAGCCAGACCCCACAGCACACTACTAGAGGCCCTGCAGAGCCACGCCCTCACGTGCCAGAGCTACCCCAGTGGCACAAGCGTGGGTTACAGGGGTAAGTCCTCCATGGATCATGCTTGTTTGTCCAGCACATCCCTTGGGTGCTCGGTCAGATTGGGATCTGAGGGGTTTGGGGGCCAGGTTGGTGGGGCTCTTTGTCTCTGTGCCCCATGCATACTGTGCTGTGGTGCACTGGGTGTTCTGTGGTGGCCAGCATTGGCTTTTTTCTGCAAAACATAGGTGATTATTATATTAATGTTTTTAAACGTTATCACCAATTGGTGTACTGTATATGGGAAGCTCCAGTTAAAGCTTCAGTTACTACACGTTACACAAACGGCCACGGTCAGACCTGATCACGTGCATCCTACTAATAATTTATGACTGGCCATTCATCACAAAGACAGCACGTTTGACCAGGATCAAGCCCTACACGTGGCTATGGAATACAAAGGCCGTGGTAGGGAGTTTGTTGTGTGTTGTCTTGAATACTGTATGAAGCGATGAATAATAGTGAGGTCAATGTAGTCATTTAGAGAAGCATTACAGGCCAAGCTCCAGCAAAGGAAGAGATCGATTTTCCCTTCATATCATTCTAACTGGCTCTAGACAGAAGCTTGCAAGCCAGGTGTCATGGCTCTTTTCAAATCTCGTCTCCACCTCATTCCGATCACTTTCACTCAGCGACAGGGCCGAGAGGTAATCGATACCCTTCAAACCGCCAACGGAATAAATATTCAACAGCAAGGCAGAACATTAAACATTAATAAACAGACAGAGAATGTGAGTGAGACCTCGGTGTGAACTCCGAAAGGTAGACACATGAACGGTTGCTGAGGTTTTGGCTCAGGTGTTTTCTCTTGCCAGACTTTGAAGTCTGTTCAGATTTTTCTGAAAAGTGATGGGAACCATGAACACTGTTGGTACGGTTTTCTCAAAAACTAGGCTAGTAGGGGAAAATTCATGCTCATGCATTATTCGTATGAGGGCAAACAAAGCATTGGCTTTCAGCCTGAAAAAGATTTAAGGTCTTGTAGAAATACTGGCACCCTTCAACATTAATATATTAACACAATAACTCATTTAATTTCTGATATGTTAACTGAGTAAAGCAATAAAAGTTGCAATTATTGTTTAAAACCACTTCCTTCATAATTCTTGATTCTGATGTCTACGGCCTCAGTCAGTAAAAACGGAGTATATTTACCGGAAGTGCCAATCGTTGTCATTTACGTTCTTGTTCTTGCACGAACCATATTTCAGTCTTAAGAAGGATTAAAGAACAATCACCTCACACTTTTTCTCCCTATACCATTTGTGTGCAATTCACATTGCACTATTGTTGGAGCTGCTGTTAAAGAAAATGAATCAACATCTTCTGACCAACCAGAATCCAGAATTTCAACAGCACTGTGGGACTCAATAGCAAGTTAAAATATATTCGAATTCTGAATAATGGACTAAAAACATACTTATCCCCAGCTCTTAAATTTATGCAGACAAAACAATCCTTATAAATGTTATTCATTGCAACAAAAAAGGATTACAGGATAAACAAATCTTCTGCTAAAGCAGAAGTAGTGTCATTTAGAAAAAAGCAATCTAAAAAGAAATGTTCCTCAACATTTGAGAGCCTTTTTTTCCCCCCCTCAGGCAGCCAATTTGAGTCCATTCGGAGATGCGTGGATTGTGGCGGACATCTCATTTTTTGTAATTAGACACAAAGCGAGCCGACAGAAGCATGTAAAAGAGTCAGGATTAACAAATGCGCACCAGCCCGAATACTTCGCATGCCAAGACCGCAAACAAATGCATCATCCTGAGCCATTCAGCATCTTCGCCAGCGGTGAATTGGAGAAAACATGGAAATAAATACGATGTCAGGTTAGTTTGCACATCTCTAAGGCATGCATCATTCAAGCGAACGGGTTTTTTTTTATCTAATTGCTGCAGTCGGTGATGCCATTGTAGCCCAGTGATTTGATTTATATCGAGTTATACAAGGAATGAATTAGTGGCTTATAAAAAATGCATGATGCGCTGCCTTGAGAATGCTGCATTTGTCAGAGCTCTTTAAATTCTTTTACCATGTGCTTGACACGGCAGTGAGGGAAATAAAAACAACAAATTTCATTTCCCCAACAATTTTTCTACTTCCTTTTCACTTCACACTCTAAGATCCAGAAAGCTAGTCCATCTATCTATTGTCTATAACAAATTTTCCTGTTCAGAGTCTCATGGGGGTCCTGGAACCTATCCCAGGGATTTTAGGGCACAAGGTGGGGTACACCCTGGGTGGGGTGCCAACCCATCACAGGGCTCATGTTCACATCTTTATATACACAAGCTTACACATTTAGATATCTTTGAACTGTGATAAGAACCCACCAAGCACACAAGCTTACACAGACTGGAGGCAAGATTAGAACCCCCAAACCTGAACCCCCTAACCACTAAACCACTGTACTGCCAAATCAGCAATAAACTGTAGCACCAGATTAAACTTGGTGGTCACCCTGTTTGGTGCTGGAACTTGAGGTCCATGAAGTCCAGCTTTAAAACATCCTGAGTTTAAAGTTCTACCAGCTGACCATACATTACCTTGTATAGTCAGTCCTGAAGGGGCAAGGGTATCTCCATGGGTAATATGGTGGACAACTGATCAGAAGGTCGCGGATTCAATCCCCAGAACCACCAGGTTGTCAGTTTTGGGCCACTGAACAAGGCTGTTAACTTTCAACTACTCAGATGTATAGTCAGGTAAAACGTCACTCTTGATAAGGGTGTCTGCCAAATGCAACAAATGTCATTTGTTGAAAAGAGATTAGAGATGTATTGAATTTTGGTTTCACCACAAACACAAATAGTGCATAAAGCTGAAAAACCATCACCAGGCAATAAGAAGAAGTATCCAGCATAACCATGAAGTGCTATGTATATCTATTGTCAGGAAGGAGGTCCGCTTCCTTGTTTCTGGTTAGTTATTTGATGAGATTTCATGCTATCACCTTAAGACTGGTTCAACGTATTAGATGAATGAGTGGCAGTACTACAAGTGAAGAATGAGAAGACCTTAACTTCTAATCCTTACCTTAAAATGGATGAGTTTGACATAGACAATTTACATTAGTAAAGATGACCTCAAGACTATCGATAGGAAAGTACTGACGTTGCTTCACTGATTCAGATTTTAATCCTGGTGACACCAGTTGTAGGATTCGAATACACTATAGTCCATGTCAGCGTTGTCTAACACACTAAAGGTCCTTATTCGTAAATTCCGATCTATGTAGAAGCTCTTAATGACCGTTTGTAACGATTTCATATACTCAGTATTGTTCTTTTATCACTGCTTTCACCTTTTTTTTTTTTATTTTTACAGATGTGGGTCTTTTGCAGTAAATGTCTACAATTAAACAGCAAAGAAATGAACCTTTTAAAACCTTGTTTAAAGCCTGTCTTTTGCCACATGCTGCAATGAGCTACAGTATGGCCTGTATATTTTAACACCACAGGTGCCACTATTTCTGGGTACAGAGCACCTGGTGCGCATCAGTTCAGGCATATCTCAGAAATCTGCTCAGCACGGCTGCTTTAAAAAGTGCTTTATGATATACTCGGAGTTGCCACGCTTGAAGAATCCATGGCCCTAGGTGATCATGGCTATAGCTCTTGCAGCTGCAGATGATTTTCTCGGCTCGCAGTCCATCACCTGAATATGGATCAGTCTATTCTGGTTCATGGTAGGACAGCAATCACAGACATAAAGTTTTTCTTTGTAGAATCTTCAAGTGGAAGAAAATATGTAACGAAATACTATGCACCTCATGCTAGGTATCCAGAATTCATAGAAATGCTTAAAAATAAAAACTAATGTACATGAGGGGAATTATAAACCCCACCATGATGGAACTTCTGGAACTCCTTAGGGTTCTCTCGATTGTATGGGTTTCTACAGGGCTCAAATGTAAATGACTCCAAATTTAATTCTAAAAACACCTTGGTGTGAAAGTGTGTGGTGTCCTGTAGTAAACTGGTGTCATACAGGGCACACAGTACTGTCATTTCATACTGAGAGTACCAAGGATTGGCCCTGGCATGTCCTTGACCTTGACTTATTCCCCTTCTCCACCAAAGTGAACCAAAACCAAATTTCATGTCTAGTACCAGTGCCAGTTCAGAGCCGGTTCAGTAGGAACCTCCTAAGAAGGAGGCTTTGCAAGCAGTTCCCTCGGCTCTGCAAGTCTTCTTTCAGTTCAAACAATCAGCATTTCGAAAGCATTTAAGCTGCCCATTGAGTAAATTCTTTTAAAGATGGTGGTCACAAACTTTTAGTTGGTTGTGGTAATCCTGCCCCCAACCCCCGACAGAAGTGGTTATTTGTTCTAGTCCAACAAATTGTTGGTGCCACAATGGAAGCAGTTTTTCTGTCTGAGAGCCGGTGCTTTGGCAGTCTGAGAACAACCAATCTGGTTCGAATTTGGCTCCGAACTAGTTCAGGAATGGCCTAGATGAAAAACAGATATCCAATTGTTTTGCTACTTGATCAAGGGAGGACTGGTATCTAATCCAGGGTATATTTTTACATCATGATAGATTACCCAAGGCAAACTATTTATCAACTACAGTGCTGACCCAAAAAACGCTGGTAAAAAGTTGGATGGCCAGATGGACCAGTTCACTACAAGGGCACCCATTGTGGCATTTTTAGATGTTAAGATTGGTCTTCAGTCTGCATGAACATGTCCTGTTTGTCCTTTTCATTTTTGTATTGGCTAGGGTTTAAACAAGCCACTCAGATTGTGACCTCATAAACCAAGAGACCCTCCAGAGAGGGCCTATCCCAGGATACTTAGGGCACAATGCGGGTTACACCCTGGAAGGGGTGCCAATCCATGATGATATATGTTTCATTTCATTTATATGTCAGCTCTGCTATTTGTGAAGTACACCCGTGTGATTCAGAGCAAGGATTTTACAAAACAGTTTAAATGTGAACATGTGCTCACGTTCAATCAGTGTAAAGTGATGGCCTGTAATGGAAATAAAACATCTCTTTTGAGTGCATGTGTCCAATAAAATAAAATTAACGACCTCGTCCCTCTTTCCAGGTAATGATAAAAGGCACAAAGAGGATGTGGGAGGTTAAAGACGGAATAAGGGAAAGTGTAGAGTGAGAGAGTAGCCATGGGGAATATTATATAAGTGACAAAGTGAAATAAGTGAGGAGAAAAGCCATGGGCCATCCATAATGAAGAAATAATTAGATAGCAGAATGAAAGATATGGGTGAGATTAATGGCTTCTGCCATGTCAATTATGAAAAAAATCACAAAATGGCCAAGGCAAATAAGGATAGGAAATATCTTTTTTTTTTCTTCTTCTTTTTTCTGTCATCAGTTTTATTATTGTCTGTCATGTTTCACAATTAGATTGGTTATTTCTTAAATGATCCTATGATTGGTCTGTCCTGACGTATAACAGCATACATAATGCATAAGGAGCATCTTAGCAGGCTTTAGAGTTTGGTCAGATATTACAGTGGTTTGTAGACATGAAGACAATCTGATCTCTGCAAGGACGCGCTCACACATCATTTCTGCTCTATTATTAATGGATTCCTTGGAATTATATTTTTAGTAGCACTTTTTAGTAGCCAAATGAAATAATAGTGAATATTCACATGCACTTGCAGTCTCATTGATGCAAAACACTAAAGTAGGATCATCTTTAACTCCTTATACCACAGCACTGTTTAACGGTTGATGTTCAACATTTGATGTTCCGAAACTGAACCAGTTTTTACTTAAGTCAGAAATGACGTGGTGTACAAATCTGGCAGCACGTCATGGAGAGTTTCTTCATTTCCGACAACTTCACTTAATCTTTATTGCCATATTGACCAGAGGCTAAAACTATTGCTGTTGGTGTGACTTTGTGTGTTAGTGTTGATTTTTTTTCCCCCTCGTTGTTCTTCTAAAAGCTTTCTCTGATCTCTCCTGACAAGTGTGTCTGTGTGTTTGTGTATGTGTGTGTCCTGACAGATATGATTACCAGGAGCTGCTACACAACTCAACTTTCTGCCTGGTACCTCGTGGCCGGCGACTCGGGTCTTTCCGCTTCCTTGAAGCCCTGCAGGTAGGTGGCTAGACATCACCTTTGATTAAAAAAATAAAAAATAAAATACCCTGAAGGCCCAGTACTCCCACCACACACCCATACTACGAGACTGGTTTCTATGGCAACTGGTATTGGCCTGGCAGGTTGGCGTCTTGTTGTTACAGAGTGCTGATGTTTGGGTTATTGGTATCGACATCCTGTCTTCTTTCAGCTATAGGAAAGTTTCCCATTCTGTAACGAGAAAAGTATTGTTTATATTCTCTCTCTCTTTTTTTCCCTTTCTCTCTTTAATGCAATCTTACTTTTTTCCCCTTCTCATTTCTGCACCTTCAACTTTCTCAGCTTTAAGACCTGAGTTGCAATTTAGAAACTCTGTTTAACATATTGTAAATTCTATACAAACCCTCCATCTCTTCATTAACTGCCTGGGGTTTATCTGCAACAGAAACAGTTTAGTGAAATTAAGTTAAATTCTTCTCTGTATTGAAGAGAAATCATCAGAGCTATAATTATAAATCAGGTTTTCCCTTATAAATAATTTAAACCATGGTGCTCCTGAGTTCTCACTTCTGATTGGTCAGAAATTGGTCATTAATTTCCCATCACAGCTCTTAGATACTTTCTTCTGCAACGGAAATCACAGGTTTACAATAATTAAGATTAATTATTTGTCACATGTACTATAGGGATATGCAAATATGGGGTCAAAGCGCAGGGTCATCCAGGATACAGTGCTCCCGGGAGCAGATAGGGTTAAGGGCCATGCTCAAGGGCTCACCAGTGGCAACTTGGCAGCACTGGAGCTCAAACCCTCGACCTTCTGATAAGCAACTGTTTGAGCCACCACTTCCCCACGTTGTTACTTGTAATATTGTATTGTTTCTAATAACAGCTTGTATGCTGGGAAGTCGAATAAAAAGTCATCATCAATGTGCTGAATTCTTTGGTGAGGAACATTTACAGAAGGTGTCAGAAAACTAAGCTGTACCTTTAAGTATTCTGCCATGAAGAGGTATTTCTGATGAAAGTAACATAACTAATAAAAATAGAGAGGACGTTTTATACATAATTCAATTTTTAGTCATTGTATACATTCAGATGAGACTCCACTTTTGTCGATTTTTTCCATTTTTGTATTAAACAAGCCAATTAGAATTTACCCCTAATGTGACCTCATATAAGAAGAGGTCACATTAGCTCCAAGCTTGTTGCTCAGCCCATCAGTCCAACAGGAGCTCATTCACATAAACACTAAAACAGCATGTGAACTAAAGGGAGATTGCAAGTTCAGATCCTGGGTGATGCTGCGGCCGAGCACAGCTGGAGGAGCCTTGAGAGACCTGATTGGCTGAGCTGTTTCGGGCAGAGGTGTGGGTGACATACTGG
The DNA here is from genome assembly GCA_030068275.1 of Clarias platycephalus. NCBI lineage: Eukaryota > Metazoa > Chordata > Actinopteri > Siluriformes > Clariidae > Clarias > Clarias platycephalus. Next base: position 34,262,002 of record JAQQZT010000012.1, on the reverse strand, counting down.
CACTCTTACATCCATCATTGTAACATTAGCCAATCATGGGCATCTGTAAGCTTGTGCAAGCATTAGGAGTGGATAGCGCTATCCCACGGGTGTGTTAAGTCACTTCCTACTTTGCATGAGCAAGGCAGTGTGAAAAGATCTACTTGGGCGACATCATGTGTCTCAGAGGAAGCACGCGATAGCCTTCGCCCTCCCTGGTTAGTGGTTCCTGTCTTGATGGGAGAGCGACCTAGGGTTAGGGTTGGGTGGGAATTGGCTACTACTAAAAATCTGAGAAAGAAATCTGAAAATAACCGACCAGAGGAAGAAGAGCGTGAACAACTGTTCATAACTTTTATATTTCAAGCGAGAAAAGAAACTTGTTTCACGGTCTCTCTATATAGCACTTATCCAGTGCAGGTTCACGAGAGGCCTGGATCTCAAGGGACTCAGGGATCTAAGCAGGGTCAACCCCTGGATGCAGTGCCAATCCACTGCAGGCCACAAGCACACACACACACACACACACACACACACACACACACACACACACACACACACACACACACACACACACACATATACACACTCAGGTCCAGGCAAATTGGAAACTTCAGTTAGCCTATTCTGAATGTCATTGGACTGTGGGAGGAAACCGGAGGACCTGGAGGAAACCCACCAACTCCACACACACGGACCAGAAGACTGGACTCGAACCCTCAACCCTGGAGATTTGAGGCCACAGTGCTAATCACTACACCTATAATTGGTTAAAATGTGTGACTGGCCTGACGTCTTCTTCAACAAATGACAATTTCTCATTTTTGGCAAATAAAACCACACTAGGAGGGTCTGATTTGGTATAATGAATAACTTTGCGATAGTAACAATGCGTTCCATCCCTACTGTTTATTATTTTTTTATAAAAGCTTTATTCTTTACTTCTTACATAGACTCAATACTTCTTTTGAATTGATTCTTGAGAGACATGCAATATATTTTGCACTGGTTAATTTTTACTTTGGATCAATATAGACGTAATCCTCTAGAAACATGTATTTTAATCGATTCTAACTGTATTGCTTACAGACATTCAAACTACAATGGTTTCTCATGTCTTTTTAAGGTGATGTAAACTTATAATCACAAATAAGACTAATGTTTTAGCATTACAGAATGATTACAGTCTTTTGCACTGACATGTGCATGCACCGTAGTTCTATATTTTACATTAGTTCTATATTTTAATTGAATTAATGAATTATATGTAATAACACATTAGCTAATATGTAATAACATGATTATTACATGTTATTACAAATGCTTTGCACATAATGTGACATCAAATAGCCTCAGGCTCAAGTTTCACAGAGATTCATATTGTACATCCGCATTTGTATAAATGCAATAGATGTTAAATAAGGAATTTGAACAAAGGTTACAGCCACATCCTTATTGTAAAGTAAGGATTTTAATAAAGTTTCTGATTAAATGAGCTGTAAAGTAATTATTATAGGGAATTAATTATTATTAATTCCCTACAGTGAATGCTTTGGAAAACATGCTCTTCTAGCATAAGCTTCTGACTTAGAGTTACTAATTCTGAACCCTTTAAAAAAAAAAACACACACACACACTCATACACAATGCAATCCCAGTGCTGTCTGTAAATAAACTTAGCGCTAATTCTCAGGCGGCCATTGCCCTGTTTCAGCAAATCCTAAATCGAGCTGCGGAGATTTATTTTAGAAACACGAGTTATATGAAACATGCTCTACTGCAACTCTAAGTTGCCAGTTTATTAGTTCGGTAACAAATACAACACTTGGTATTGGGCTGTTATAAACAGAAATGAACACAGATTTATGCTTATTTCACCAAAGTGGATTATTTTCTTTTGTATGGAGCCTTTATATCTAATATCTGAAGGCAGTTTGTTAAAGCATGACATGTTGTACTTTTTTTTAATCGTTTTTCATTTAAAATATCTCATAAAGACACTCCTCCTACATTTTGTTTGTTTCCAAAAAATATAAGAATAATTCTTTTTTCACCACCATGGTGGCTGTGGAATATTTTTGTTTAAATCTGGCAACCCTGTCTTTACCTGGCTTGCTCTTTACCACTGGATGTAAATGCATCATGTAATCTTTTAGCAAAGCAGTGTTCACTCCACCTCCTAGAGCTTACCTCAAATAATCATAATGTCATGAACAAGTTAACGTTTTTCATTAACTCCACCATTATATTTCTTTTTATTTCTTTTTGAAAAAGTCGATTTTCAACTCCAGAGCCTTACAAAAAGCAAAGCTAGCATGTCACAATTTCGATCTTCCACTCCTCAAAAAAGGATAAAGAGGACAAAATGCCAAGTCGTGCTTGGAGACATTATCTTTTTTTTTTCTGATCTCTGTCCGCCTTTCATGTGTGACTCGGTGGCTTTCAGGGGTTGAGAAAGCGACATCAAAAAGCTTTCAGACGTGACAGTTTTCTGTCTTAGGAAATCTCTCGGACATTAACAAGTCTGAGAGCTATAATAGGACACTACTCTTAGATTATATTACTATAGAATGTAGTACAGCATGGAGGGAGATCATTCATTTTAGGCATCTTAGGGTTGTGAATAAGAAAACCAGAACAGGAATGAAATACATATCACAGTATATTAAAATAATAAAATGCTAATATTTTTGGAGTAAAATGAATGTATTTAGGCACATTCGAAAACAGATTTATATTTAAATAAAAATAGAGAGTTAATGAAATTTAAGCTGAAATTTATAATTAGGTTAATTAATGAGAAAACAAAAGGAAACAACAGATTGAAAAAATACATACAGTAAAAGTTCAAATATGCAAACAAACATGAATGATATAAAAGTAATGAATATAATAAAAATTTATTTCTATTAGAAATCTATGTTCTATGTTCTATTTATTAGAACATAGAAAATAGGTATTTAAAAAAACGCTTTTTAATTAAAAGAAATACATATACTCGTTGTTTTATATAAAAATGTATATATTTGTATATTTTTCTTTAAACATTTTGAAATTTAAGGTGATGGAGAGGTTTTTTTTCCCCCTATATATCAATTAGATTAATGAATGAGAAAACCAAACAGAAAATGATGTTTAGAAGTAATTAAATTTCGCTTCTAAATAGAAATAACGTAGAGTAGAATAGAACATTTATATAATAATATATATATTTAAAGTAAAAACAGTTTAATTTTTTATCAAAAAGTAAAGACGTTTAAGGTAAATGAGACAGATTTGTACAGAAAACGAAGTCATTTACAGATTGCAAAAATAATAATAATAATAATAATAATAATAATGATGATGATGATGATGATGAATCTGCTAATTAATTTGCAGTGAAATTCCCAGTGTGAGCACGCCTGTCAAAATATTAGAAGCACTCAGTATATGCAGGTGATATTCCTATGTTTCTAAAATGCTGTCAAAATGTATTACAGATTTTTTTTTAATTATTATTCTTTACCACTGCGCCACTTGGGGGCCCTTGCTTTTTGTTTTTAACACAAATTCCACAATTAAGGGGAGAGAAAGTGAATAAGGATACGATTTTTTGACTTTGCTCAACAGCTGAGGGCACTTTAATATTAAGTGAATAATAATAATAATAATAATAATAATAATAATAATAATAATAATAATAATAATAATAGTAATAATAATAATAACTGTTACATAATACATAATGTTTACACATTTGTTTTGGTTATATATTTATATAATTAATTATTCTGTACATGTTCAGTAAGGATCAGCTCTAGTAACGGGTAATGTATTCTCGGCATATTTTATGGTTGGAGATTTACTTTGATGAGCATCAGTTGAAAGCTTTATTCCAGTATCCTTGATTCAGGGAGTTTCTTTCTCTCAGGAGCTTTTATTCATGTTTCATGTCTTAGAAGCAAAATTCACCAAGAAGCACTTCTCCTGGTTTCTGCTCGGGGGTAAAAATCTTGGTTCTGTTCTTCCTGTGATATCATGCTCATCTCTCATTCATTTTGTTTTATTAAAATATTTAGAATATGCTATCTTATATCGTTTTTTTTTTTTTCATTTATTGGTACATATAACAAAGTTAATGTTCACCAGCCTCTCTTTTTTTTCCCGCAGTACATTACTCTTTTTCGAGGATGACTCCTTCTATATTAAATAACCATCTGCTTCAAGAAAACCCCACCCCTAAATGGATTATATGACATGTCCACTGTACACATTGACTGAGCATGAGCTGTTGCTATAGAAACCATATCATATTAGAATGGGAATTAGGACAGAGAATTCAACACCACTATTGTAGAAACTGAAATAAAGTTGAAAACGTACTGATCTCTGGGTGCTACCGTGTGTGTGTGCGTGTGCGTGTGTGTGTGTGTGTGTGTGTGTGTGTGTGTGTGTGTGTCTTCCTTAGGCGGCGTGTATCCCTGTATTATTGAGTAACGGATGGGAGCTGCCTTTCTCTGAGGTCATCGACTGGAGTAAATCTGCTATCGTAGGAGACGAGAGATTACTACTGCAGGTACAACACGCGCACACACACACACACGCACACACACACACACACACACACACACACACACACACTGAATCACTCATATGTTCTTTGCTATTTAGTCATGATCAAGATGTATTCTTGACATAGTTTCATATGTATTTTATATTTAGTCAATTATTTCATACATTTAGTTTTTTTTTTGTTTTGTTTTTTGCTACAAAAACAAACTCTATTGTTAAATCCTGCAGGTTAAAATGTAGAACTTTCTTTTTTTAAGTGGGATTTTTTGTTTTTATTACTATTTGAACACATTCAAACGCCAGCTGCTTTAAACTATGACAACATATTAATTAATATTACATTAACTATATTACTTGTATTAATATTATAATATATTTACACATGTATTACGTAATTGTAAGGTGTAATCAAACAGTTCTTCTTAATAATGTGTCTTTATATAACTGAAAGAAATGCTAAAGAAAAATTACCACAAAAGTTAAACATTAAACTTCAATGTTCCTCACCTGCTTTCCAATGGGTTCTCCTTTCACCAAGGGCTTCATGTAGAACCTCAAGGAACTTTTTTTTATAAGAATAAGATTGGTGCTGTTTTTATTTTTTATTGTGCTTTGTCAGTTTTATCCTAAAGGTTGCCACATCAAGGTCATTAAATCCACAAGACGTGGCACAGGCATGCAGTGAATGGGTTGTGTGGAGCATAGTGTTTAGGGTTTTGCCCAGGGACCCAACAGTGGCAAATCGTATGGTGGTGTTGGGGCTCGAACCAATGGCCCTCAGATCAGCAATCCAGAACCTCAACCACCTGAACCACTACTCTCTGTTAGATTACTAAACTCAAAACATCTAAAAAACTATAATAATAAACTAAAACATCTAAAAAAAATAATAATAATAAAAAAACACAAATATCAACTCAAAAACTCAAAGCTCAAGTGAAATTCTAAACACAGCCATCTGAATGCATGGTTTTTCTTTGAGAGAATTATGAAGCAAACCTAGTTAAAGGAAATAGAAAAAAATCCTATTTTCTAAAAGTCAGTCATCTTCAAGAGGAAAATATTTTTTTGTGTCATTGTTTTGTGTTTGGGAAACCAGAAGGTTCTATGTTAAAACCTACAAGTTTGGGGTTCCCATAATGCCCCAGGAGCTGATTTTAAGGATGTGATCAATATTCAATTATTTATTTATTTTTTCTTTTGTGTGTCTGGACGTGCGTAAGGGTGGACATTGACTTGACATCCTTGGGCAAGCCTGTGGGGAAAAACTAGCATTACTGTCACATAGGTTTGACACCATGTGACATGTTGATTTTTTATTTGTTTGTTTCATGTGTGGTGTTTTTAAACGCATACATATAAGATTATGATCTCTTTGGATGCTTTAAAAAAAATCATAGCATTGTTGCTATTTTTATCGTTGCTAAGCTAAGACAAAATCTGTGAAGCTTATTAGGCCTTGTTCACACGGGCGTTAAATTTTTGGATAAACGAACGCGATCTGATCGTCCTAGACGTTTATGTTGTGTTTTGTAG
>JAQQZT010000012.1:34173320-34204513 GCA_030068275.1 Clarias platycephalus | reverse complement strand
GTGTGTGTGTGTGTGTGTGTGTGTGTGTGTGTGTGTGTGTGTGTGTGTGTGTGTGTGTGTGTGTGTGCGAGAGAGATAGCAAGCACGCGCGTCCCAGATGGTTACGGCTTCTTAAAGCTCGATGACAAACAGTCCTTGTAGCCGGTAGAGCCGTGACGCAAAAATTATGCTAATGTAGACAGTTGAGGCACACTTGGAGAAAAAAAATGTGTGTGTGTGTGTGTGTGCGCTTACAGCCGAGCGACGACAGGCTTCTGGGTGGAAATTTTACCCCCTGCATGAGACGGAAACTGGGTCACTGAGTGCAGACGCTGGCTATAAGTTATGCATAATAATGATACAGGCTCTGCATAACGTTGTAGCAAAATCTTAGACAGGACATGACATCACACTTACCCAGCATGTCCTCCAACGCATTCACCGTCACCTTGTTGATCTTCAGCGTCACCTGATCGCCGCTAGATGAGAAAGTACAAGCAAAACCTGTCAGAAAGAGAGCACACACACACACAAAAGAAAAAACCTTGATGTATTATTAAACCCACACTTACTCTTTAACCTTCTCGACAGCTTTCAGGTGCACCAGCGCAGCCAGAGCATTCTTCTGCAAATCAGACGACAAGGCTTCGTGATACCTCAGACTCCCTGAAACGAGAGGAGAAAACCTTAATCACAAGAGATACGGAAAAACCATGCAGGAATATACAGGCAGTCCTCGACTTACGAACATTTCTGCAGATACGAACTTCTGCAGAAACGAATGGACCGTGCATCTACTTCCGATTCAATCATGGTTCTAGCTCACGTGTATTGTACAAAAAAATAGGTACTGCAGTGCACCAGATACCAATATTTACAATTGCATACAATATTTTCAGTGTGTAAGTGAATTTATACGGTGTCTAAAGTCCCATATATTGTATGTATGTGTGTGTGCATGTGGGGGTGCGGGAGAAATCAGTCGGTCTCGATTTCGGTGAATCAGTCCAGGAAGCACGATGATAGAAAATGTCTGTCCTGATGGTAAATAATCAATAATCAGGAAAATCCTCAACAAAACAGAGTTCACAGTCCAATACAGTGGAAAACAGCTCTGAGACAAAAATGCCGTTGGGGATTTCCCTCGCGATTTAATGGCGCAGAGACGAGACATTTCTTTGTGAGATTAATTTCCTTAGGTGCGGTTACGGTTTCTGGCCACATGTTGGCAGTGTGGGGAAAGGGAACAGAGATTTAGTCAAGTGGTACGCTTTAGATTGTATATTCGTGTCAAAGGCGTATAGGACTCACTCTGTCTGACTTGAGAACAAATCCGACTTACAAACATGCTCCCGGAATGGAACTCGGTCGTAAGTCGGGGACTACCTGTACATGTGAATAGAACTCGCACTCAAAAACTCCTAGTTTTATTTAAAGGTGCACAAACTTTTGCACTGAATTCCAACTGAGCATTCGTGATGTCACCTGCTAGGATGAGCCGGAGAGCAAAGCTCCTCACAGCGGGAAGAAAGTTCTTCTCGGGGAGATCCTCCTGCGCGTCCTCGCACAGGTACCGACACACCACCTACACACACACACACACACACACACACACACACACACACAAGATAAGGCAAGCATAGGATTTTAGACGATGACTTTAGGAAGCTGTTAGACAGGCTTTACCTGGTACCCCTGCAGGAACGGCTCCATCAGCAAACACAGGAAGGACAGCGTCCTCTGTCCACTTGATGACATCACAACTTCCTGCTGTAACTCCTGAACGGCGCCGCACTTCACCAACAAGCAACACGCTTCCTCAAAGTCCTAAACACACACACACACACAGTTTGTACAAAAAGCCCAAAATATTCTCTATATAAAAGATTCATTTGTGTGTGTGTGTGTGTGTGTGTGTGTGTGTGTGTGTGTGTGTGTGTGTGTGCTGTGAGTGAGTATGTGTGCTCGAACCTGCACGGACGCTCCGGGACAGAGGATGAACTCATTGGAGAAAATGTTCCTCAGGAAGTTAAAGCACTTGTAGACCTCGTCTAAAGCCGATCAAAGACAAAATATATAATTACTTAATTAATAAATAATAATAATAATAATAATAATAAAATACACTACAAGATAAACCATAGCACATCTAACTGTAAGATATTAATTTCAGGAGTCCGGTGGGCGTCACCTCTCCTGCTGGAGTTTGCGGCGTGCATGGCTACAGCCAGGAGAGCCGGCCTCACGAAGACGTGCAGCGTCTGGTTCCTGTAGGACGCGCAGGACAGCACATTGACCGCTCGGTTAAACTCCGCCTCCTCGGGACTCAGTCCCGCCCCAGGCGCCTCGGGAACGACCAGCTGCACACGCCCACCGGACACGCACGCCAAGTTCCTGTGCACGCTCAGACTGGAGCTGACGACCTTACTGCAGGGTTCGCCGTCTGAGAGAGAGAGAGAGAGAGAGAGAGAGAGAGAGAGAGAGACAGAAGAAGTGTGTGTGTTATTTCCTCCATTTGATCCAGACTTGAGGGACTTCCCTGTCCACTCTGCACCCTCCTCCTCCTCCTCCTCTTCCTCCTGCTCGTACCGGGCCAGTCCAGCAACGCCCCGAAGCTGAGCGCCAGACGCCGGAGCCAGTCGGTCTGCTGGCTGAGAGCGGTCAGCTCCACGCCCTCGGGGTTCTGTAGGAGCAGCGTGGAGATCAGAGACCACGGCTTCAGGACCATGTTCTCCTCCTGCAGCCGCACCAGGTGGAACGCAACGTCGTTCACAAACGCCTGAGTGTCTGCAGCAGGCCTGTGGGGAATGTGTCTGAGAGAGAGAGAGAGAGAGAGAGAGAGAGAGAGAGAGAGACGATAACAGTGTGGTTGGTGTAGTAGGTAATCGTCTGCGCACTCCGTGGACACGAGTGTTACCTGGGGACCAGATTATACTGCGAGCGGTTGATGTGTCCCTGCGCCAGGCTCCGCACCGACACCGGAGCTCCAAAGTACACGTGCATCGTCCCGAAATCCTCACTGAGGATCTTTCTGGCCTTTAACAGCCCCTGAGAGAGACAGAGAGAGAGAGAGAGAGAGAAATAGAGCGGGAGATAAAGGATGTACAGTAAGAAGCAGAGAAACAGAGCAACAGAAGGAGACAAAGGAACAGACAGAGACAGGGAGAGAGAGAGAGAGAGAGAGAGAGAGATAGAGGGAGAGTTAGAGGGAGAGTTAGAGGGAGAAAGTATGGTGGCGGAGAAGTGTAAAAGAAAATAACAAAGCCGAAAACAAAAAAATAAAAATAACTTTTTACAAAACCGAAAACAAAAACAACAAAACAGAAAACAAATTAACAAAACCGGAAACAAAATAGAAAACAAAATAAAAAAATAAATAAAGAACAAAGTAACAAAACTGAAAAAACAATAATAATAAGAAAAAAGAAAACAAAACAAAATTACAAAATTGAAAACAAAATAAATTTGGAAACAAAATAACGAATCAGAAATTTTGTTTCCCGTCTCGTTACTTTGTTGTCAAATTTGTTATTTTGTTTTTGGATTCTTCATTTCGTTTTCAGTTTTGTTATTTTGCTTCGCACTTCACGGCCACTATAAGAAAGACAGAAGGAACGGCAGATAGGGAGAGACAGGGGGAAGAGAGAGACAGCTGGAGAGAGGGGAAGAAACAGAGACAGGGGAAAGAGACAGAAATAAAGAAAAAGAGGGAAAGGAAAGAAAGACAGAGAGAAAGGGATAGGAATAGAGGGAGAGACGGAGAGAGAGAGAGAGAGAAAGAGGGAGAAGTGTACATGTCCTGTGTCTGAGTGAGAGACTCACAGACGTCGACTCTTTGGGTTTGGGGACGCCGAGCAGCTCGCGCGCGTACAGCGACTCCTCTAGAATCCTCTCGTAGCTGATACTCACTGGAACCAGGTTCACATCAAAGACTTCACCTTTAAAGAACGGCTCCATCACTATATTCAGCAAACCTGCACCCCACACACACACACACACACACACACACACGTCTGATTAATAGCCGCATCAGAGTTCAGGCTCATCACACCAAACTTTCTCAGTCTGTGGCATTAAATCACTTCTGATTCGATTGTGCAGCTGTTCGGCGAGATTTCATTTAAGACACAGCCGAACCAAAAAGCATTTTCCTGTCGTGTCTCATTTATTTCTGAAAGAACCGGAAAAAAAAAAAAAAAAAAAGAATGAAACGGATGACACGTTGGGGAAAAGTCTTGACGCTGCACTATATTATGCAGGAGTCAGCGTGGGCCTCGTGTCAGAATCCCAGACGACTTTAATGTTTTATGCAGATTGGATTAACTCAGCAAACCGTGTTTAAAGTCTGCCAATGAAACCGTTCTCTCCAGAACTTTACTGCACCGTAATATCTTCTGATCTGTCCCTGTTTAACACCCGGAGCGCCCCCTGGTGTTAGGTACACTGCTGATCTCCTGTATTGCTAGGCTTTGTTTCATTAGAAGCCCTTCATCTTTTCACAAGGGTTCTCCCTCATCCCCGAACAGAGAACTCACGGCTGCGATGCGTTCGGCGATCAGCTTACCCGTCTTTGGTGTGAGAGACTTTGCCGTCCGGCTCCTGGTGCCTTCGAGGAAGAACTCGACCGGCGCGTAACCGTTCTGTGGAATTGGACAGAGGAACGAGCGTGAACTTTACAGGAGGAGGAGAAGTGCTCTGTGTGATGAGGACGAATATAAATAACCAGCAAAATGGTACAGAGTACAAAGTGAAGTAACCTATGGATAGTGTCGGACTATATTTTATATTCATGTACACATGGATGAAGGAGTGAAATATAAGACATTGGAAATGGGGAAGTAATAAGTGGAAGGAGTGAATGTAAGCGACAGAAATGGTGAAAATAATGGGTGGATAGAAAAGTAGAAGAGAAGACAAACGGATGGATGGATGGATATATAGATGGATAGCCAGATGCATGGATGGATAAAGATGCACTGACTTGTGCTGCATGCTTGGATGGATATACGAATTTATGGATTTATGTTGTGCAAGTTGTGGTTGGTTGGATGGATGGACAGATGAATGATCGACATTCTGGATTTATAAGGTTGTGGATGGATAGAGTTATGGATTTATGAAGTTGTGGTTATAAGGATGGACAGATGCATGAACAAATGCATGTACAGCATTATTTATTTATAAGATTGTGGTTGGATGGATGGATTTATAAAGATGTAGTTGGATGGATGAATGGATGTTCAGCCTTATGGTTTTATAAGGTTGTGGATGGATGAATGGAGTTATGGATTTATAAACTTGTGTTTAGATGGATTGATGGATGGATAAATAACTAAATGCACGTACGGCGGTATGGATTTATAATGTTGTGGTGGAACGGATGGTTAGATGGATGGATGGATGACGTTATGAATTTATGAAGATGTGGTTGGATGGATGGATGAATGGATTTTTGAAATGCAGATTAATTAGCAGAAAAATAAAATGGATGGATGGATGGATGGATTAATGAAAATGTGGTTGGATGGATGGATGGATGGATGGATGACGTTCTGGATTAATGAAAATGTGGTTGGATGGATGCATGCATGAATAAATGCATGTACGGTATTATGGATTTATAAGATTATGGTTGGACAAATGGACAGACTGACAGAGTTTGGATTTATAAAGATGTGGTTGGACGGATGAATAGATGGATGGATGCTAGTCAGTCTTATGGTTTTATAAGGTTATGTATGGATCAATGGATGGAGTTATGAACTTATGAAGTTGTGGTTGGATGCTTTGGATTTTTGAAGTAGTGATTGAATGGATGGACAGATGGAGGGATAAATAAAAACATACAGACATTGCTAAATGGATGGATGGAGGTGTGGTTAGATGGAGAGATTAATAAGCAGAATATATATAATATATAATATAATATATAATAAAAAGATGAAAAGATGGACTGCTGTGGACCTGCAGGATGGAAGGATGGAAGAATGAATGGAAGTGTGGCTGAAAGGTTATAGACAGTTCTATGTCTAAATATAATGGGGAGGCAGAGAGAAGAACAAATAGATGGATGAAAGGATTGACAGACTGACAGACAAATAGATGTTTAATACCCTCAGTATGGTCTTGACATATTCTGAGAAAACAGCCCAGTAGAGTTTATCTCCTCCGAAGGAGCGGCGGATAAAAAACGCTCCCGACATGCGCAGCATCTCGCCAACAAACTTCATGCTCATGAAATCTGGAAGAGAAGAGCGAGGTTTAGCCGAGTGCCGTGTTCATGTGATCAGCATAACTCAGTCTGTCCGTATGAGGATTGTTATGGTGAGAGATACATACCCATCCCTGCGGCGATGACGGGCAGCGCCAGGTCGTAGGTGAACAGGAGGTATGACATCATCAGGAAGTCCATGTAGCTGCGGTGGCTGGGCAGAAGCACCACCGGATGCTCCTGAATGGCCTGTTGAAGCTGGAAACAGCAATCCATACACACATCAACTCAGGCATCCATACACAGAGGAGTTATTATAACACCACAGAGCACATTAGGCATGCTGGGTAACGAGGGATATCATCATCATCATCATCATCAGGGTTAATGTGGAGGGAAAAAAAATCTATTTTCTTAAATTTCTTGAATAAAATGCGAACTAACCTAGCACTGTTTTGAGTATACATCCAGCTAAAGAGCGAAATGTGATGATGTGTTAGCGTAACTGACATTAAAAATGGTTTATACACTTGGATGGATGGATAGATGGATGGATGGGTGAATAAAAGCTTGGATGGATGAAAGGTTGAATATATTGATGGTATCTGTGGGTTCATAGAAAAAAATATAGATATGCAACTGGGTGGACATGACCGAGCAATAAAGTGTGGATGGATAGAGATGGATGGATGGACATATGACAGATACAGACGGGTAAAAAAAGATATAGGCTTGTGGTTGGCTGGAGAGATAAAAGGTGAATGGATGAAGGAAGATTATCACCTTACATTATCATTTTACAATAATGTATTGATATGAATGGATGGATGAATAAAAATTATGCTATCCAGAAATGTATTGATGAAGCTGGATGCAAGAATGAATAAATAGACAGACGGTTGGATGGATAAAGATTAGACTATATGGAAATATACTGATGGACAGATGGATGCCTGGACAAATGGACAGATGCATGGACTGATGCTCAGTATGACCCCTCTCGAGTCAGCGTGGGCATTGACGGCGTGTGACGAGGCGGGCCTTACTCTCTGCAAGCCCTCCTCGTTGACCCGAACGCTGCGGTACAGCGCTTTAAAGGCTTTGCTGAGCATGAAGGCCAAGAAGCGGACGGTGCTGAGCTGCAGCCGGTGAGCCATCTCCTCCAGCACCTGAGACGCCTCCTCCTGCACGACCTCTCGGGACTCGCCGCTCTCCATGGACACCTACGGAGAACCAGACGTGAGACTAAAATTTAAACCGAACCTTCCCGCCTGGGGTTTACGGCTTCGTGCGCAGCGCGCCGCTCTCTACCTGATCGATGGCGTATCTCAGGGACTCGGACTGCAGGATGAGGTGTTTGAGGACGCTGATTTTACACGGCACCAGGTTCCTGTACACGGCAGGTGTGTAGCACTTGAGGGCGTATCTCAGGTCACTGGAGTTCCTTCTCTCCTCAAGGATGTCCTCGAAGTCATCCCTTTTCTTGGGGACAGGATCTCTGAGCTGCACATGGATACACATGATTATTATTATTATTATATGGAGAATTAAATAATGTTCAAAAATAGCATGTTTAGGAGTAAATGCATTAAATTAAAAACAAAAATGCTGATTGGTTTGATTAGACTGACTCAATGGCACCATAACAACAATGTTTGGAAGTTAAATAATCTGCAAGTTCCAGTTCTTACACCACCACCACCACCAAACTAGATCCCTCAATCGATCCTTTCTCACCGAGTAGATCACTTTGGAAGCCATTTTTTCATCCCAACCCTCACAAACAGGTGACTAATATTCCTCCAAATCACCAAAAATCCACTTGAAAGTTCTCAATTCAAACATCTCCCAAGCTAGCAGCTCCACACATGGGTGGTGTCAAAAAATAGCAGGCTCGATCCTAACTACCGTCCGTCACCAAGTTTAGCGCCCTCATTAGGCTGTAAAACGCTTTCCTATTAACCACTACAAAGTGCGCTTATACAGAAAGTACGCGCCGTTTGAAATTTAACCCCTGGAGACGGGACACTTCCTGGAAACGCGGCTAGTCGGACGGTGGCTGTGAGAGGACATTGCGCGAAATGCGGAAGTAGGTGTAACGGTGTAAAAGTGGAACACGTGAGAAGTGTGTTTGTGTGCGTGTGTGTTTATTTTCTCATTTTTATCTCTTTAAGATGAAGCGAAGAAAAACAGAAAGCGAAGAGGATTTCGACGTGGATTATGATGTTTTGGACCAGATTCTGGATCAGCTGTATGATTTTGGTAAGTGCATTGTATTTAGCTAATGCTAAACCAGCTAGCTTTAATGTTTATCTTTATGCAGTTCCTAATTCTTCATCATAAAAACTGCAAAAGATTAACTGCAAAATAGAGTATAATTAAATATGCTTAATGGACTAAAGAAATGTGTTTTTATCACATTAAATATTAGGGTAGAATAAATCAGAATATAGTTTTATTCCCTGTTATTTAACTTTAACAGATAATAATTTATAAACTTTAACAGAAGGTTGGTGCAATAAGTTTTTTTTTTTTTTTTTTTTTCAGTGTAATATAGTATGTTTTATTACAATAAAGTTGTTTTGTTGGAACATAAAATATTTGATGTAAATATAATTTATTTTGATTTTGATTAGTAGAAGTGAACCTTATTAAAATAGGATAGGGTATTTTTATGATGGAATTTTATCACAATATACTAGAATATACTTTGATCACAGTAGAATTTCATTTGAATTAATTTATAAAAAATGTTACAATATTTATCAGAGTTTTTATTTAGGATTGAATAGACTTTTATCATAATAGAATTTTCTTATAATAAACTGGGACAGGTTTTATTACAATAGAATACAACTTTATCAGAATAGCTAATATAAACTAAGCCTGTATTATATAATGTATTATACGACGTGGTATTAAAAAGTTTTGAGATTCGTTGCGCCACAGATCCGGATCCCTCCGACGCCCTAAATCCTTTCAGTAGAATCTGCTATTGATGCTCTGGCCCTTGGGGACGAATTCTTGGTGCAAAATGATGCGGATGTTGAAAAAGACGATGAGCATGCACCTGGTCGAGCTGCGGACCTGCCTCGCTTTTTCCGGTTGTGGAGATGATGGACTCTTCCACTGTGAAGACTGTTGCTTCGTCTCAGGATCGAGCGTTTTGTGGCCGGTAATGATCCTCGTCATCAAGGACGGGCGCTGACTTCAACACGATGTTCCTTCTGCTTCTGGGTCAGCAGCAGCCTGGGGACGGACTTGGCAGCGACACGGCGCATGATCAATACACCATGTGTCATATGGAACAGTCCAGGCGATCCTCACGTGTGATTTGAAAGCAACAGTCTTTACATTGGAGGAGCCCGTCATCTCCAAGACCAACAAAGGCGAGGCAGGTCCGGAGATCAGCCGAGTTAATGTTCATCGTCTTTTTCGACATTCGCAACCCTGAGTTTTTCCTCAGGGGTCAGACTGTCAATGGCAAATTCTACTGCCAAATCTGCCACAGAGACTTTTGACATAATTCAGCAAGTTAACTGAAATTTTCTGATTAAAAATAAATAAATAACAAAATCACAATAGAATGCAACTTTATTGTAATAGGACCAAATAGATTTAATTAGAATTAAGTATAGTTTAATTTTATTTTAAACCCCAGCCACATGCAGTGCCGGTCCAAAGCCTATAAAAAAAATGGGAGGGTTGCGTCAAGAAGGACATCCGGCATAAAAATAAATAGATAAATAAAAAACTATGCCAAGCTTGGATGTGTGGACCGAAAGACCAACAACAATTTTATTATTTTTATTTTGTATTTCACATTTATCACAATATATAATTGCTTTATTAGACTGAAATAGAATTGTATCAGTATGATCTAGAACAGATGTTCTGCCACAAGAGAGTATCATAAAACTTTAGCAGAATAAACCAGATTAGGCTTTTAATCAAAGTGGAATATAATACAATTAAATGTAACTATATTTTTACCACAGTAGAAAAACACTGTCACAACAGTATTTCACTAGAATTGAATAGAATAGAATTTGCTCAGGATATCAAAATAAAATCCAACTTGATTAGATTAGGATCATTTTGTAAGAATGAAATAAAATAAACTTCATAGTAGAATTTAATCAGAATACTTGATCATGTTAGATTAATTTTATGGAAGATTCTGTTTGCAGTAGAGCAAAAAAGTAGAGTTTTATTAGAATATAAAAAAACAAAACTTTAACTTGTTTCTTATGGAGGAAAAATAGCTGCTGATCTGTATCGCCATTCTGTAATTATCTGTATTGTAATTTTATTACAATTTAAGGTTTTGTTACAAACTTACTACAGTACAGTACAGAATGCTGTACTCGCTGCCACTGTGTGAATAGTTTAGAGCACCACCTGTGGGATTGTAGAGGAACTGCGACATTCTGCAGTTGATACATGAATTGCCAAACAAAAACAAAATCACATCGCTGAATAAATTTGTTCCTCATCTCTAGGAGAAAAAGATACCTTTTAATCAAGGGATCGTAAACTGTATGAGCTGCATTGACAGAATTTTTTAATTTCTTAAATTTTGTCAAGTCATCATGAAGGAAATGAAAGAAAACAGTGGCAGCTGCTATAGAATGACTATAGTTTAATAGCGATGTGACCTCTCGTGCTCACCATGTCTCTCTCTTATCAGGAGATGGACCAGATGACAAGCGATCAAAGAAAAAGCATAAAAGGAGAAAACAGATGAAGCAAGAAGAACAAGAAGAGGAGGAGGAGGACGAGAATTTAAAAAAGATCAGTTGTAAAAACGACCAGGTAAATCACGTGAGTCATGTGACCGGCGGCGGCGTCTCAGCTCCGACACCTGACGAAAAGAAAGAAAAGTCTTTAGAAAGAAAAGCGTCGGCTGTGGAGGTCGTCACGTTTCAGGATCCGCGGAAAAAGAACAGATTAAAACGAGTTAAAGCAGAAATCAAGGTATGTAGGAAATCTGGATACGTCTGATAATCAATCTGTGTTTATGGATTAGACATGATATTTCTGAAAAAACAATTATATTTATTTGTGTGCTCTTAGCCAGCTGAAAGGAAAGAGAAAAAAGAAAAGGAGCCGGATGTTTTAACCATGGAAAAGGTGCACACATTACATCCGGAGTGCTAAAGAATAGAATTTTATAATCAATAAAGTGTACATGTTTTTAATATTTGTGTGTGTGTGTGTGTGTCTTCTCGTGTTCGTCTTGGCTCGTCCGCAGGCTCGGCTGGACGTCCACCGGTTCGGCATCACCGGATTCCAGAAGCAGCAGCAAAGAGTGTTCGAGCAGGACAGAGCCATCATGCTGGGAGCCAGGGTACGAGTTTACACACTGTCTGATCATTCGCATAGGGAAAGAACGTGCGCTTCCTTAAGGGTTGGGACTAAATGATCACATGATTTTGATTAGTAAATTATGATGTCTGAAAACATACTCGTTTTCTAGTACGATTGTTACTTTAATGACACTTATAACAAGCACAAGACTTGATCTTATTGTTTTTAATCAACTTTAAGGAATTTTAAATAAGGTTTAAATCCTGACAGGTTTTCCATATGTATCACCATGTTTCAACCATTTTTTTTTTTCCTGAACTGCTCGTTGTGGACGCGTTAATAGATTTGTGAGCTACAGAGAAACATTATGCAAGACAAACATAATCAGTTAAATTCTTCACAGCAATTAAATGATTACTCATTAGCATAATTAATCATATGGAATTATGGAATTTAGTATTCAGTAATAATAAAAAAAATATATAATAATTCCGGATTTTGCTCCCTCTTATTCCTAGAACACTTGTTTATTGTTGTTAATATTTACTCAGTGTTGTTTTTCAAGTATTTGCCAAAAAGGACAACTTGTGTATTTCTGTTTTTTGCTCTTTCCTCAGCCTCCAAAGAAGGATTATGTCAATTATAAAGTGTACCAGCAAACGATAAAGGAGAAAAAGTCGAAAGGAAAGGAGGACGAAGCCAAAGTGGTGTGTGATCTCTTGTGCATGTGTGTTAAAGGGAATATATGATTTAGAGCTTTGAGTTGATGTGTGTATGTGAGATCTGAGCACTATTCGTATGCCTCGCCACACAGGATACGCAGAAAAAGAAGAAGAAATCGCCTGGAAAGCAGAAGTACGATAAGTTCTTGTTGTTAAATGCCACTTTCCAACATAGCATTGAATTTGAGTTCATACTCTGTTCCAATACTAATGAGTTCTTATTCTAACCGTAATGAATGTAACTTTCTACAAATTGTACACAAATCTGTAGATTTTTGCTTCTTTTGACTTTGCCAGCGAAGAACTTTGTCGCTTGTTTGTTTCCAGGAACCTCAAACGCAAATCCGGTTCTTCGGGCGGCGAACCGACGGGACACGTGGGCCGCTTCAAGAACGGCATGCTGGTCCTGAGCTCGAAGGACATGCAGAAGTTAAACAGGAAAGTGAAAAAGTGAGCGGAAGAGGAATCAGCGGAATCGTGCTGCTTAAACAGAGCCGGATCTCCACCAGTCGCCTGCGGTGCATGATGGGTCGAGAGATGAAGAGTTATGGCAGGAAGTTATTTGACATTATTTGATATGGACTCACTGATACTCGACAGTATCGTATCACGATATCGATACATCGTCATGTTGCCAAGGCGTAACTACGGGAACATGAGTTTTGTTATGTTTTTGTGTAACTGTGTGTGTGTGAACAAACAGAAATCCGGACATAAAGAATGTAAATGAAACCCTGAGACTTGTTTCGCTCATCACAGTTTTACTCATTTATGAAAAAGGAAAGACAATGCTGTTGTGTTGCACGCTGTAATTACAATGCAGTCGTAATGCCACACGGAGGTACAAAAACGTTCACATTGGCAGGAGAAGGAGTAGGGAAAAACAAAACATACGGAATAAAAGAGTCACAGCACCGCAAATTCAAACACAGGAATGTAATTCACTGCACAGATCAGGAGATGAACTTCGTTTGTTTGAATGGTAGAGAAACGGGGTGCGTTTTGATCATTTTGAAAAAGTGTTTTGTTTTTTTTTTTTTACCTGGCGCGCACACCGTCTGCATTTACACAACGCCGGTCTTGGTTTCATTTCTGATCGTTTGCTATAAACCAAGATCTTTGTATCCTTTGAACTATACCATTAAACATGCCGTTGAAGGAGTGATCAGCGATTCTAACCCAGTACATTTTTTTTTCTTTTTTTTTCTTCTCACTTGTGCGACACTAACAACAAGCAGCCCTGTTGTTAGTGTCGTGTCTCTGCATCTGGATTCTAGCACTTGTTCTCTACTATCGCTGACTCCTCCTTTAACTGTCCGGTCCACTGCCCCACCCTTCTGTTAACGCTTGTCGCGGTTCTCACTTTTGAACTCTAGGTGAAATGCGATGTGGCAAATAAACAGAACATCTGGCAGGGCTCTTGAAATTCATTACAGTAAAAAAAAAAAAAATCACTCATCTTTTGTTTTAAATGAGTTTATCCTAATTCACCTCAGAGATTCGTTCAAGGAAAAGAAGTTCATCCACGAAGCTGTCAATCTGTCATCTTATAATATACAGTGTATATATTTTTAAAAAGTGCCTCTTGGAGCAAAAATGGCTCCGTAGGAGAGGGTTGAGATACACAAGGGTCATCAAACACATCATTTGTATTTCTGGAACACTTTTGATACCGTCTGGTGATGTCATGAAATCTTTGAGGACATTGGCACTGATGATTCGATCCAGAGCGAGACAAGAACTCGGTATGCCTTAAACATTCACTGTACACCTCCGCCGAGCCGCTTACACGTCAAACGTGCTGACGAGCCCGGAGAACCTTACGACTTCTTACAAAAATTGGCTGTGTCTAAAAAGTCTGTGGTAATTTCTGCTGTCACGATTTATAAATCTGAATAATTCATTTCAATTGCGCTATTTATTTGGACTTTAACTGTAAAAAGTTTGGTATGTTTCAACAACACTTTTGTGCTTTTTTTTTTTTTTTTGCTTAAGCAGTTGGTCCAAAAAAAAAAAAAAAAAAAAAAGGAATCACAGCACACCTTGTAGCTTTCACACTTCGGCACACTTTGCGTCTCATTACACTTTCACACTATATACAAGAAGAGTATAAGATAGGTTTATAAACCTCATGCTCAAGTCGTTACCGGCTCCATCATTAACCGCGGTGTACCATGCAAAATAAAACACGCTTCCCTCACACGGTTCTGTTAAACTATACAGCTTGGAAATCGCACAAGGAGGAAAAAAAAATAATAAACAAGGACAGGGTATTAAATAGACAAACATAGTAAAAGATATTTGAGAAAATGTTATTCACATTTTTCCGTATATATCACAGTGTGAAAGGCTTCAGTGTCAAATCCTGAAGGATGAAATATGCTGTCGGACTACGAGCAGCAAATGATATTCCTATATTCCCTATATTACATGTTTGACACTTTTTCAGATCATTCATTTCCAGAGAATTTTGAGAGACCTGCAACTAAGACGGTCTTCTAAGGTCCTGTGTTCCAGACACAGATTCAGCCTACTAACGGTTTGCTAACTATGGCAGTGTTAAAAGTTCAATCTGAGTCCGGAGCACCAAATTTAAACCTGAGATTAGTGTAAAGTGTCGTTCCCTTGTAGCCATCTAAGACTACTGTTGAAGGGTACCAACACTGGTTGGTTCTACCAGTTTGTTCAAACTTTACTACCAAACTGGGACCTTCTAGAAAGCCTCGAAGGAAGAAGGGGTCATGTGTCACCTACAGTATGTATACTTTTAGGAGTTTTATGAGTTTTAAGTTAAAGGGTAACCCTCTTATGTAAAGCAGAATCTGTGAAGCTTCTATATTTGGATATAATCCAAAGAATATATAGATTGCCAGATGTAAGCTTTTTCTAGGATTCTAAGCAAAAGCAACTAAGACATGTTGTTTAAGTGCTGACGAATACACCGATCAGCCATAACATAAGGTGAACAACACTGATCACCAACCATACACCAGTAAACTGGTGACAGGATCATGGGCACTCAAGACTCAACCATGCCTGAGGGGGACCAAAGGCCAGCTCGTCCAATCTAATCCCACAGAAAAGCCAATGTAGCAATGTAGCTAAAAAAGTCAACACGTGCCATGAGCGAGAGGCACCAGAACACTCAGTACACCACAGCTGCTACACACTGGGCCCAGCAGGCAAAGCTCAAGATCTCCGAACTCTCCGGATCCCAGTCTCATCGAAAGCGTCTGTGTATCAAACAGGTCTGATCACAGAGGCCCCAACACACAACCCCCAGCACGCAAAGGATCCACCGCTAACAGTTTGTGGTGCACAAGGGGAACTCAAAACCTAGGTGGTTTTAATGTTAACAGTTGTAATCTTGGCTGATCGGTTCAATGGTACCACTAAAGAGAGCCATGTCTAGTTCAAATAGAATCTTAGAACAAAAGATTCTCAATATGTTCTTTGGGTGGTTATGAGATATAAATCCCTCTGTCATGAGGCTCTATTCTCTAGAATTTTTAAGCATTCCCCTTGGTGGAAACAAACCAAAAAACGTTTTAGTTGTAACCATTTTTTTCTAAAATTGTAAACAATGGATATTGGCAGGTATCATTGTTCTTGATGGAAAAAGTCTGTTTTTATTTTCTAGAAAGCCTAAAGACTAAGTGTCATTGGTCTTGACCAGTGGAGTGTTTTTTTTTTTTCCCCTGAAGAACATTTGATCAATGGTTTAAGAGGCATCCTGATGACAAAATAAGCAATTCTCACTCCAATTCAGGTCTACAGACCCCAAATGTTGGTGCTGGTTCTGGAAGTACAGAACATTGGACAAAAGAGCAAGATAGATTGATCATGCCTGATCCACAAATGGTTCTGTGCAGGTTCTTTGGATGAATATGGGATGTAGCTTAACACTCATGTTTTGTGGTTAAGTTTTCATGTTTAAGTAGCTAAGGGTTTCCCCAGTGGGACAAACCAAAGAATGCTTTGGGGTCCTAAACGTCCGCAACAAGCAATGTCCACCATTATTCCATTATGTGGAACCTTGTAGGTTTCTAAAACCCTCTGTTTTGTGGCTCTACATTAAAACCCTGAAGGTTTCCTTAATTGGACCAAGTAATCAAAATCTGGAGGTGAGAGCAACTGGAAATCATGGTCTTGATCTAGTTGGGACTGCCAAGGTTTTCTAGGTCAATATCTGCTGAAACCATTGTTTCAAATCATCTTAATGGCAAGAAAAGTATAGAATAAATGATCAGTCCATTTAAGGACCATAGACTGCAAATCTTCAGTACATACTGAAGATGTTAACGATCCAGGACGTTACATTATGTAATATAATGGTGCATCAAATAGATATCGCTTGACTAATGTGCTGGCTAGATAAAGATCCCAGCATTGTTTAGTAGTTTGTCCTTGCTGTATGGCCAATTTCACACAGCTTCCATAGATTCAATATGCTAACCAACTGAAGTATTAAAGACATCACACTGTACTTAGCAAGCTGGTCACTTGGCTGATTAGTTGATCCGACCCCAATGAAAGCTCACCAAGCAGAATTTCACCAGCATCTACATCGGCTAAACATTTACAACGAGGTAAAGCTGAGATTTCAAAGAACACAATGGGTATACAGTTTGGATAAACAGACATAACTTTCTTTCACAGCTTGCTGCTCCTGTACGGAACGCCGTATGAGGTGAGTTTACTGTAAGCACACAGAGTTTTGATTGTACACACTAAGATTCCATTAAGAATGCGGGGAAAAAAAACATACAGTATGTAAGATACATTTTTAACGAGTCCTTTTGATGTCGAATCAAATGGCGTCGAGCAGCAGCTTGCCTCGTGAAGAAAAAGAAGCCAGAGGTACAACCCAGACGCACCTCGTTCCCGCAGGTCAGAGGTCATTATTTGATGTTCTTTGGTACTTCTAAGCCTGTGATTAGGGTCACCTGGAACATACAGAAAGGTCTCAGTGTCTACTTTTTGTTTCATGGTTATGATTCAGTAAAGACAGCATCCAAAAAGAGGGTTAGTCAAGTGCACATGAGATACATCCAAATACTCATAGGCGTATCATAAATAATATATGAGGAATAAAAACAGTATGGCGCGTGCTGTGAAACAGACTTGATTACTTACTTGTAAACAGCATGCTCTCAAGTGTTTTAATCATTTAGAATTTGGTGTAATGAGAATCTTAATAATTCATGTCATGGAACATCCAGGAAAAAAAAAATTGTTGGGTTTTATTTCCCCTTTGGAGACAAACTGAGGACGTTGTGTGCAAGATGAGCTCACCTGTACGTTGCGATTGAGGCTGACCGCAGGCATGAACACACCCTCCATGTTCTCGAAGGCCACGGGGCCATGCTGTTCCTTGTTGATGAAAAACGTGAGAGTGTGTTTCGTCAGGTCCAGGAGAACACCAACAGTTGACCCTTTGGTTATTCCTCCCTCAGCCCTAAAGAGATGGAGAAAGTTATAGAAACAACTAATTCATGTCACATGTATATACTTAGATATAATTTTACTTGAGTTTGGGAGCAGGGACGGGTTGCGTTTTCTTTTTTTTACATGGGAATGTCCATTGTTTTGGGTTTTGCACAATGCTCCTGTGTCGCAAGTGTACGCAAGTGGCCTATGGCGTTGGGCAACGAGAGAAGACATCAGTGGAGATGGTCAGTACCAGATGGACATTCAACAATGGAAGCGTAAAAAAGAAGAAGCCAGAAATGCGATGCTACCAGGTGGACCACACTTTTTGCAATCTCTGTAACGTGTAGTTAACACTTCTGAGGAGCTGCACATCAGGCTTCGCTGTAGAGTGAGACCTACTGTATGGTGTAGACTTGACGCAGAAGCAAAAATCAAGGTGGATGTGCTAACTACAGTGGTGGACTCTCCAAAACTGTGGTCTACCAACCAATTTCCTGTCAATGTCTTTAGAGAAAGCATTGGATCAATGGTGTCTCCCCTAAACCACTTACCTGTTGGTGTGCGAGTTGTTATGCATGAACCACGAACGGTTGTTGTCCACATACATGGCCCAGGCTTTATCATCTTTCCCCAGCATAGCATCCCTCGCCGCGTTAATGCGCGCCACACCGAACGCGGGGTCCGGGTGGTTATCATAGCGATCGATGTTGAGCTCCCAGTAATGAATCCCTTTGGAGAAAGCAGCCATTCCGAGCACCACACGATCGTCGTAGCTGTTGCAGCTCACCGTCTGGTTCTCGTTGGTCAGAAGGATGTCTCTGTGCGCTGAGGCAGGGTCGAACGTAAACCAAGCAACTGCAGAATAAATACAGCATCAGAGTAATTACGGAAAGTGTTTTGTTGGCTTACTGGTTGTGAGACTGTCAGACATCCTGGGATTTTAACAGTACTGTATGTAAACCCTGGATGCTCTAATCAGTGAAAGTTAAATATCCTTAGTCTCTTGGCAGGAAGCTGTTTCTCAGTGTTTTCCTTAGGCACTAATTACTGCTGCTCAGCAGGGGTCTTTTTTTTTGTCTATGATCAAGGGCGTGATAAAGGGCAAAGAAATAAGAATAGACACAAACCATCAGATGTCTTTAATACCACTGTCTTGCTGTAAGCCCCGACTCCGGCCGTGTTGTAGGCTTTGACCCGAGCATTGTAGGAGCTGTTAAAGTGGAGACCATCCACCGTGCACACCGTCTCCTTCCCCACATAGACCTCCTGAGTCAGAGATGAAGACGAGAGAGGAAACATCGGGGAAAGATGTGAGAACATGCAGCATGCTTGCTATTCATTATAATTATAAATACAGAGTTGAGTCGGAATGTTCTGTGCTTATGGGAAAAAACATCACGGAGCCTTCCATCCTGTGAGGGGAAAATAACTCAGTTCCCACTGTAGTGATCTAGATTTTTTACAAATTTATTAATAATATTCAGAAATTATCACTAATTAAACTTCTTCACCAAATGAAGCATGCTTATTAGAATATTAGACTACACACACCGTTAAGCAGCATTCATATTTTACACATACTCTATACTGTATATATGAGTAAAAACATATTCCTACTGCCAAGCTTTTCACGCACCCGATATTGTCCACCGTTTCCATCGTCCAGCTCCAGGATGTAGCCCTCAATGGGCAGTGGCTGAGGTGTAATTAAACTCCAGGCCAGAGTGGCGCTGTTGTTTCTCAGGCAGCACTTTTCCAGCTCGAGTAAAGGAGCAGGAGGGACTCCGGGGTTCTCAGCTAAAATACACAACGATTTAGCGTATCACGTTTGTGTTTAGGATGAAGCAGAAGACAGATTCTGTAAAGTTTGAGGGTAACAGAGTTGGGGTGAGGGTGAGGTACCATGCATGAGGGAAGGCTTTGGTTCGGAGCATATGGGCATTGCAGTGGGAGCTGCCTATCTGTGCTGATCGTTCGAATGATTATTAAGCGGAAAGACGAAGACGAGAATAAACATTATCTTCAAGAGTTAATAAAAAAAGTTTCCCACATACAGTGGAACCTCGGATTACGAGCATAATTCGTTCTGGAGGCGGGCTCGTATTCCAAAACACTCGTAAATCAAAGCACATTCTCCCATAAGAAATAATGGAAATTAAAATGATTCGTTCCACAGCCCAAAAAAATTTATACATAAAAATAATTAACACAAAACATAAAGTAAAAATAAAACAAATTAACCTGCACTATACTTTAAAAAAAAGTAAAAATAAATCCTGACAGATAAGTGTTTTCATTTATGTGCACAGGCACTGTGTGTGTGTGTGTGTGTGTGTGTTTTTTCTCTCTCTTGCGCTGCTGAGTGTGTTATGTGTGCGCACGCGTAATTTGACAACGTGCCGGTTGTGTGTGAGTGTTTCACACACACACACACAAACACATTAAAGGCGAGAGAGAGAGAGAGAGAGAGTGAACCGGCACGGTGTCAAATTACATGCGCGCACACACAACACACACACACTCAAACACTGACACACACTAACGACGAGAAAGAGAGAGTGTCTGTGCGAAGAGGCGCGGTGTCAAATTACCCGCGCGCACACACATAACACACACACACTCTGCAGCGCAAGAAAAAGAAAAACACACACACATACACACACAGATGTTGATTATACCAGTAAGAGACGAGCACTAAGACCCAGCAGGGGAGACGATTACCCGCAGCGCAAGAGATAGAAAAACCGTTGGCTCAGTTGTGATCATGTGACGCTCGGCATCAAATCAAGAAGCGCATGCGTGATACTTGATACTCGGTGCTCGTAAACCAAGACAATGCTCGTTTTCCGAGTCAAAATTTATTTAAAAAAATCTTTGCTCGTCTTGCGGAACACTCGTAAACCGCGTTACTCGTAATCCGAGGTTTCACTGTACTAGTATTCATAACCATTTATATCTAGTTAGGATTCTTGCTAGGACATCGTCCATCTTGTAAACATAACTTTCAAATGCTATTTTAATGAATAAAGTTATAGTTGAAAACGTTTCTTGAGTATTACATATTTCACCTAACAGGCTATACATGCTATACATACCGCTAAAGTTAAAACGATAACTCGCCGACTACCTCGCTAGTTATTTTTCTAATCCATTCATTTAGACTGTAGTAGCTTTCTGCGCATTTGTCACATTCTCATCTCTGTCCGACAAGTCACCTGTAAAAAGTAATTTTTTTGTGAAATTAAACCCTAAAGACAAAGACTGAGTCAAATATTAGCATGCTAGCCCGGCTAAACATACACCAAAGAACAAAAATGAGTAATGCCGCTAGTTTTATCCTACTAATAGACATGTTAGCACTTGCTAGCGATTTCAGTGACAGGAACTTGACCACAGAGGTTGTTTATGTACAGTGTTAGTCAGCAACATTCATGCTAATCATGCGCAACTGAACTGTGATTAGCATGCTGTTTACAGATCAGCATGGCAAGGTAGCTTGGTATTCTAAACAGGGATGAAAAAGGGATACTTTTTTTTATTGGAGCGACACAAATACCTCCTGCGCTTTGCGTCTCTTTCTGGACGCCTGCAGGTTTTTGTCTCAGTAACGGAGACTCCTGAGTGTGAGGATCTGAAACACGATATGGAACAAAGCGGGTGGTGTGTTTAAAGCTGGAAGCAAGCTGAGGGATTGTGGGAGATTTATTTGAGGTGACAGGACCTAAGAGTATGCAGAAGTGATGAGAGATGAAATGTGAGTGTGTGTGAGTGTGTGTGTGTGTGTGTGTGTGTGTGTGTTGTACCCCGGCCCTGGATAAGGTCGAGCTGTAGAATGGCCTGCAGCAGAGGGTCGGGGCTGAGGCTCAGCTTGAACTCGGGGCAAACCTTCGGCTCCAGAGCGCCTTTAACCCACTGATCCTGAGAGAGCTGGACACGTTTGATTAACGCATCCGAGATCTGGCAGAGTGGTAGAAGGACAGAGAGAGAGAGAGAATTATAGGAAAAATAAATAAATAAAGTATGTGTTTAAAAAAATCATGATTACATCACATTTAAATATAATGTTTAACATGTAAAAAAAAAAAAACATAACTACTGTATTGGTGGATATGAGGAGGGTTTGCCGTTAACGTATTAGAGTAAACGCATTAATACATTAACACGTATCGTTTATGACATTTGAGTTGTTTCACAAAAATAATGCGCACCCTCTGACCGATCAGATTCGACTTCAGAGAGAATGAAAAGCATGTCATTGCTGTTGGTGATGTGGTGTTTGTTATTATTGTTATTAGCTGGTATTGTTATTATTGTTGTTGTTCTTGTTGTTCCTGGAGGTTATTACTGTTAATTTTGGTGGTGGTGTTAACAATAATGGCAGCAATAATGATAATAACATATGACTTTCTCCAATAATCATTGTTGGTGGTGGCGTGTTGTTGCTGTTATTATTTTTATGTTTTTTTTTTTTTTTTTTTCACTATTGTTTACTTTTATTATAATCAGTGATGATGGATTTATTATTATTATGATCATTATTATTATTGTTGTTATTGGTGATGGTGGTTTATTATGATTATTATTATTATGATTATTATTATTAATAATATATTTACCATTGATATTGTTATAATCAGTGATTTATTATTATCATTAGTATCATTATTATTATCATTATGATCATTATTATTATTATTGTTAGAATCAGTGATTTATTATTATTGTTGTTGTTGTTGGTGGTGATGTTGGTTTATTATTATTATTATTATTATTATTATTAATAATAAATTTACCATTAATATTGTTAGAATCAGTTATTTATTATTATTATTATTATTATTGTTATTATTATTGTTGTTATTGGTGATGGTGGTTTATTATTATTATTATTATTATTAATATATTTACCATTGATATTGTTATAATCAGTGATTTATTATTATCATTAGTATTATTATTATTATCATTATGATCATTATTATTATTATTGTTAGAATCAGTGATTTATTATTATTATTATTATTGTTGTTGTTGTTGGTGATGGTGGTTTATTATTATTATTATTATTATTATTAATAATAATAATAATAAATTTACCATTAATATTGTTAGAATCTGTGATTTATTATTATTATTATTATTATTGTTATTGGTGATGGTGGTTTATTATTATTATTATTAATATATTTACCATTCATATTGTTATAATCAGTGATGACTGATTTTTGTTTTAATTATTATTGTTATTTTTATTATTATGATTATAGCACGCAAGCAAATAAATAAATGAATAAAAATGCTGCAGAGAAATATATGAAACTCACAAGAAAACTTGTTTTTTTGCCCAAATATAAATGATTCATGTGTTTTCCCGAGAGCTGCTGCTTCCTGCACGAAGCATTTTAATTTTATTCTCTATTTGTCTGGCCAAGGTTAAAGATCTTCTGCTCATCTTTACAGGACATCAGCCTGCAGGGGAACAGCAGGATCTCACCGTGACCAATCTTCACACTCACACTCACACACACACACACATACACACACACACATGCACACACACACAGAGCCATTCTTCATCAAACTCTCAGCTGAGTATCAGTCCAGCTACATGGCCTTCAGATCACATTTCATCTCTATCGCTCCTATTAAAGCTGAATTATTCATGCAGGGTAATGCAGGCTGAGCGGTGTGTGTGTGTGTGTGTGTGTGTGTGTGTGTGTGTCATGACATTTTATCACATTTCAGTGAACATAACACAATCTCTCTCTCTCTCTCTCACACACGTTCTCTCTCTCTATCACCACCATCCCCCCCTGTATATTTCTGTCCCTCCCCCTACTTTATCTTCTTTTATTCATCCATCTCTCTCTGTCATTTCTCTTCTCTTTCCTTTTCTCTTCAAATCATTTCCATTATCTCACTCTCTCTCCATCACTCTGTCTCTTTCTCTCTTTCTTCCTGAAGCTCTGTTCCTTTGTTCATCTTTCTCCGGCTCTTTACTCTTCCTTTATCTCCCCTTCCACCTCTCCCTCTCTGAGTGTCCACCTTTCGGTCTCGTCCCGTCTCCCTCTCCAGTCCTCCGTCATGTTCATGGTGTTCAGTCCACGGCCTGCCGGTGTTCTCTAAATCCTTTTATCTGTCCTTCCCTCATTTTAATTTTTCCCTTCTGTCCTTACTTGCTTTTTCCTCATTTCTGCCCTTCATTCCTTTGTTTCTTCCATTTTACTTCCTCGCTTTTTTCTCTCTTTCCTTCATTAAGATCCCCTATTCACCTTCCTCCCTTCCTTCATTTCTTACTCCTTCTTTTTCTTCCTTTGTCCCTGTATTTCCTTTCCTTTGCTGCTTTCCTCCTTCCTCATTCTTCCCTTGCCATCTTACATCCTTTCTTTTTTCCTCTTTTTGTTCCTGCTATCTTCACTTACCTGCATTATTCCTTATTTCCTCAACGTTTAGTTATTTTCTTCATGCGCCGCTTTGTTCTATCCCTCCTTCCTTTTGTTTATTATTTATTTTCCTTGTTTATTTTTCTCCTTCCTCATTTTCCTTCCTCGCCATCTTACTCTTTCCTCTTTCACTTTCATTTCCTCCTCCTTTTGTCCCTCCTGCATTTACATCTTCCCTCCATTTTCTCTTCATTCCTTCCTCCTTCTTTTCTTTATGTTTACATTCCTTACTTTCTTCTTCACTTCTTCCTTCTCTCTCTTTCTCTCCCAGTGTGTGTGTTTCCATGCATGTGTGCATTTGTGTGTGTGTTTCCGTGTGTCTGTTTGTTTTTGTTTATGTGTATGTATGTATGTGTGTATGTGTGTGTGTTTTCGAGCATGGTTACCAGCAGGAAGCCGCTCGGGTCGTTCTCTTTGATGAGCTCCAGACAGAACTCCATCATTCCGGTCGTCTGTCTCAGCTTCATAGTGCAGTGTGTGATCTGGTCTCTCACCGTCTACACACACACACACACATACAGAGTTGTTGAATATATATAAGATGTTTATGTGATGTATCATAATTAAATAAGGGATTAGTGCGAGCTCGTTTCCATGGAGCTCCAGCTGATCCATCGTTCACACTCGAATCAGTGCTCAGTGGAGTTTTAATGAATCACACACACACACACACACACTCTCTCTCTCTCTCTCTCTCTCTGACTGATGCAGAACAGAGTTGAGCTCCATCATGGACTCGCCCGGGCGTTTCATTAGGCGTGTGTTCTCCTGTATTAACTCTGTAATTACTCGCCTGTCACACTCGCGCGGGTTAAGAACAAACGCCTGTTTCCAGACGCGCTCCAGACGTCTATCCGTCTGCCCCAGAAATAAACTGTCTGTCACTGTTGGGTCGCAGTTTGGTAGCAGCATAAATCTAAAGTCGTATGTTTTACTGTATCAGGGAGCTCATACCATATTATCCTGTATCTGTATCTGTACTGCGGTTCTACATCTATCATGATTTTATAAATATCACAAGTCGAAATGATTCCTTCAAATAAATTCGAATGCACCACCTGCAGGATGCCAGAGGAACTGCAACATTTTACCACCTAAAATTCTAACATAAAAAAAAAAAAAAGAAAAAAGAAAAGAAAAAAAAATTCCTTCTTGGTACATCACTGAATTTATAATAAATAGGTTAAAGTTCAGATCCGTGTGCGGTTTAAATCCCTGTGAGCACCAGACGTAAATATAAGAAGGTTAGGTCAAGCTGGGTCATGTGACCTCTCGTTTTCATACCATAATTACTGTGGAACTGATAATTAGCTCCATCCTTCTTTTCCTTCTTCCTTAGTTCCTTTATTTCTTACCTTCTCACTTTCTTCCATTCCTTCTTCTCCACTTGTGTTTCCTTACATTCCTTCCTTTAATCCCTCCTTCATTCTTCCTTGGTTCCTTTGCTACTTCCTATCCTTCTATTTCCTTTTTTTCAACATCCGTCCTTGTTTCTTCACCCTTTCCTTCCTTCCTTCCTTCCTCACTTCATTATCTTATGCATAAACATGCTTGTTTTCCTTCCTTTCTTCCTTAGCTAAATTCTTTCTTTTTCCCATGTTCTTCCTCCTTCTTCCTGCTCCCCTTCCTTCCTTCCTTCCATAATTTGCTACATTTCACTTCCTGTTGTACTTCCTCAGTTTGTTCCCTCACTACCTGCCTGTTCTTCTTTCCTGCTTTCCTTCTTACATTTCCTCTCCTCTTCCCTTCCTCCTCTCCTTCCATATTTTTTGATTATGCCCTTCCTTCCTTGATTTCATTCTTCCTTAGTTTGTTCCATCACTACCTGCCCTTTTTTTCTTTCCTCTTCTCCTTCCTGCTTCCTTCCTTCCCCCTGTCACTCGTATCCCGTAGTTACTGTAGAAAAGGAGGAACACATTTCTCACCTCTGCAGCTCTTACAGTCGAGAAGAAGATTGAACATGTTCGCTAATTAGCTAAAGGGATAAATGAATGTGTTCAATCAGGAGGAAAAGACATACACACACACACACACACACTCTCTCTCTCTCTCTCTTTAACACATGTAATTATGGTGCGGTTTGTACGCCTGGAGCTCTCGCAATTTTTGCATTATTCCTTAACCCGTTATCGGGACTTAACTAAGCACGGCATTGTGGGTAGGGCTGACGAGGCGGGCGTCGAGCGAGGCTGGCGAGGGACGAACGAGCTTGGCTAAGGCTTTTGCATGCTCTGATAGCAATCCTCCAGCAGTGGCGGTTTATTAGTGCATGAAATGGAATTTTTTTTTAAAACACATTAAGCAACACTGGGGGGGAAACACCTCCGAGTCATGTGACCCGGGCGTAGTTTAATCTTCGAGTTTAATTAGTGTAAAAAAAGTGCATTCTGATTATAATCATGTCGTGTTGTTATGAAACCAGTCCAGTGAAAAACCAAAACCAGCCATATGTAGAGTCTTGTTTACAAATGAGTACACATTATAATTAAGATGAATTGTAAATAAACACTTCGTTCGTGAATGTGTCATGTACTACTAGTCAGTAGAGCTATGAATCACCGTTGGCTGGCAGTTCAACTTGATTCAAAGGCACCAACGTTTGTTATCTGATTTGTCTCATGCAGGGGTTAAATAAATAAAAACTACAAAATATATCTAATAAACGCTGAAACGCTGTGTAACTTGCATCGTTCTTTGTTAAAATGTCATGTCTCGTACAAAGCGATCTTCTCTTTTTCTCTTCCAATTTTCTGCTCTAGACCCCAATCCAGTAGGTGGCAGTGCTGCACCAACTGCTCATAAAGTCAAAAGAAGAAGATGCTTTTTGTAAGAACATTTGTAAGGTTACCTAAAGCATTTTAGAATCGAATTAATGAATCGAATCAACTGACAAGGTTGACTAAAATGCATAACTGATTGTTAGCTTTAATAGTTAGATATTATCATTATCCTCCTCATCATCATCATTATTACTAGCAGTAGTTGTAAAATAGGATTATAGATCGCTATACAAGGGCCGTTCAAGTCAAACCAAGACTTATGATTGCGCAGAATAACAGAAGACAGTTATGAGAGTGAAAACTCCCCTTATTTCTCTATAATATAATGTAATCACCTGCAATTAAATTCAATTCAACTTTATTTGTATAGCACTTTTTACAATTGTCATTGTCGCAAAACACCTTTACACAATCAAAAGAATTATTTAAGTTTGTATGAGAATGTCAATGTGTACGAATCAACATGGTCAGATTGTCCCTGATGAGCAAGCCGAGGACGACAGTGGCGAGGAAAAACTCCCTGAGATGTAATAGGAAGGAACCTTGAGAGGAACCAGACTCAACAGGGAAAACATCCTCATCTGGGTGAAACGGATGGCAGGGATTGATCTCATCCCAGTGTTTCACTAGTGCTTGGACACCATCAAGGTAGAAAGTTTTCTCAGTACGCCAGAGTCGTGATCGAACTGCCTGCTTCACGTCTCAACGCCGGCCTCCAAGGAACTCCTTTAACACCCCAAACATGTTGAAATGTGGCGATAACTCCCAGCCGAGTTCCTGTAATGTGCAAGTAGTGCTGGTGAATGACTGTGTGTTCAGTTCTCACAGACAGATGCATCTCTTCCGCAAATCCCAGAATCAGGCGTTCCACTCGCATAATGTTAACGGGAACGACTGCAGCGAGCCTCGAGCCACATCGGCCGGGATCGTCATTCACAGACGTTCGGTCCTCTTTAAAAATGTTCAAATGTTTTCTTAAAAGTCTCATCACCAGAAATTTCATTAAAAGTCCCGGATTGACTCGAACGGCCTTTTTGCTGCTATCACGCTTCCCATTTTCTCCTGGAACGTCACAAAACCCGAATTTCAAGCGCAAACCTTACCTTTAGAAGAGTTGAAGCAAAAACAGATTGCTGCTAATGCTAATTACAGCAGGGGTCAATTGCTAACGCTGGCTAATAGCTTTTAATTATTACCCGTGTTAGCGGAGAAGGTCAGAGCGGCAGGTATGAGTGTAGCGCGGCTGTCGCGTGGGCCGTCACGGCTGTCACGCTGGTGTTCCCGGGGTCCTGGAGTCTTGTCACAAGAGATTAGGAATCATTCTGACAGGGAGCACCGAGGGAGTTCATGTGTGTGTGTGTGTGTGTGTGTGTGTGTTAGCCCACCTTCAGTTTGCTTTCCTTCTCCTTGGTGACCTTGGTGAGCAGCTTGGCTTTCTGCCGCGTCAGTGCTTCAATCAGGGCGTCACACTGGGCCACCAGACACGCTTCGAACTCCACGCCGTTCTCCTAATAAACACACACACACACACACACACACAAGTACAAACAGTGCTTTAAATGTTTCAAAAGAGTTAATTGACTAATACGTAAATACTTTGTTATTTTCCATCGTTTTCCTTCAGAAAGATGGAATCATCCAACGTTTAGTTTTTTTTCCATTTCATTCAGCTGTACATTCACGATGTTTGGAAAGAGCTGAAAATCGTTCCTTTTTTCCGAAGCCAGATCGTCAGTCTTCATCCTTTCCTCCATCCCTCGCGCGCTCCCACGCTCTGCTTCTCTCACTCTCACCGCGAGCACGTAGGAGGTTGGAGACACACAGACGATCATTCATAAAGCCTGAATATAGATCCTGGTTCGGGGGTTTGAAACTTCAGCCTACGTCTCAAGCACACGCACACACACACACACACACACACACACACACACACACGTCCGGGTCTGACGCAGCGCAGCGAGTGAGTCACAGTGTGAGTCGGAGACTCAGGGCTGGATTAGGTGTAGAGGAGGTGTGTGCGCACACACACACACACACACACACACACACACACACGTGCTCTCGCTCATGAGACTAAAAATACACCATCCCACTTCTAATCCAGCCTGCTCCAGATTCAGCTAGGGTGAAGGTGTTAAATATTTATGCTCGGTGTGTTCATGTTATAGAGTGGACGGACAGCGGTGCTGCAAACACTCCGCAGGGAGACACACACACGATGCTAAACACGAGAGCTGATTGGCCGGAGGGGAGGGATGAGCGTGTACTTTGTGCTCCTACATTAATCACGGCACTACAGCCAATCAGGGGCGTCTGTGAGCTCGCGCATGCGGAAGGAGCGGATAGCGCTGTCCTCCGAGTGTGTTACGCCGCCCCCAACGGGCCGTGAGCGAGCAGTTCGATAAGATGTGGTCGGCTGGCGTCACGCGGTTCGGAGGAAACACATGGTAGTAGTAGTAGCCTTAATGTGGGAGCCCCCTAGTGGCCGGGAGGAATTGGACACGATTAAAATTAGGGAGAAAATCTGGGAAACATCCAAAAAATTTGAGACACAGTTGTGGATTTCCACAGTGGCACACAGTGCGCCCTCTATTGTTTACAACATTGTATTGTAACACATGATCACGTTTCTGATCACGTGTACAAGCGGCACTAACCATCACAGGATATGCATTTTGAAAATTCGATCAAACAATAAAAAGATGATAAATCAAAGAATAACTAGTAAAATACTAGATGTGGGGGAAAAAACTATCAGATTATGTATTGTGATTCTTTTGCGTGGTGATTAAAATACCGCAATGACTCCAAAATCTATATGCATGCACTTCAGGAAAAGAAAAATAGTACGATGTTATCATATTATTATCATATGTACAGTACACCAATATATAACATACACCAATACATTTAGTGTTCAAATATTTATACAAGTTTTAATATTTACACAGTTAAAAGTCAAAAGTTTGGACACACCTTCTAATTCCATGGTCGTTCCTGGTTTTTATCTCTTTATGATCCCCTCTGAACAGTTGATATTGAGATGTGTATCTGCTACTTCTGCTCTGTGAAGCTTCATAACGGCTCTAATCTGATTAATTGGTGATTTCTGGGGTAACTGGTGACTCTAACTGAACGTCTCCTCTGCAGCAGAGGTACGTTTTGGTCTTGATTTCCTGGGAAGGTCCTCATGAGAAACAGTTTCATCTTGGAGCTTGATGGGTTTCGCAAACACACTTGACACAATACTGTCCGTGCAAGAACTGATCCAGAACAGCTGACCTTCATGTCTTACATTAACAACGGACTGTTGCTGTTGTTACTTCATTCCATACTTCCATATGCGTATGAACAGTTTCTCATGTTAAACGATTGTGATCTCAATATCGATTAAAACGATCGTGATTATTAACAAAAACAAGATGAAACCTGTACCTGGATCTGTTGGAGCAGGTTCTTCAGCTGCACCAGGAACTCCTTGGCATCCTTCGCTTTATCCGACACGCCATTCAACGCCTGAGACAACTGGCACTGCAGATAACACACACACACACACACACACACACAAAATGATTGTTATTTTCACATTCAGCTATAATATGATCATTTACATGGAATTTATATAAAACGACCAAATAACGGTTAAAGATGCGAAGCACAAACATAGGAGGAACAATAGCTACGGCGAAGACGCTGATTACTTTTCCAATCGCACCCCAGTGCAACACAACGAACAGACCGGATGAGCGAAAATAACGGCATCCATAATGAACGTGTGAATGCCTGAAGAGCCAAAGAGTCTAATATGGCAGTGAGATAAAGCTCCACTAAATAAAGCAATAAAATAAACACCTAAAATCCTCCCCGTCTTCACGTTCCTGCCAACAGCGGCAATCCGTAAACCCCGAGCTGCTGAGCTGTATCTGTCTGTTGGCACGCCCGCCGCTAATCTCGTCTGTTCGGCCTCGGACGCCAAATCGATGAGACGCCAGTGCTGAAGCATTACATTTAAAACAGCAGGTAGTTTCCACGGAATGAGCGTAGAAGTCGAAATGTGAGGTAGTTTGATGCATAAACAAAAATATATGTTATAGACTACACCATTATGCTTCCAGACTAAACATGCCCTGTAAAGCCTTGTTCACACGGGCATAAAATTTTTGGATAAACGAACGCGCTCTGAACGTCCTAGACATTTATGTTGTGTTTTGTAGCGGCGCTCGATTGACTTCTACATCGGCGTTCGTTTGTCTCTGTCTAACGCCAGCCTGCAGCCCAAAGTGTAGTTTGTGTGTTAACCTGTGGGGGCAGTGTG
>JAQQZT010000012.1:34144278-34173220 GCA_030068275.1 Clarias platycephalus | reverse complement strand
TTCACCCTCTGACTGCACAACGTCGGATTAAAGGAAGTTTTTTGTGGTTTATGAAGAAATGCGAAAATTTCCGCGCATGTTTTATTTTTTAAGCATTTTATTTTTGCCTTTTTTCTGCATTCCCTATGTATAGCATGTAGGATCATGGGATATATCCGGTTCCCCGAAGCGTAAAATGGACGCGGAGAAAACGGACTAGACGCGATTTCCTTGCATTCGTTGAAATTTGAACGCCAAGAAAAAGCTGCATGCAACGGTTTTTTTATGCCGTATAAACGCGCAGCCGGACAAACTCATGTCACCAAAGCCCGTGTGAACACTCTTACTGACTCCTATGTGTAGAAAACCCTCGGCGCTTCATCCGCGCTCACCGGACGCTACGACCGCCAGAAAAACGCTCGATTTTAACGTCGTGTGAACAAGGCCTAAAGCATCCAAAAGCAGCGTTCCATCCACCTGCTTTTTCCCGATTTGCTTGTTAATAATAAAAAATTATTAATTCCACATTTAATAATACATATTGCGTAAGAATTCATTGACCCAGTTTGTTTATTATAGCAGTTTACCCTGACTGATCACCAGTAATGATTCTCTCCTTCCAGAACTTGGACCTAATCCATCCGTACTCACACTCGTATATATTCACACACACACACACACACACTTTTTTCCACACCTGCTCCTCTTCCTTTGGGCCACCCAGCGATCAGCAGGATCTTAAACCAGTCCACACACACACACACACACACACACACACATCCAGACCCTCTCCTCCTCACTCTATTAACGTGCCATCTGCCTCGACAAGCTGTCCGGACGGCTAACAGGACTGTGACGGATCAGATACGCCAGCTCACGGCTCGCTGCTCGCTGTGTGTATGTGTGTATGTGTGTGTGAAAAAGTGGGAGACACTAAGATGCTGCCAGTGTCATCGATGCAGCGGGGTCGCCACTCTGCCACATTCAATCACACCCTGACTTCCCGTTTGTTAAAATTAGATGAGCACTGATTATAACTCAACAGTGAGTCAAAAAAATATATAAATTTTTTACACGTTCACATTTCTGACATTTGCCCCAACATATGTCATATACAGCTGATCAAATCATCAACCTCCTCTTTTACATTACCTTCAAAGTTATTGTAAAGTTTATATACTGTATGTTTGCATTTGAAGTAGGTAAAATGTTGCTGTTCCTCTACAATCCTGCAGGTGGTGCACTTTAAGGTATTAAATAAGGCACAGCATCCTGTGTGATAGAATCAATTTATTTGCCGTTTGTTTAGAATTGTGATAAAACTTGAAAAAGAAAAAAAAATTATGTTTTTATTTTTAAGGATATTTATAATATTGTGATACAGAATCGCAATACAAATGAAATCGGCACCTGGGTATCAGGATAATATCGTGTCAGGACGTCCCTGCTGATTCCTGTCACTGCTGTCTATCACAGTAGGTGTACCTTGTCCTAGTCATGAGAGACAGGCTTTGACAGTCATTTTTGAAAGAATTGCTGTTTGTCCATGGTGCATATAATAAATAAGTAAATAAATGAATAAAAAATAAGAAAAAAGAAATTGTTCTTTCTCCATTTTTGTATTTTCCGCGAGCTTAAACAAGCCAATTAGATTTCCCCCTATTGTGACCTCATATGTGATAAGCCCCTCCCCCAGTCTGTTGCTCAGCTCTGGAGGTGCATGACTCTGCTAGCTCATTTACAATTACATACTTTCTATCTGTCTTATAGAGACCCGCTCCTATAACCCGTGTACATCAAGAACAAAATGCAATATAGAAACTGTGACAACAAATCCCCAACATCGCGGGATCATATTTAAAACATATCACAGGGTATTACATAACTGTTATAGTATTATAGTACGTTGATTTATTTTCCTATTCCTGCATTATACATATGTTCATTCTCCTTTATTTCTCTTTTCTTATCACAGACTCATAGAGTTCCTGCTTAAACATTCCAATGTACTCATACTGTCAAGTCTTTTGAATCTTAAATATTGAATCTTGAACATAGATACTGAAACGGTGTGTTTGGAGAAGGAGTGAAGCAAAAGGAGTTTAACGTAAAAAATAATGTATCATCTGAGGGGGATTTCAGCAGGAGCATGAACACACACACACACACATACACACACACTGGAGCCCTCTGGAGAGGTGTTAACTCATAAAATATGGGACCTTTAAATAAAACAAAAAAGCCATCCTGTAACCGTATGTAAGACGTCATGATTGTGTTGATCATGTATGCATTTCTGTGTGGACAGACGGGAAGGCAGCATGCCACCACGGTCGCATATGGAAAACCGCCAGGCCCATTTGGCGCACCAGACTGGCACCGGATCATATAATTCCCTCTAGAGGTATACTGTACGATAAAGGCAGGAAAAATGACAAAAATGCTCTAACAGTTCTTCAAGTGTCCTACCAGATGTGAACATTTTTCCCAAGAGTAAGCGAGGTTCAATCTAGTCGCTATGGTTAACATTACCTCACTTCTTAGACTGTTGTTGCGTTTGAAATGTGAAAACCAGCAGAATACACTCCTATCTTCACATAAACCCAGCTGTAGTTAGTGCATTTTGCATTTGAAAAGAGAATTAGAATGTAAAAAATCATAGGAGCTTTGACATAATTTGAGAATTATTTAAACCTCGAACAATAAGTGAACAATGGATTGCTCTGAGAATAATAACATCTCTAATCTGGGTCAAATCTGCATAGCATGCGCAGTGAAACAGTAGATGAGAGATGCAGAGCGCTCGTTAATGAAATGAAGTGCACTCTTTTATCCTGCTGAATACACTCGGTGCTATTATCGAATTATGTACTTTGACAAAAAAAAACAATCCTGTGACAAAGGAAACAAAGAGCGAAAAGGAAAGAAAAGGAGACGATGGGAAATAGGGATACGCTTGACATTTTAAGTTGATGACTGAACATAATAATAAGTGTGTGTGTGTGTGTGTGTGTGTGTGTGTGCTGATGAGAGGCTAGCTCTGGGTGTGTATGTTTGTTTACTCTGATCTCCAGTGCACAAATCTGGAACAAAACTGGACCTAGAACTGACCCTTGAGGGACGTCTTTACTAATTAGCAATTAATTACATGGCTGCTTCTGGTGGAGTTGTTTGCACTTGCTTCTCAAAATGGAGGGTAGACATCTCCAGGTTTCTTTGAAGTATAGCTGAAGAATCTCTAAGTGGATTGCTCTCTGTTTTTCAGTACTAGTACCATAGCAATAGGAGGCTAAACTAACAGTGTATTCACACTTGAGTCTGCACTGAGGAATGGTCTTGTTTGGCTTATAGTCAGAGCCCTGAAAGTGGCCATGAGTTAATTTCCTAATTAATAAAGACATTCCATAAGGTTTAAGGTTTTGTCCTGACAAAAGATAAGACAGTCCTGTCTTTTTGCTCAAAGCTCGCACCAAGTGAAAGCACCTGAACATTCTGCATTCTTTCTCCCTTCGGCTTTTCTGCTGGAATAATTTTAATTACCGCTTTCGCTGAGAAAGCAGAAAGAGTTTGTTTTTTTCAAACCATAACACTTCAGCAAGGGGTCATAAATTGCAAACTGATCCAACATATGGCCTTTTATACCTACAGCCTGCCAGATTTCTCACTTTCTGTCACCTTCACCCACCTCCCACCATCTCTCTTTCTTTCTTCTTTGGGAATTTATCCCAGCACATGAATGCCCTAAAACTCTGTGGACTAATTATGACACACGCGGTCCATCTTTTCTAAGTGCTTAAAGCCCCGGCGCCATCAAATATTCATGAGGTCCTTCCTTTCAGTCATGAATACAGTATGCGAGAAGAGAGAACAGAGCGCTTCCCTGATTAACGTTCGCTTCAGCGCCCTTATTCGCTAGGCAGCTCACGGGCCAAGTCGCAAGTGAGGAAACACTGATGGCTTGATCTGCCAGAGCAAGAACAGGACAAAACTTATCCAAGATGCCGCGTGAACCCACGCTATAGCGCTCGTCCTCCGTTCCTTCAGCCTCTGCTCTGGTATTTAGTGTGTGAATGGGAACACGGTACTCCTACGTCAGTAATGACGCTTACTATAGCGTGAGGAGGCAGAATGTAGGTTAATGTAGCTGAAGCCTCCTGCTTGTTCGTTCCATCTGAGTGCCCTGAAGACGTGCACACGTTCTCGCTGTTTCTTTCACCCACTCATTTTGGCTCGCCTTCCAGCAATAAATCACCAAGGAAACAGAGCATTTTCTCTAGAAGCGAGTGCACAGTGCTGTTAAACCAGAAGGTCTGAAATACAGAGCAGAATCTCAGATCTGTGGGAATTCAGATGACGCATTGATTAAATTATCACAAACCCTGACAAAGTCTTCAGGACAGACGGGTAATCTTGGTGGTTTCTTGGTAACGTGTGGTCAGATGGTGTATACACTCATCATGAAAATGAAGGTCATAGTGGCAATATTGGGCTCTCAGTTGAACAAGGCTTCATTTTTATGGATTTCCTGAAAGCAATCCACAGTTAAAAATATACCTACAGCAACATTTGGTTGAATGTTTCTCAGCAAGTTTAACCTTTAGCAGATGCATTTGGTAGCCATCACTAAGATTCTGGTAAGCAACAGTACAGTCATTTTTGTCCTTAGCCCGGGTAAGACACCTGGATACGTCTGTGTGTGGTGACCCTTAAAGCACTGACTCCAGCTGCTGTCCACTCCTGTTGAATCTCACCCAAATTCTTGAATAGGCTTCGTTTCATAATCCTTTCAAGGTTGTGATTATTGCCGTTGCCGGTGTTTTGAGTTAATTAGCTGATGAGAGTGTGACACCAATATTGAGTCTCCAATATTGAACTTTTTCACAATATTAAAATTTTTTGAGATACTGAATGTTGGGTTTTGATTAACTGTAAGCCGTCATCATCAATATTAAAAGAAACACCTGAACTATATCAGTCTGTGTGTAATGAATGTAGACAATATATATATACTTTATGTGTCCATGTTATAACTTGGTCTGTACTCTATTTTAAAACATACCCAACATATTGTTAAGGTCTGTGGTTCCGAGCTACTACGATCAAGATTTTATAAGATCCCTTCGTTCAGCATCTCACCACACACCGTGTGCTCTCAGCTCAGCCGTCTGTCCTGTAGTAGAGAACTTTGACGGGTTTATGCAGTGCACTCAAGTCCACTAGCGTGTGAAAATCAGATGCACAGTGGGAGAGACGGATGTAGGCTGAATCACAGGCACACACACACAGGCACACACACACACACACACACACACACACACGTACATGCACACATAGCTCTTCCTCCACAAAACCGGTGACCTACTCCCACAGACACAGATTACAACCATGGAGTCTGCGTCAAGTGAGTAATGAGCACACAGGAAACCATTGTAGGTGGTATTGCGTGAGAGAGTGCATGTGTTTGTGCATGTGATAGAGACAGGAGAACAGAACTATTGCTCACACTATACATATGAACTAATAAATTGCTTTATAACTCGTTAGGAGCGTCAAAGCTACAGTATTATCACTAGCCTGTGATACTCATGGGTGTATAAAACTCCTGCATCTCATACAAACATCACACAAAACACATTTTAATCCCATGACAATGCTGAGCATCGGCCAAAACTAATATCTGCTCAGTGGTGATTATCAGACGGTTACTATGGAGACAAACTAAGCCATCCTTTTTTCTTTCTTTTTCATGATTGCATTATAAGACCTTAAGATTTTACTTCAGTGGTCAGCTTGAGGATCCCAACCTCATGCAACGCCAAGCACATACACTCACCCATATATTAAGGGCAAACTGGGAACAACAATCCATGGCTACATGCATGCAGGGGGAGGAAACCAGTGT
Organism: Clarias platycephalus; assembly: GCA_030068275.1. Taxonomy (NCBI): domain Eukaryota; kingdom Metazoa; phylum Chordata; class Actinopteri; order Siluriformes; family Clariidae; genus Clarias; species Clarias platycephalus. Next base: position 34,167,339 of record JAQQZT010000012.1, on the reverse strand, counting down.
TCTCAGAGGAAACTCACTAAACACATGGAGAACGTCAAGTTTGAACTGCTAACCATGGAGCGACGCACCAAGCCACCGTACAACAGGTTTAAGTAATATCATCCATCTATCCATCTACGAACCTCTGTAGTTCAGCTAGGGACTGTGGATGCCAGTGGTGGTAGGACATCCGGTCAACATTCACTCACATGCTACAGGCAATCTGATTAGCCTAATCTGCATGTCTTTGGATGGTGGGAAGAAACCAGAATACCAGGAGGAAACGAACCAAGCGCAGGGATGAAATGCAAACTCCATGCATACAGACCCCAAAGCAGGAATCGAACCCACCACCGCCATGATTAAGTAATTATACACCTGTAAAGTTAAATTTTGTGGTTAATATATATAGTAATAATTTTCGAACCCCCAACCATGAAGCAAAGCACCAAGCCACCATACAACGGTTTCAAGTAATTCTATTCATCCATGTATCTACCTAGAAACCTCTGTAGTCCAGCTAGGGACTGTGGAGGCCAATACAAACATACGAACATTCAAGTTCAAACTTTCGAGAAAAAAAAATATGAATATTCGTTCACGCATGTTCAATTGTGGAAGTTACATCACATGCCAGATGTACTGTAGTGTCTGTAATTCTTTTGAATTCAAATCGTTTAATAACACTCAGATGAAACTTGGCCAGGTTAGATTTCACACAAAAACACCTAAACCTGAACAAGTGTATTATTCTAAAAGGCAAAATTGTTAAGATATCGCAACATGACGCTACAGATTTTTTGCTTTTTAAGTTTTCGCCAAAAAAATTTAAAAAAATTATTTACCCAACAATTTTTAAGGTCAGATGCTTCTAGAAGCTTAAACACAAATTTTTATATCAATACTCATTTAGAAATGTGAAAAATTAGCATTTTAAATAATTGTTGTTTGACGCAAGACAGTATAACACAGAAGAAATGGCCATTTCTGGGTGATAAAATCATCTCTCCAAAACAGCTGAAGTTGGCAACTTGAATTTTTTAATGGGTCAACTTCCATAACGCATAAACTTCTGAAGTAGCTTGTTTTCTGTATTATATATATAACATAATAATAATAATAATAAGATCAGCAGCAGTGCTGTGTTAATGGCTGTATAAGTAAAGGTACACCTGTACATGGGGGTTAAAAGCCTCAGGTATAAGTGTGGACTTGTGGATCCTCTGACCTTGTGCTGCTTCCACATGGCCGCTATGGGCTTCACCTCGTGCTGGCCGTGCTTGCTGTCCTCCATGCACAGGTAGCAGACGGGGATCTTGCAGGTGACGCAGTAGGCGGTGTAGCTCTGCGCGTCATGCTCGGCGCACACGGCGGAGAGGGCGGCCTGGGCCCCGGCTGAGCCGGACGAGGTGCGCGCGGCGGCGGCGGCGGCGCCGGTCGAGGGCGACACGAGCCGGTGCTTGGCCAGGGGCCCGCGCGCGGGATGGCACCGCTGCTGGCACGGCGCGCAGTACAGCACGTCGCACTGCTCGCACATGACCGTGGCGTCGGCCGGGTTGCGGTCGCACAGCTGGCACTTGGCGGCGGGGCTCGCGCGGCACCGCGCCACCACGGCCTCGAGCAGGCGGTTGCGCGGGAAGCCGCGGAGGCCGCGCTCGTCCAGCGACGCGCTGCGGTGGCACAGCGGACACGTCACGGAGCGGTGGCGCTGCGCCGAGTACGACGAGGAGGAGGAGGAGGAAGAGGAGGAGGACGCCGGCGGCGGCGGCGGGCAGGACGGCGGGAACACGCGCACGCCGTTCGGCGACTTGGCGCATGGCGTGTACGAGCCGTAGCCGCTGTCCGTCTCGCTCATCTTGTCCGCGTCCGTGTAGTAGTCGTAGTCCGAGCCGGCCGACGCGCGGCTCGGCCGCGGAGCCTCACCGTCCGGGGTCTGCACCGTGATGTTCCGCGCGCACGCCAGGCACACGTTGTGCGAGCACGGCAGGATGATCGGCTCCCTGAAGAAGGAGCCGCATACCGGGCATTTCAGCTCATCGTCCATGGCGTCCATAAGAGCATACAGTACACACACTCACACACACACACACACACTCGCACAAGCAAGCAACAAGCAAACAGCACCACCAGGTCCGGACAGCTCCCTTCTCCCTCCCTCCCTCTCTCTCCCTCTCTCTCTGTCTCTCACTCTGTCTGTGCGCATGCGCAACACCACCCCTCGTTCTCCTCCACGCGCAGATCCCTGGGTGTTGGAGTAAACGTGTAAGCTACACATCCCATAATAATCCACATGAATTAATCCAGGTCTAAGTCTGGTGGAGAAGAGGAAATCAATTATCTTTATCCTCATGCGGCTCAGTGAAATACAGAACAGCTGGTCAGTCAGAGCTGGGAGTACTGGGATGTGATGGAATCTTCACTGGTTTGTATTCAAGCAAAGCCGCTTAATCCACCAGACATCGACTATTAAGAAAGAAATGGACCATAGCCCATGATTAATGTGCATTAATTACCTTCTGTTCCATTACATAGGCCGTTTCACAAGTCATATAGGCTATTTGTCTTTATTAGCATGGATATCACAGCTACGGAGATACACAGGCCTCACGAGAAGGGTGAGAGTGTTTCATTTATCCTCCTGAGCAGAAACAAATTAGGGCTCGAGCTGAGCAGGTTTTTTTTTTTTTTTTTTTTAATCCGGGGCCTTCCCCTCGCTCCGGAGGGATTATCCGTCACGGCCTAGCAGAGTGCACCGAGATTAAAGCGTCGGAATTAACAGGCGGGAAATAAGCAGAAGGGATGGACATGTGGGGAGTTTAAATCTGAATGTTGTGCAGAGAATTTTGCAGGTTTAATTAAAAAAACTAAATAGGAGAGACACGTTGCACACTTTTTGACATGTGGATCCTTTTGAGCCTCAGGACTCTACTGTCATGTACACCACATTTACTCCTCACTGTCTCTCTTTATTAGCACCTGACAACTGTGAAATTTGTCAATGTCTTCAAACAAAAATCATTCTGGCAAAAGAATTATACTTAATGGTCTTCATATAAAGATCGTGTAGACAATGTAATTGTCAGAAAGTTTCATGTCCACATATGATGACATTCGAGTCTCAAGAGGATATATTGATTTTTCCTTACAGGAATGCATGATGTTCACCAAATGCTTTTCTATTAGGATAAAAATTCAACATACTGTATAACAGACAGTTCCTGTGCATAACATTTAAGTTATTTTCAATTGATACATTTTAAAGTTGAAATTCAGATTATTTCTACATTTTGTAATTTAATTTAAAATAAAATATATTTATAGTTTAATTTAATATATATTTTCTATCAAATTAGCTTTGTGCATACAATGCTCAGAATTAATCATTATACTTAATGAAAATATAATTTTAAATACATTTTAAATTATAATTTTAGGATATTTTGTTTTTAAAATGCACATTAAAACATATAAGCAGAAGGGATGCTAAGTATAGAAATTATTTTTTTGTATAAAAATATAAAAAAAATTTACAACAGTTCTTCTGCATAATATTTTGTACATTCATTTTGATTACTGTATTTGTGTCAATTTGAATTTTTTAGGTTTTGTAATGTAGTTGTTGTTTCGTTTATGTCCGGGTTTCTTTTTGTTTAAAATTTTTGTAACTCGGCTGAAAAAAAAAAAAATAATCCATATATTTTTTTAAATGTATATTTTAATGCACATTTTTGTTTTAGGTACATTTAGAAAATAAAAACAAGTGAAATATTTTACAAAATTGTTCCATTTTATGTACAGAATATTTTCTATGTGAATAAAAAATATCATAAACATATTTAACACAGTTCTTATGCACAACATTTTCTAAAGTTTTTGAAAGGTTTTGATTCATGTATTTGCTTTAATTTGAAATTCAGAATATTTTAACATTTTGTAGTTAAGTTTTTGTCTGGTTTATATTAACGTTTGTTGATGATTTGTTTATATGCCAAATGAAATAAAATGTATTTTCATGAACAAAATAAGTCTTTAAAAAAAATTATATATACATTTTTGTTTTAGCTTGAAACTAATGCAATTTGTTTAAAATATTTACATTTTATTGTTTTTTAAATATATTATCTGAAGGAATGGTCTACTCTGATTATTTTCTATGAAATAAAAAAATAATAAGTCTGAAAACTGGCCTGTCAGGTAATATGTTACTTACTTTACAGAAATGCAAATATTCTTATGTAATGTTTATTAAGTTATTCATTACTTTTTAAAGTATGTTTGGAAATAGTAAATGGTTTTGAACATCATAATGCAGACATGATAACATATATATTGTACAATTTGTACTAAAGATAATATAGTGCCTAAGACTTTTGCCCAGTACTGTATATTTAAAACAATGATAATTATGCAAATAATAATAATAATAATAAATACTTAAAATTATTTAGCTGCTTTTTGGTATGTGGCTTGTTTTAAATATTAAAATTTTTTAGATTTTTGCTTTAGGTAAACTTGAAAATGTGTTTTACATTCTTAATGTTTTAAAATATTTCTAATATTTTTTGCCATCTGACAAAACACTAAGTTGTGTTAAATCATTAAAACAAGAAAAACATGCATCAGTAATATAGGTTATTAAACACAGTAGATTATTAAACGTTTTGAAAGAGTTTTTGGGGTTAACTGTCTTTTATATGGCTGAACGTAAAAAGTATTCCCTTTTTTTCTTAAACAGAAAAAGATTTATAAACCGATTTGTATAAAATGTAACGTTTTTGAGAATTCATTCATCATGCAGAAAAACAGCACACAGACAAGAAGGCACACTTCATTCTTTTAATATACATGACTCAAAAGTGAAATAGAGTAAAATAGAAGGGGGGGGCACAGTTAATGCATTTAAAGTAATTGTAAGTAATAAAATCTCCAGATACAGAGTGCAATAAGATCATAAAAGGCGTAGCTTAGTGTGTCTTAGTGTGTAAATTTACTAAATGAAATGCAGGCAGTGTGTGTGTGCATGTGTGTGTTTGAGCGTGAGTGTGCGCGCGCAAGCGCTTTAGCAGTCGTATCGAGTCCTGACTGTCACACCAGAGACGTCATGCTCTCCGGATTGACCCTGACCGAGCGCGAGCTCTTCCTCAGGTCCTGCAGCTGCTTGGCTGGCTTGCCGACTCCTTCCTCGAACCTGCGCTCGACCACAGGCAGCACTGTCTCGTGGAGGAACGCGGCGTTCTGCATGACGAAGGATTTCTTCTCGGGGTCCTGCTCGCAGCGCAGGCTGTAGTCCACGTGCTGCACGGCCACCAGGATGATCTCCCTGAGGCTCTCCAGGAACACCATGTGCAGCTCCGGGAAGTAGAGTTTAAGCCCTTCCTCCAGGAATGCCATCAGCTGCTTGGTGAAGGCCACGACGGTGTAGCTGAGGTTCACCCAGCAGTCGTCGCCCGTGTACTGGTTAAAGGTGCCGATGCCGCAGCTCCGCATCTCGTCCTTGAGCTTGGCCAGAGCTTCGGGGGTCATCAGGTTCATCCTCCTCCACATCTCCTCCGAGTTGCGGTGCTTGGTGGCCTCAATGATGACGTCTTTCTGGCTCTGTAGCGCCGCCTTGATGTCCTTGACCAGCAGCGTCTGCAGGATGAAGGTCAGGTCCAGGCCGATGTCGCTCAGCTGCCTGCAGTGCTCTCCGGCCAGCTTGACGCATTCGGCGGCCGTCGACAGGCTCTCTTTGCTGTCGAACACCTGCTTGCTGAAGGTGTCGGCGAACATCCGCATGGCAGAGCGCGACCACACCACGAAGGCGGAGTAACAACCCGTGTCGCCCGCGAAGTCGGTCTCAAACTCTCGCGCAGTCTCGAGCAGGCCGGTGAAGAAGACGTTGCAAAGCTTCTGGATGTACAGCAACGTCGCGCCCTCGATGCGCAGCTGCCGGATGGCCGTGTGCACCGCAGCGGCGCGGTTCTTCAAGAACAGATCGCAGGCTTTGGTGGACTGGCCCAGGCGGATGAGCTGCGAGACGGCGCGGCGTGTGGCTTTGGGTCCGCCGCGCAACGACCGATCAGGCGACAGCTCGAACACCAAGACCTCGGTCAGCTGCCGCACGCGCTCGTCCACTTTCCCCCTGAGCTCTTTGACCCTCTGCGTCACCGGCTGATCCTTCAGATACTCGTTCAGCTTCTGCAACAGATCCACGGCGCCCTCGAAATCCCTCTGCGCGATGCAGACGTCGAGGTCCTCTGGAAGCTCCTGGATCCACTCGGGACTCAAGTCCACCATCTCCTCGGCGTCCGGGGGTTCCTCTTCATCAAACGGATTGGTGGAGACCTCGGGTCTGACCGGCGACTTGGGGACTTCCTCTTCCTTCTTGTTCCGGTCCTTGACTTTGGTTTTCTTGGTCTCGTCCAGGATCTCCAGCCACTCTTTCTTGATCTTGCTGTTTTCCGCTTGGAAAATCCGGCTGTCCGGGAACATCAGGATCTTAAACATGTCCTTCATGGGAGGGTTGTCTTTCACGTTAACGACGGCAAAGCTCTCCAACTCGTACAGAGCGTTGTACTTGTACTTGATCGTGCCGCGCCTGTTGGCGAGCCAGGTGGCGATGAGCAGGCAGTCGTTCATCAGGAAAGCGTGCACCTTCTGCAGCTGAGACATGTTGTCGGCGTCGTATTCGAACAAGTCGCCGTTGTAGACCAGATACCGCCCGGGCGTCTCCATGATGTTCTTGCAGCCTTCGACTTTCTCCAGCAGCGTCGTCAGCGTCCTCTGCTTGACCTCCTCGGTCTCTTTAGGAAACGCCGCGAGCATTTCTTTGGCGGTTTCGTCCTTGTCCGTCGACAGCAGGGCCTGCGTGATGCTCTCCATAATGCTCTTCTGCTCGGTCAGGATGTGGCTCAGCTGATACATCTCGCTCTCCAGGTAGGAGATCTCCTTCGCAGTCTCGATGAACTGCCTGTAGTTCTTGTACACGTTCTTCTTGAGGTTCTGCGCCGTCTCATCAGCCAGCGTCTGGATCTTCTGCCGGTGCTCCTGCAGATCTCTGTCTCCATCAGACTGCTGAGAGAGCTGCTTCACGTAATTCTGAGGGTCAAAATTAGCCGACTCTAACTGCTTACGCAGCCTGCCTCCGGTGTCTGCCATTTTAAGGTTGGTTTCGGAAACTGATCATGAAAAAAAAATCACTTATTTGGGAACAACAATTACACTGTTTTCATTCTGCGGCGACGGTTCCGCACCCGGAAGTCAAGCGGGGCGACTCCTGATTACGTCACACCACGGGACAGGCAATAACAACAAAAAAAAAGGTGGCCAACCATAAACCTGCACAGGAATTGAAACATTGAGGAAAGAAAATTAAAATGTATACATATAAACATATGAAAACAATTGTTTTATTATAATTTAGACCTATATAGTGTATATGCACGTAATGTTTAATTGGCATAATTGTAATAAATATATAGAATTTTAAAATTTCGTAACGTAGGATCTACAACAAACCTGGAACTGTGTAAAAAAAAAAAAAAAACAGCACAGGGATTATTATCATTATTATTGTGTTTTTTCATATAATAACAAATTACAACTTAAACTAAGCGAAACGTATGGAGAAAATGTTAATGTAATAACACTAATTCCTATTTCTTTTTACTCTTTTGTGTAACTTCATAGTTGGCCAACCTTATTTTTGGGCGGTGTTCTAAATAGCGTCCTGATCCCTTAGTTCTCTTTCTGAAGCGTGCACTTTTTGTGACGCAATCAAAGCGCAAGCCTTCGAGTCGCCGAGTTTACAAAGCTGACGTTTGGAACACAATCAGGAAGAAGTGAACGTTAAATCGTTCATCTGGAGGTTTGCTCGTGAAATTAAAGCTTTTTAGTACACAATGGTTCACATTTACAGATTATGTCATTTTTAAATAATTAATCAGTAAATATGAGGGTAGGGCGGTTTAAATGAAAACAAGGGGTGGGGAAAAAAAACAAACAAAATCAAATCAAAACATCCGGGATAGCTACAGTAGCTAGCTAGTTTGAGGTGAGTCAGGGGAGAAACATGGCGGACGCGGATTTCTTGCTGGCGCTGCAGCTGCAGGAACAGTTTGATAACGAGGTCTCGACTCGTGTATGGAGCGATGATAACAGTGACGGCTATCCTTCGAGCAAAAAGCGCAAAGTGGAGTCGTACTCCCGGCCTGTGCAGCCTGAAAGGCCGCTGTCCATCGTGGACGAGTCGTGGGAGACCCTGGACCCGAGTCCAGATGTCCGAGCCATGTTCCTGCAGTTTAACGACATGTTCTTCTGGGGGAAACTCAGCGGGGTCGAGGTCAGGTGGAGCCCCAGGATGACACTGTAAGTTCCCCTGGTGAGCACAGATGACTCAGGGAACCCTGGAACACTGTCTGGTTGTGAGATCACGTGATCATGTTCTGTATCATGTTGTGTATCATGTTGTGTTTGCTGTCTCTCCAGGTGTGCTGGAGTGTGTTCGTATGAAGGCAGGGGCGGCCTGTGTTCCATCCGTCTCAGCGAGCCTCTTCTCAAACTCAGGCCTCGTAAAGATCTAGTCGAGGTCAGTCTCTCCAAAGACATTGTGTCCATGTGACGAGGTGGTGTCGAAAAGTTTCGAGATTAGCTCTGCTTACAAGACATCGTTCATCTACTTTTCCACACGTCAAAGCACAGTGGTTAATTCGAACGCCACACCTCACAAAAAGACCTGAAATTTTGCAAGAAAGTTTCGTAGACTTTTGAAATTTGTTGGAAGCAGAGTTTGCGTATTTTTGTTGTGTTGTGCGAGATTTTGTGAAGTCGTAGCTCCATGCGTCCCAACAATGTTATCAAGCACGGTAGCAAGAAGAAAACCGAGCCACTTTCAGTTTTTTTTTATTTTTTTTTTAAACTTCGGTACAGAGAGGAAACATAAATTAAGGTTAAGTGACATTTAATGTCTATTTATTTCATATTTAATTTTATTTATATGTCTTTTCTAAATGTTTTAATTGTTTTTATATGCAAAAATATGATTATAGCGTTGGAAATTGGTCAGATTTTTGAGTTTCTAGAACGGATTATCTGCATTTACATAATTTCTTATGAGAAAACGTGTCTAATAATACAAAGTCTTGCCCTAAGAAATTCCTGCACAGCCGTACAACAGCCCAGCATTTCTGCCACTTCTGGAATATTTCCTGGAAGTCTTCTTTTCGAAGCGTGTCAAATAGGGCTGTTGCTATCAAATATTTTAGTAATCGAGTATTCTACCAAAAATGTAATCGAGTAATCGGATAAAATGTACTTTTGCTTAATTGAACAGCAATGTAAAATATACTCAACTTCAGTCAATTTTTATTTTTTAAATGCATACAGCATTTTATCAAAAATAAACATTGTCATTATTCACAATACAAGGAATAGCTTAAAGTTGACTGAGATGAATTAAGAGCTATATATTCTTATTTTAAAGCCTTTTCTCAGATGCAAAAACAAAAAAAAGTATTTAAAATGACTAAGTATCAAAAAAACTAAGGCAAACATTAAAATAAATAATTAGGTTGTGCTTAACTTTCAGAACTATAAGTTTCTAAATCTACAGCTCAGGAATAGCATATAAGCCTTTACTGACAATTTCTGTCGTTTTCTCTTGCTGGTTTCTTCTTCTCTTGACTCGCTGATATTTTTATAGCTCTTTTCCATTTTGTCGCCCGCACCAGGACGCTCCCTCAAATCAATACACACTAACTGTTTGCTTCTCCTTCTGCTTTGTGGGTGACGTAAGCGCTTCTTCTTCGTCGGTGTTTACTGGTGGCTTGCATCCTGATGTGCTCTGTGTCACGCCAAACAAACAATTGCGCAAAAACATAACGCTAGCTTTTAAAATTAATTAAAAGAAGCTTTGAGGCAGAAAATTTTGCCTCGACCATTTTTAGTAATCGAATTACTCGAGTTACTCGAGGAATCGTTTCAGCCCTAGTGTCAAACACCTTCTGAGATTCACCCAGGGCCCAGAAATGGTGCCAACGTGAACCACGGGAATAGGGCGGAGTCCGCACATCTGGCAAGTAGGGTGGGTGTGGAAGTGAGATAATATTTTTTAATCTCAAGTGTGAGGAGAGCGTTGTGACAGGATGCGTTGTTGCCAGGTTGAGCTTGTTGGAGGTCTTCCTGCTCTATCGTCATCTTCCAGTGATGTTCCTCTGCTCTCGAAACATGCGTTCCGTTCAAAACACCTCAAACGACTCATTGGTCAGAAGAGCACCACAGCTCGTGATGTACACAGGATGATAAGTTTTGGCACACTGACTCGTGAAAGTCGGTGCTCCCTGTAACTGCGCGTGAAGTCTTGTGCTGCCGTCTGTTGCTGTGTTACAAAACTAGTCTCAAAACTTTTTGAAACCACTTTGTATCCGTCATCAACGTCTGTCCGTCGTCCTTTTCCTCAGACGCTCCTTCACGAGATGATCCATGCCCTCCTGTTCGTCACGCAGAACAACCGAGACCGCGACGGACACGGGCCGGAGTTCTGCAAACACATGAACCGGATAAATCAAGCCAGCGGAACCAAAATCTCGGTAAGAGTGAACGAGGTGACGCACTCAGTTCGCCGCTTTAACCGTGTCGCCTTTTCTTTTTTCCCCTCATGTGTTATCTTTTTTTGCACAGATTTATCACTCCTTCCACGACGAGGTGGACGTGTACCGGCAGCACTGGTGGCGCTGTAACGGGCCATGCCAGAATCGCAAGCCGTTCTTCGGCTACGTGAAGCGGGCCATGAACCGAGCGCCGTCAGCCAGAGACCCGTGGTGGGAGGAGCACCGGAGGACTTGCGGAGGAACGTACAGCAAGATCAAAGAGCCGGAGAATTACGGGAAGAAGGGGAAGAACGATGAGAAGAAGGAGAAGAGTGTCTCGAAGAAACCCGGGGACAAAATTAAACCGGCAGGTGAGAATATTTATCAATTGGACAAAAATTATTTTAAAAAATCATGAATATCTGTGCTTAAGTCCCGTTTCTCATTTTGTTCTTCAGGCTCGGGTTCTCAGGACATCAGGAACATCATCCCGTTCAGCGGTAAAGGGATCGTTCTTGGTGGAAGCACACGGCCATCAATGTCCATCCGAAGCCCTGCGCACTCGCCAGAGCCTCTCCCGGAACCGGCTCGGACTCCACCAGCTGATCTCAGATCTCAGCCCACCACCACCACCGCACTTCCCAAAAGATCCATCGGCAACCACAAATCCTTCGTCAACATCAACGGCTCTCCCGTGAGAGTCACGAAAACCAACGGCAGTTTGCTGAGACCGAAGCAGACCGCCACGGTGCGGGACCTTTTCCAGAACCGGAGCCCGAAATCTCCGACAGAACCAAAGCAAGCTCCACGTACAGGTAGCGCCTTAATTACCAGCTCGGCTAAAACGAGTCGGGATGGTAAGAACTCCTCGAGTAGCACCGCTTCTGCAGGGTCGCCTCTGGCAAAATACTTTGGTAGCCCTAAGAGTACCGCGAGCGGAATTCCAGGACGACTCAAACAAGAAAACGGCGTTCCAGGGTTCGTTTCAAGGCACGTGGAAAGCCGTAAAAGCTCAGCCGCTGGATTCTCGGATTCCGGCGCCGTGTCCCGGATCAAGCCAGAAAACGTCGTTCCGAGTTCCAATATAAAGCATTTAACTGGATCCGGAATGTCGACTTCAAGTCCTACCAGATTCCCAAGTTCCAATTCAACGCACTTTGAAAACCAGAGACGTTCAGGCACGAGTTCTACCGACTTTGGTAGCAGGGTTCCAAACTCCAGTCTGACACAATTCGGAAGCAAAAAAGTTCCCGGAGCCGGAATTCCTGTTTCTAGTTCTAGTTCTTCAGGTTCCATAAAATCAGAATACAGTGATCCAAATTCCAGGTCAGGAAATTTTGATAGTAAGAAAAGTTTCGTGTCTGGAGCTTCTTCTAGCATTCCAAGACTATCAGGAAGTCCGGCGAAATACGGGTCGTTTAATCCGGAATCCGCCGCCATCAAAAGCCCAAACCAACCTGATGCTGCTGGAGGAAGGAAAAGGGGGCGGGAAGACCGGAATTCCGCCCACATCTTTGATTTCTTTCAGCGGGTCAGCCGCTCGCCCGTATCTCCCTCCAACTCGTCATTCTCCACGGAGCGTAGAGAAGAGCGAACCGCTGCCGAAACACCCTCCGCAGGGGCATCAGGGGCGGGCGGTCCCCTCCTCAGCTCCACCACCCTCACCGTGACCTGCCCCGTGTGCCAGAGCAAAGTGCCCGAGTCTCAAATTAACCAGCATCTAGACTCTTGTCTCACGTGAACGCACACACGTTAGCAAAGATCCTTTATTTTTGGTTCAGCAAGGGCGGGGCTAAGTTTTTTAAAAAGTTCAAACCGATCAATCAGTAGTTTCCGAACAGCTAGCTTTCTAGGAAACATGGCTAGTCAGGTAGATAATGTGAACAGGTTAGCTCGGTAAGCCTGCAGCTATGTGGAGGCTTTGCGATTGGATGGTGGAATTGCACTCAAGCGCTGCCCTCGTATTATTATTAGTAAGAATTAAGGGAACAAGAAGTGTCTTTGTTTTTCTTTTAGCGCTTGATCAAAAAAAGTGGGCGGAGTTTTAATAAAGACAGAGACGTCAATCTCACGTACAACCTCAGGTTTTATATTTATTAGTAAATCTTTTTTTCAATAAACCCCAGCAAGCTTCATCATCGCAGAGCAAAGCTCTGATTGGTCAGTGTTGCGATGATTGACAGCCCTGAGTCATTAGTTTCCTGACACTCTCCCCTGTCCTTGGAGATATTTCTAGCACCTCAGCGTTATCGGATTCCTCTCCATCTGCCCTTTTCTGTACAGGGTCAGACGAAAGCGTGGATATTTCCTGACGGTCATCAATAACTCTTCTCCTCACGTCATGTCACATCACGTCCTGCATAGTGATGCTGACTGTTTTAAGCTCGACTCCACCCAAAGAGACATTATTATCGTGTCTTCTTTATTAGTAGAGAAGCAAGTAAGAGCAACCGGAGCAGAAAATGACTCCCAAGTGACAACTTTTCAGCTGTGACTTTTTATTGTCCGAGAGGTTTACACTGCTGTTCGTTATTATTATTGTCGTTTCCAGTTTCATGTTAATAGGTCAGTTTTACAAATAACGTTCAGCTCTTTAAGTCTGGACACAATGCTGCTAAATGTTAGTTTTTAATGTATAATTTTACAGCTGCTATAAACCATGATGTTAAGATTTATTTAACAAGTCCGTTCTCTTTGTACACTGTTTTACAATTTTGAATAAATATAACTAATCTGTAACCTTGCCCCGAGTTTATATTGCATTACTGATGTTTGAAGTGATAAACTGAGAGAATTTAAGATTGTACAAGTAAAAAAAAAAGTAATTAGATTAGGGTATCACAATCCCAATTCTGACTCTGTAAGCCCAAGATGTAGGGGAACATGGTGTGTAAGGTTTACAGGAGATAAACTCCCCTTTCTTCTGTATTTGATTCAGCATCAAGGGAAGCGATCATCAGCCATTTTTTCCTTTGTGTTCATACAAACGCGCTTCTGGAAGTGAGCACGCGGCATCGACCTGCCCTCTCAATCGGCGTGTGTCGCTCCACGCTTTAGTCTTCCTCAGGGCTTTAACAATACCCGGATCTGCCAGCTGTGTCTGCTGTATGTGTGTGTGTCATTGTGCTGGCCACATGGTTCTAGAGACGCTGCTTTTGTCTCAGCCTGTGTGTCGCCTCACCGCCGGCCATCTGCTCTCTCTCCCACTGCCCTGCTGACCTCAAACCCAGTAGCGTCAGGAGTCAAGGCCGTAACAGCTGACTGGTTCCATTCCTGCTGCACATTTTAAGCATTACTGGAATTGTACAGAGATGGGGATGGGATAAAAGATCATGTTCCAGTGCAAAACGTGACATTTACAACATCTATCATAATATTTATCTCTATCTATCTAGATAAATAAATTGATGCATATGAATTTTATTTATATTTTATGAAGTCCAGTTTTTTATATATAAAACAGAAATCTTGTTTGGCCGGTGTAACAGTAGGCCGTGTCATCGATGGTAACAGTCGACCCTTTTATGTCATACCGTGAAGTAATAATATATCTGCCGAAACACGAGCTGTGTGAGGAGCAGCAGCGAGTTGACCGAACACGCCATTCGCAGGTAATAATAGCATGTGGGTTACAGAACAGACTGCAGGTACCCAATAATTTCCAAAAAAAGAAAAAATATCAATAAAAATGTAAATATTTTCCTAGAATAATATATTTAAAAAAAAAATTAAGTACCAACATTTATTCCAGGAAAACTTTCGTGAACCCTTTTTTTTTTTTTTTTTACATTTTATTTAATGATATTTTATTTTAAGCTTTAAACACAACCTTTTGACATTTATGTTGATGCTTTAACTTTTTTCTTCTTTTTGCAAAGTAAATTTTTTTAAGCTCAGAAACAAAACCATTTGATGAAAAGAAAACATGTTTGATCCTTTCAATTTTATTCTAACTGATACTTTTATGTTTTCTACATAAATGTCTAATAAAAAAACACATCGTGAATAAAAACACATTTCTTTTGGATGTTGTTTTTATTTTATTTTTTTAATCGAACGCTCGTGAATATTTTCGCTTCTATGGCGCGTGCGTCACTTAAGGACACGCCCACTTAATGAAACCGGAAGTGCCATGTCCGGACTGCGGAGCTCTGTTGAAGGAGGAGACGCTCAGCACTCAGGAAGCGCCTGTACGGGATTTATGTTGTACTTTATTGTCCTGAGAACTTTAAAATAAAACAAAGAATTTTTAAAACGACATTTAATTCTAAAGTTATTAATTTATTTTCCATGAGCTATCTGTAACAGTCGTATAATGGACGGGCTGTAAACGCTGTTCCGTCTCCCGGGAGATTTGGAGAATTTTTTTTTTTTTCGTCCCGTAAACAGTTTTTGTTTGTCGTGAACTGTGTCGCGGTTATGTTGACCGCCTCGAGAGCGTAAACATTGTAAGCATTAAACGTGTTTTTTTGTTTTATTAATTCGGAGAGAGTGAGTGCGAGAGAGAGATGAACGGGAAGTCTGCGGCGAACGGGGCGGCGAGCGGAGCTCCGGCCTTTATTGAGGGTCTGCCGCCGCTGCCGAAGAGCCTGAGCGGCCTGCTGAACTCGAGCGGCGGCTCGTGGAGGGAGATCGAGCGGATGCACGCGAAGAAGGCCATGATCCAGGACGACCTGCGCAGAGGAGCGGCTCCGGTGGACCGCGCGCTCGCCAACAAACCGGCCAACCTGGACGCGGCGCTGGCTCTGCTCCGGAAAGAGATGGTGAGAGAGAGAGAGAGAGAGAGAGAGAGAGGGTCGGGGCCTCAGCTCTCAGAGACTCACTACATCCCCCCTCTATACCATCAGCTCATTTAAGGAGAACATAAAATGCAAAACACAATAGTCATTATCATCTGTTTTTGTTTGTTTGTTGTTTTAAGATCTCAGCTAAAAAGTTAGTCATCTTAACACTTGAGAATCTCAGATTCTGACTTGTTCTGATACACACACACACGCCCACAATACAAGTTTGGACACCCAAAGACGTCCGAAATATGCAGTTGATATTGAGATGTGACTGATACTGTTGTGGCCGTGACTTCTTAAGGCGTGTGAACAAGATAAACAAGATGCTACTCCCCATGTTGTGGCCGTGACTTACTAAAGGCGTGCGAACAAGATTGTGTAATGCGTGCGAGATACTATGTTGTGGCCATGACTTAATAAGGAGTGGGAACAAAAAAAAGTTATAATGCATGGCCACAAGATTCAATATCGTGGCCATGATTTACTAAGGCGTGCGAACGAGATATTGTGTTGTGAACATGATGTACGAAGGCTTGCGAACAAGATTGTATCTCGCACGTATTATACAATGTTGTGGCCATGACTGAGTAAAGTGTGGGAACAAGATGTATAGTGTAATGCATGGCTTTTTACATTCTATGCTGTGGACATGACTTAAGAACATGTGGTAATGAGATCATTCATGTCCCGGGTGTTACAGAATGATTATTTTGAAATCGTGCTGTGTGTCAGTGAGTAAATAAAGGTAAATTGTCCATCTATACAAACAGTGATAAACCAAATCCATTTAAATGCGTCCGTAGTTTACAAGAGTCTAAATGTGATGAGGTTATTAAGTCGTGTAATATCTCATGACCACACATTAACTATGTTAACTATTTTATCACCCCTGAATGTGATAAAATCTCAACCTTCTGAACGTTCTTCTAACTCCGTCCTCTCCAGTATGACGTCTCTCTAAATGTGTTTGATGTTATCTCAAACATTGTTTTTCCCCTCGTGGTTTTGACATGATAACACGATGACCTGTTGTTTGTTTGAAAAGGCACTTAGCAATTCCACAATCCTGACTTATCTCTAAAAATCTCTTAATCTTGATGTTAAAAGTATTTCATGTTGTATGGTTCTCCTGTCTAACTTTTGTTACTTTAAAGATCCCGATTTTTCTTCTATGTTTCGGACAAAATTTGCCCCGTTATTAAAAAAAACAAAAATTGTCCAAATTTTAAATATTACCTCATCCACTCAATGTGTACGTATTATCCCGTGTTAAAAAAAAATCTACTTATTAATCCAAGAGTAATGGCTGGTAGTTAAAAAATGTGATTTATTATTGCAGAATGCATTACTGTGTTTTACTTCTTTGAACTAATTTAATTAATGAGGAATTTAAGGAAATGCCTGAGGTTTTGTCGGATGCTGTGCTTAATCACGACGCGGCTGAAGTGGCTTTACAAAACACGCGCACGCACCCTTTTTTTTTTTTTTTTTTTTTTTTTGCAGTGCCTTCCTGGAACCAGAAAAAGAAAACCGTGAGATGGAAAAATCAATGTCTTCTGGGACATAAAAGAAGAGATAATGCGTAATAACCTAGAGACAATGCGTCCGATCTGAATCATAGACGTGCGTCTACCCGTCCCTGGCCCCTCTCCTTGAACTTTTGACTAACCCCGCCTAATTTCTTTTTTGTTTTCTGTCCAGGTGGGGTTGCGGCAGCAGGACATGTCCCTCCTGTGCCAGCTCTGGTCCCTACATGAGTCCATCCAGGAGTACAAGGGCAGCTGTCCGGAAGCCGGCCCGGGGTCCGACCCCTTGGACAACGGTTACTTTGACGAGGACGACGAGTTCTACACGGACTCCGGTGTCACGCCGACCGAGACACCGGACGGGAGCGAGACCTCTCCGGCACGTAACGGGACGTCCGGGGACACGTGGCTGCACGATTCGTTCCGTATCGCCTTATGAGAACCTCAAGCCTCTTGTTTTATCAGATGAAGGGGCGGAGCCGTGATGCTGCTTTTTTGTTTTTGTTGCGTTTTTTATTATTATTATTATTAATATTATCGCCAGCAGACTTTTTTCTTTCTATACAAATATAAACCAAGATTATTTATTACCTATATAATACAGTATATAGCCAATTTTCTGGAGTTTTATAGTACTTTATATATGGAGTCGGGGGGAGGGGCGTGGCCTATCAATAGTATTCGCATTTATGCTCGAGTTGTGTAGCGAGGTTCTTGTTTTGCAGGCTGGATTCTGACCCGAGGTAAATTCACATAACAATCATGACATCAGAACTCTAATGAACTGGATTTCAGGTCACAGCCGGGTCCTGATGTGATGCGAAGAACTCTAATGCTGGGGGAAGAGGGAACACTACCTACGTTTGTTACATCCATTCACGTAGCAATCCACGTTTATCCAGTCCGTTTATAATCTAATCTGATCGAGGTGGTTCGAGGACTATATTTATTAAAACCAGGTGTGTGTGTGTGTGTGCATGGTAACGATGCTTCACTCAGTATAGCAGTGTTGCACTTCTCCTCACATCCTTCCCTCCATCCGCAGTAAAAAGTAACGAACCAGAACCATCGGAACGAATCAGCTGTTCCATTCAGTCGGATTCACCTCCAACCTACCCAATCACACAATTTTTTTTTAATGTACCAAGAGTAAACACTGTTAATTAATAATCAATGAAAATATATGCATATTAATGAAGGTGCTAGGTTGAAGTCTTCCTGCTTTCGAATGTCGGAGGAGTAAGTAGCGCGTGACGACACGCCTTAACGTAGCCTTAACGACAACGCTCATATCACTGGCGTAGGACTAGCGGTCGGAATTCGATGCGAACGTGAAAACCAAAGACGAATACCGCGTTTATTAAAAGTCAACCCTAAAGGTAATTGTTGTTCAATGTGAATTTGTTTTCAAACTTGCATAAGATCAGGTTCATGTAGGTTTTTAACGAGGCTCCACTGAAAACTCCTGTGAAGAGAAACCCGAGTGCGAGACCAGGCTTGTCCTGTTCATTGACCTGAAGCTGTCTCATGTCCCCGTCTCTTGTCAGGACTCATTGGCTGAGAGTTTTCTGTTCTGGGAACAGCTTAGCCTGTGTCTGTGATCAAAGAAATCTGTATACTCAGATTTCTTCATATACATTATAATATCTAATATAAATGTATTGCCCAGCTCTTATGTTAATGTTTGTTAGGCTGAGCAGGCGTGTGCTGATAGAAGGTTTTAATCTTTATTACAAATCATCACATTAGTTTACAATATTGTGGTTTGCATATTATTATTTTTTTCTTTTAAATTTAATTACCTGCTATTCAAATCATAATTGTGTGAATTTAATTTCAGATTATGTTGATAGTTTCATTTTTATTTATCAAGTACCAGCATGAACTTTTAAGAAGGGGGGGAAGGAAAACCTTTTAAAAAAATAAATAAATCACATTGAATGTGAAAAAGCAGTTTTCAGATTTATTATACTAATATAATATATACATCAGTATTATACAGTATATAATCTTTTCTTTAAGTATATTATAATTGTTTTGATCATATACTCTATAGAGAGTAAAAATATTCAAACTAAAGAGCTCAGAAGCTAGCATAATTTTCTCTGTATATAACTTTTTTAACTGCACTGTGTTTGGATCATATCTTCTAAAAAAAAAAAAAAGTTTCTAAAGGTTGAAATAGGAAGAAAAAAAAATGTAATCTCAAGAAGACGCAAAGCTACAAGATGTCTAGTTTCTTTTGTTGTTTTCTTTTCAGATTCAAAATTTACTTCTCACGTACGCAAACATACTCCGTATGATATGCAGTGAAACTCTTGTACGACAGTTTGTGACCTAAAGTGGAAAGATTTCACTACAATGAAAAGACAATTGCAGTAGAGACCGAAATTAAATTCATGATAGAATTTTCAATATGAATAAAAACATTTATGCATGGAATATGCAAATTTACCAAGTTTACAAAATTATGAAATATATCAACCACACATGATTTACAGTATGTACAGAATGAAATTGTAAACGGTATGACAGCAACAGTAGGAGTGAAACATGAAGTATGATATTTTTTGTCAATAATGTCATGTTTAAATTTGGCTTTAAATCTGTATAGAAATCTAAATTAAATAACACCACAAAAAGGGATAGAAAGCTAGCACAGTATTGTAGTACAAAGGGTACAAAAAAAATCATCCTGTATTTACATGACAATCCATCAGCAGCTTTCTTTCACTCTCTTTATTTAAACTATGGTTTTAATACCTAAACAAGGCTCAACAGAAAACAGTTTGTCGGCATGGAAAGGTTAAATGTACATTTTATCTTTAAAATCTTAATATTTGAAGGTTAACAATGCAGTCTACATGTTGATGTGAAGTACTGCAATGTTTAATATCTCATAATAATAATATGCGCTAAATATCTCAATATATCGTGATGATGATTATCAGCACACGTCTGACCCGAGCAGTTTTCGCTTCTGCACTTCCGCTAATATTGTTCTCGACGCTGTACTATCCGTTTGTTTTGCCGAACGATAATCGTTTCGAGTGTACACGTGTCATGTATGAGTCAATCGATCGAGATTGGAATCACTTTGTGCCTTGTACGGGCCTGGGTTCGATCCTGGGCGCTTCTTCTAAAGCGTTTGGATTTGCAGAATCAGTTTCCCGAAGAGAGCGAATGTCTCGTCACCAGCTCAATCGCATCGTAATTTGATCTATTTTTGACTCGCTGTATTGATTTTCACTCGTTCAGCTTGATCAGTCCGAACAAAACACTTCGCTCATCCCAAGTAAAACTCGCACGTGTGCATCTTACAGAACCACCTCACTACTGGATGTTTTTTTTTTTTTTTTTTTTACTTGTGTAATTATTATTATTGTCATTATCATTATTATTATTACATATAATATTATTATTAAAACAATTTATACCACAATCCTGTTGTTCTTCATTCTGATTGGTCAGAACTTTTATAGGAGGAGGTCAGAGTTTACTCTGTGTGTAAGAGGAATAAAACACACGCCCTGCTTCTAGTGTTATTTTCCCATAGTTTCCTGACACACAAGTGTTTTTTCCCCATCATTTACACAGTGATTAAGGCTAGTTATGATGTGAACACTAACAGTTGGTGAGGCGACGGATAAATTTACCTCAGACACGGACTTGCTCAACAGTCTAGATTAGCGTAATCCGTTTTAATCTAACCATGAGGCTGGACTGCATAGAAAAAACCTTGTGCGCTTTCTGCTTATACATCTACATGTGGTATGCAGACATGTGACAAATTAAAGAGAAAAAAGATATTGTGTAGCAAAAGTCAGAAAAACACAATGTTGGCAGTGTTCAAGTCAAACTGAGACTTCTGGTGAATGAAGGCGTAAAAGCGATGGACATTTACAGAAGACTTTGAGCACAGTATGGTGGTGAGACTCTTAGCCGGAGTAAAACATTTGAACATTTTTTTTTTTCCATATCTAAGCATGTTTCAATGCATGTTACACTAATATCTGGGTTCTAGCTTTCTACACAATTAAAAGTCCCACTTTGACTCGAACGCTCCTTTGTAGAAGCGACTCTAGAATCTATGAAGGCTCTTCTGCCATGTTTTATCTTTGTCTTTATTGCTTTTATGTTTCCACGATACCTTTATCAATGATCATAAGAACCAGCCTGAAAGTTTACCTTTATGTTCTAGATGCTAGCAGTAGCACCAGATACTGTGAATAAACTATTTTTTTTCACCGCATCGCTGGTTACAACAGACTTGTTACGCAGTAATCTGGATGGATTTCCAAAATCTGAGCAAGATCACAAAAGTACACGCAGAAATATTAACGAGCACGATCCAAACCAAGTGCAGACTCTGAGCTGTTTGCTTGCTAGTCAAAACGATGTTATGCTAACGTTATGTTTATTCAATTATCTCCACTAACTAACTAAGTTCTGCTTCGTTTCTTCCCCTCTTTTTCATGTTTTCTTCCTTGTTACACTCCCAGAAAGGCGATTTCTCCAAATCTTTTTTTTTTCCTTTCCCAAAATGGCTGCCTACATAAAACTGCAGTGTTTAGCTAAGCAGTAATGTTTTGCTCATGTCCTCAACCATGTTAATGAAGGAAAAGAAGAAAAGTTTGGTTTGGTTTGATTTAAGCAGTATTAATTACTACGTATCTTATCTTATGTGTATTTATTTTTTTATTTATTTGAAAATGTATATGTCCTTTTAAGCAGTATTAATTACTACGTATCTTATCTTATGTGTATTTATTTTTTTATTTATTTGAAAATGTATATGTCCTTCACGTGTTAGCCACATTAGCCTCGTAGCTTGAGTGAAAACACTACAGGAACAAGTCCTGCATGATGGACTTCACTTGCCTACATTGTAAATGATATTTTTAAACAGCCCTGTGACATCATAGTGTGTGAAGGACCCTATTGTTTTGTCTAAGGATTATTTCTTTTTCCAGCTTCCGGGGCTTTTTGTGGGTCTTAACATGGTCAAAAATCTTGAAAATCAGCACACACGTTGGAATCTGCTGCCATTAGTCCACCTGCGTGGCCCTGGGTGTGGGGAGATTTTGCTGAAATACAAACTTGTACGTATACATACGAATCCCTGTACACTCCGTTGTGACATCACATTAAGTGACATCATAATGTGACGCTTTTTTTTTTTTTCCAGCATCCAGGGCTTTTTGGACATCTTAACATAAAATTACCCATATTCTAAAATGATGTCATAATGGAATTGGTATGTGCCCACAATCCTTCTAGTACACCTCGGGTGGCGACGGCACAGGTGCTTGGGCCCGATCATCGCAACTATATATTTTTTTGTTGTTGCTATTGAATGTACTGTACATTTAAAACATCTTTCTTTAAAAAGGTGTGTAAAAGATTCACAAAGTACTAAACATACCTTTGCAGCTTTTATTTAACACACAGAAATGACAATCAGAACAACACGCGCAAAAGACTCAGGTACACAGTCATGTGAGTGTATTTGTCTGTGATGTCACCCCACACAATCAGCAGTTGTTATAATCATCTCTCTCCTTCAGTGAGGCTATTTATCAAGAATTTCACGAACCACCTCAAGAATGTGTGTAAACACGCAGGGGATCCTGGGACGACCCAAGCTCTTCTCTTCCTTCCTCAAGTAGGATCTTTTTAACGTCCCTAACAGGTTTCTATTGTGTCCCGCACAATCATGAGCCTGTGCGAGAGGAAAAGCAGCTGCTGTGATGTAACAGGTCTAATGAAAGCATCATGTCCTTCATCTCTGAGATCTTCTGTGTGTCTACGTGTAGAGCTCCGGCAGGAGTGTGTGCGTGCTCGTCCGCAGCTTGTGTAAAGCGTGAGAGGCGCACGTCTCTAAAAGGAGGCCCACGCACACGGCGAAGATGGAGAGACGCCTGCGGCAGTTCAGGATCACTGTCACACAGGAAAATAATAATAATAATAATGAGAAGAAGGATAAAATAAGAATAATAATAATGCACTTTCTTTTTTAGATCTGGGCCCGTATTCACAAAGCTTCTTAGAATTCTCTCAGAGAGCTCCTGTCTTAGCTTAAAAAGTTCTAGCTGGGAGTCTTAAACTAAAAGTGATTTAGAAAACATCTTAGAGCAACTCTGAGGAAGGAAAGTACAAAATCCTTTATCTTAGTGAGGGGGTGTGGTTGACCCCGTTGCTAGG
>JAQQZT010000012.1:34124968-34135423 GCA_030068275.1 Clarias platycephalus | reverse complement strand
ATTATTTGTTTATGCATGTCTGTCATTCCACATGTGTGTGTGTGTGTGTGTGTGTGTGTGTGTGTAGGGAGCTAGGTGATTTCGACAGTGCAATGGAGAGTTTCCAAAAAGCTCTGCTGCTGAACCAGAATCATCTCCAGTCTCTGCAGCTCAGAGGGATGATGCTGTATCATCACGGCAGCCTGCAGGACGCCATCGGCAACTTCAAGGCACGCGCCGTCTCCTCCCCCTCTCCTTTTCTCTCTCTTACACACTTAGTCCCCCACATCTGTTTCTCAGCCTTATAAAGTCTAGTCGTACAAAGCGACGGCTCTCAAGTGGTCCCGTGCCAGGAGCAGCGTTTACTCTCTTTTATTGTTAAAGATGTGTTTGATTTATATTTGGACTCAAAGAATCCTGATAAAGAAAAAGGCTGAGTGTTTAAACCGTGATTAAAATACGCGTTTAGTTCAATCAATTGGTGCACTCACAAGCTCCATAAATCACTTATAATCATTGGGATTTTTTCAGACAATGTGACAAACATTTGCAATTTATAACGGAATTGATTTTTCCCCAATCTTTGTGTTCTGTTAATGGAGCTTGTGAGAGCACTCTCAGGACAAAAATCTTTCTTTTTATTCAAAATCTGAGCGATTTAGTCTCAGACCCACTCATTACACACTCTTTCACCAGTCTCGAAGCACTAAATCGTTTGTGTGTGTTCACGAAAAGCTCTCTGCACAATACAACACATGCTCAAGACTTTGGAGGCAATAAAATGTTCTAGTTGTTTTATAATCTTACAGAAGCTCAGCTGCTACCAATAGGATGCCTGAGTGTCTGGCATCTCGAGTGAGATTATGCATGCAAAACCCGGTACATTTACAGAGTTGTAATTGTGCTGAACAGCCTTCACATTGCATGTCATGGGCTCAACTCAACGAGAAGTCACTTATTTGGGGTCATTTGCAGAAAGCAGTTACTGGAATTTGATACGCTCTTCGTAGGGAAACTTAAAAATGGCTTTGGTATGTCACCTTTAAATGCATGTTCCCACTGTGCCCGTTGTCTTTCTGGTGCACCTGAGTGGCGATGGCACAGGGTGCTTGGGCCCGCTCATTGTTACTTGCAACTTGTATTTTGGGCTAGATTTAATTATTCATGTTCAATTCACTTGTAAAGCTGCTGAATAAAGCTGAGGTATAAAACTTTCTACTTATTATTTTTATTTCATAAAGGTTCAAGGTCTTAAAGTTGTACTTGAAATGTAATATAAAATCAGAATACAGTAAAACCTTGGATTACGAGTAACACGGTTTACGAGTGTTCCGCAAGACAAGCAAAGATTTTTTTATTGCGCGCGTGGAATTTGACACCGTGCCGGTTCACTCTCGCCTTTAATGTGTTTGTTTGTGTGTGTGAAGCAGAGAGGGGGTGCGTCACTCACACACAACCGGCATGGTGTCAAATTACGCGCGCACACACAACACACACTCCACAGCGAGAGAGAGAAAAAAAAAACACACACACAGCGCCTGTGCGCATAAACGGAATCACTTGTCTGTCGGGATTTATTTTAACTTTTTTTAAGGTAAAGTGCAGGTTAATTAGTTTTATTTTTACTTTATATTTTTTGGTAATTATTTTTATGTATTTATTTCTTTGGGCTGTGGAACGAATAATTTGAGTTTCCATTATTTCTTATGGGAAAATATGATTTGGTTTACGAATGTTTTGGAATACGAGCCCACTTCCGGAACGAATTCTGCTCGTAATCCGAGGTTCCACTGTATTTAGTAGTGGGCCGTCGCTGGTGACTTCCATTGCTGTATTTATAATTTTAAAAAAAAGTTTTGTCTAATGGCTCAGATATTGTTGTTTTTATTTTATTTTTTTAAAAGCCTCTGATTGGTTACCCTTAGAACATTGTGAAAGATACTGAAGTTGTGTGTTGTTGGCTGTGCAGAGGTGCCTGCAGCTGGAGCCGTATAACGAGGTGTGTCAGTACATGAAGGGTCTGAGCCACGTGGCTATGGGGCAATTCTACGAAGGCATCAAGGCTCAGACTAAAGTCATGCTGAACGACCCGATGCTGGGCCAGAAAGCCAGCTCAGAGTATCTCAAAGTCAAATACCTCCGAGGTAAGAAGGTGGTATTGTACTTAAGTGCTTTTTTAATTTTTAATTTTTAAGCTCCTAAGTGTCTTTATGTTTACGCGCGCTCTCTTTCTTTTTTTTTTTTTTTTTTTTCTTTTTTCCCCCCTCTCTTCTTCGTTCCAGAGTACTCTCGATACTTGCACTCTCACCTGGACATCCCTGTAGCGGAGTACAACGTGGATCAAGATCTTCCAGGGAACTTTAAAAACCACTGGGCGAAAAACCTCCCCTTCCTCATCGAGGACTATGAAGAGCAGCCTGGACTGCAGCCGCACATTAAGTGTGTGTCTTTGTGTGCTGGATTCGTGTAGAACGTCCGTTTTTGTTCTCGCGTCCTTTCATAAGTGTTTGTGTTTTAATTTTACCATTTTTTCCTTAAGGGATGTTCTACCTCAGGATTTCGAGAGTTACTCTGAGGAGGTGCAGAAGCTGATCTGCACGGCGGATCACCTCGGCACACTCATGCAGTACAACACATCAGGGTTCCTGTCCAATCAGCGCGTCCACAGAGGTCAGCCCTCAAACACCCCTAGCTCTTCTTTTGTCCAAATGTCTGGAAAGGAGGAAAATAATGACTAAGCCAACCAGAACATGTCTGTTGATCTGTGTTAAGCCATGGGTCTGGCCAGCATAGAGGTGATGCAGGCGATGCAGCGGACGTGGACCAACTCGAAGGTGCGCGTCAACGGCAAAACCAGGCAGCTCCAGTGGAGAGACATGTTCGACATTGCTGTTAAATGGAGGAGGTACTGCGTTCTGGATGGAATATGCGCAAATGTAGTGGTTTTTTTTTTCTTTTTTCTTTCTCTTAAGATATCTGATTGTTTGTGTGTGTTTGCATGTTTGTGTAGGATTGCTGATCCAGATCAGCCTGTCTTATGGTTGGATCAGATGCCAGAACAGAGCCTGAGCAGAGGGTTTAATAATCACATCAACCTTATCAGGTGCTACAGCACACACGTCTTATATCTGACGCTTTCATTCATTCCGCACTATACCCCAGTTTAAACGGGTTCTTTTGTCCTATTCTTGTTTTACATGTTACACTGCTGTATATGAATAGCACTGATAATAACTGCTTATGGGGTAGTCCCTGACTTACAAACAGGATCTGTTCCGGGAGCATGTTCGTAAATCGGATTTGTTCCTAAGTTCGACAAAGTGAGTCTTATACGCCTTTGACACACATATTAATCCACTTGACTAAATCTTGGTCCCCTTTCCCATCATGTCAAATGTGACCGTGTTGTCTCTACGCCTAAAAGCCATTTTGTCTCCTAGCTGTTTTCCACTGTATTGGACTGTGAACTCTGTTATGTTGAGGATTTTCCCGAAATTAGAATTATTCACCGTTAGGACAGCTTTACAGGACAGACATTTTCTATCATCCTGTTCCCAAACTGATTCACTGAAAACGGTGAGGTCGACTCATTTCTCCCGCACACCTCCTAACACACACATACAATAAGTCGGACCTTAGACATTTTATACATTCACTTAGACCCTGAAAATATTGTATATAATTGTAAATATTGGTATCTGGTGCACTGCAGTGTCTATTATTTGTACAATACACATGAGCTACTTCTGTGACTGAACGGAAAGTAGAACCACCGTCTGTTCATATCTGCGGAAATTCGTAACTCGAATGTTCATAAGTCGGGGACTACCTGTATAATATGTTTGTTAGTAAACTGCTAGCAGGATTTGGTAACATGACACAATCAACAGTTTTTCACCCACTGGAAAAATAATGATTGTGAGTGTCAGTGAATCTGAACAATTTTGTAAAAAGTAGAGAAAGCAAAGGGCTGAGAGCAGCAGGAATGGTGGGATCACATCACATGGGATAAAACATCTGGTGTAGAATATCAGATAGACCGGACAGAAGCATTGTGAAGGAAACAAGCATAACAGAGATCGCTGCGAAAACATCTGATGTCAGAGACAACACGTCTGACAAATGTATTAGAGAGAGTGGGAGGGAGTAAGGGGTATCGGAGAATCCATGCTGGATATCTGGATAAAGCAATTAGAGGAGAACAAATTGGATGTTGGAGAGAGCATATCAGAAAACGTCTGCACTAGAGGAAACAAAAATTAGAAACGTATTGGATATCGTAGAAAACACTGGAGGAAACGAATCCGATACCAGCGAGAATGTATTGGTTATTGGATCGAGCATTTCAGTGAAAACAACAGATATCGGACAGAACGTTTGGGAGAAAACATCCTGTATCATAAAGAATGTAACGATTACCTGAGAGAAAATGTCAGCTGTAGAGAGAACATATTGGATATTGGATATAGCATTGCAGGAAACAACTCGGGTACTGCAGAGAACGTATCGCATAGTGGAGAGAAAGAGAGAGAACATATCAGAGACGATGCACGAATATCAGACAGAAAGTATCAGATTACAGAGAGAACGTTTCAGAGAAAACCTCTATGTAAAAAAATATGATATCAGAGAATACAACAGATATGCGACAGAAAACATCCTGTGTCAGAGAAATGACATCCGGTACCAGAGCGACAATGTATTAGATAACAGAGAGAATGTATCGGATTTCAGGGAGAACATCCAATATCGGAGGAACATATTGGATATTAGAGGAAACAAATAGAAAACCAGAGAATACAACAGATATCAGACAGAGCGTGTCGAGGAGAACGTCCTGTAAAGGGGCGAAACCAACAGATTTTAAAGAAGAACGATCATAGAACAGACTGGATATGAGAGACATCATGTCGATATCAGATTTTGGATCCTGTAAGGACAATTTAGAAATGAGTTTGCTACATCTTACAGCTTAATTAGGGCCCAAGTGCTTTGACATCAGCACGATGACGGTGCAGCGACCCTGCGCCACCGCCGCCCGGCCGCATCAGAGACACGTCCAATTGTGACGATGCCCCAAACATCAGCGTCCACGGCTGCTCAAAAGGCACACAGGTTGTGTGGCGCGCCCGGGTGGCGATGGCACAGGTGCTTGGGCCCGCTCATCGCTGCTTGCAACTATATTTAGGATTGTTTTTTTTTTTTTGTCATATTTACATGTAATACTTCATTTTATTTAGAATGAATGTGTATTGTGTGTGAAAGGTTAAGTTGCTGTTGTAACTGTGTGTGTGTGTGTGTGTGTGTGTGTGTGTGTGTGTGGTTCAGGGGTCAGATCATCAACATCAGATACATGGAATACTTCAGCAGCATCCTGGACTTCATCAAAGACAGAATCTTAGTGTATCACAGGTAAGGTGGTGATGATGGTGGTGATGATGATGATGATGATGATGATGATGATGATGATGGAGCGCTCTATCAGTTTAACATCATCCCTCGCTCGTGTGTTCCTCAGTGCGTACAACCCTCGAGGAGTGCAGGAGGTCAAGCAGGCGCTGGAGGACGTCAGCAAAGTGGAGGACCTGCTGCCTATAATGAAGGTAATGTCACCTACAGCACTCGCTTACAGCCCTGACACACGGGGCAGCAGTCTAAATGTGTGTGTGTGTGTGTGTGTGTCTTTTAAAGCAGTTCAACAGTAAAACCAGAGACGGGTTCACGGTGAACTCGAAGGTGCCGAGTATGAAGGATGCTGGGACGGAGTACGATGGCTTCACCGTCACCATCACCGGAGACCGGTCAGGCACCACGCCCCCCCCTCCTGACCTTTCACCCTTCACCCCTGAGTCACTGCAGCCGTCATTGTTGTTATAACTGTGTTAGTTGTGTGTGTGTATGACTTCAGTGTGTGCACTTCTTTTTAAACTATGCGTCTTATGGTGTGGAGTTAATCAGACAGAGCACACACACACACATACACAGGCATCATTGGTATATTGATTTAATGTTTTCCAATGCTGTCATGGAGTCTGAAAACAGATCACACACGTGCACACACACACGTGCACACACACACACGCACACACTCTGTTTTGATTTGGGGTGTGTCTGTAACTGTGGTGGGTTTGGATTACAATCAAAAGAGGTGTGTGTGAGAGAGAGAGAGAGAGAGAGAATGTATAATGTGTTTGTGTTTTTATTGATGTGGAGAAGTGTGTGAAGTAATGCTGTGGTGTTTTAGTGATGCTAGTGATAAATGATTTGTGTGTGTGTGTGTGTGTGTGTGTGTGTGTGTGTGTGTGTGTGTGTGTGTGTGTGTGTGTGCAGCGTGGGAAACATGCTGTTCTCAGTGGAGACTCAGACCACAGAGGAGAGGACGCAGCAGTACCAGTCAGAGATCGAGGCTCTGTATAAAGACCTGACGGCGAAAGGCAAAGCACTCATGCTGTCCTCCGAGCTGGGGGTGTGTTTACTTTTGCTCGTGCTGTCTGTCTGTGTTAGTATAACATTTAAAGAAAAAAAAGAATATTACAAACCTTTTCACTTTCCCCCTCTCTCTCTCTCTCTCTCTCTCTCTCTCTCTGTGTTCCAGTGCCTCTGCATTTCTCGCTGTCCAACACTCTGATGTTCATTCTCTCTCATCCCTGCTTTCTTTTACTTTTTTCTTTTTTTCTTTTATTTTTTTTTCTTTTTCTGCTTTATCTTTCACACACACACTCTCTCTCTCTCTCTCTCTCTCTCTAATGTTTTTGTCTTTCAGCTTTTCCTCTACATCTTCTTTTTCTCTCTCTTCCTGTTTCTGTCTCTGGCATTCTTTCTCTCGGCCGCTTTATATTTTCCTCTTTGATTTCATCTCTCTTTCGCTCTCTTCCCTGTCCCTCGTTGTTTTTGTTTTTCTACATTTTCTGTCTCTCTCTGTTGACCTTTTTCTCTCTCTTCCTGTTTCTGTCTCTTACATTTTCTCTCTTCTGCTCCCTCTCTTTCTATTACTCTCACGTTCTCTCCCGCTCACTCTTATCCTTATTCTGTCTTTCGTTATTGTTATTGCTGCCTTTCTTTTTCTCTCGCTTCCTCCCTCACTCTATATGTCTTTCACTGTTGTTTTTTCTTTCCCTCTCTATTCCCTCAATTTCCTGTCTTTCTCTTGTTGTTTTTTCTGCGTTTTTCTCTCTCTGTCTCTCTCTGTGAATAAAGCTCACAATCCATTGGCTGGAGAGAGGTCACATGACTTTGAGCTGAAATTTAATTTAATAATACTCACTGTTTATCTCTCGCTTATTCCTTCGTGTCCGTGTGTGTGTGCAGGATTCGGATGCGGTGTGTAACCTCGTCCTCTCCCTGGTCTATTATTTCTGTAACCTCATGCCCCTGTCCCGAGGCTCCAGGTACGGACGTGTCGAACAGACGCACGCTTCATCTTCTAGTCACGAGCAGGTTTAGTCGCGATGGTGACAAGAAGCCTCGTTAGGAGTCGTTGCTTGCAAGCTTTGCAAGCAACACAATTAATATGTTCACAGATAGCTGAAGTTGTAATTTTTCATTATAGGCGAAAAATAATCGTGTAGCAAGTATCGTGCTACTAGCGGCTCACAGTGTGCTGATTAAAGTAGTGCAAGATTCATGTGAAGGAGATATGAGACCAGGTGAAGCACCAGACTTATCAGTCACATGACTCCTGGGGAAACGACACACAGTTCGAAGCAAGGCTTTATTTGGAACTTCTGCTCGACACAAGCTTCAGACCCAACCCGAGCATCAGTACAGCTTAACTGTTCACACTGATAAACACGACTGAGTGTTTGGCAACTAAATGGCAAAAAAGTCTTAAATAATAATAATATGAAGAATGAAGCAGACATCAGTAGCGTTAACCCACGACTTTATACTTTTTTTCGGGTTCCTCAAACTCAAACATTTTAATAAATCCTTAATAAGTGCTTATAACGGTATTTTAGCATCATCTGGACCTCCTAATCAAAACCATACCGCAGCCTCGGTACTCGACATGTTCTTTGATTATTTCATGAAAGCAGAGGCGTGTCATTTTAGAAAAAGAAAAACATTTTTAAAAAAGGCCTTTGTTTTAAATTGTACCTGTTCCTTAAATACATTTAAAAGAAAACGTAAGAAAGAAAAGCACATACGAGAGTTTTTTTGATCCGTCTGGGGGCGGAGCAGCTACTTTCAGGGCCAGAAAAGCTGCAAGCGTTTGCAAGAAACGAGAAATTGTTTTAGTTTTTTTAAATATCAGATCTGTGTGATTGTTTTGCTGCTTAAAATTTGCCCTTATGAGGTGATGTTGAAAATGACTGACAGATTTTAAAGCATATACAGATTTACATAGCGCAGCTTTAACTTGACACATCATAGATAATAGAGATGAGGAAAATCGATTCTGTGATGCATCGTGGTGATTCTTTTGTGTACCGATTCATATATCGCGACACTGACTCCAAAAAAACATTTTTTACATTTTTAAATTTATTTAAATGTTTGTGTTTGAGCTGGTAAAATGTTCCTTTGTAATCCTACAGGTGGTACACAGTATCGAAAGAGAATCTAAAAAAATAGTAGTGAATTGGGATATTTATAAAATCTCGACACTTATAGAATTGCAACACGGGTCAAATCGTCGCCTAGTTATCGTGATAACATGATATCGGGTCGTCCCCGTTCCTAATAGATAATATAAAGCGTTTAAAGATGGCTTTCAGGGATTTAGCAGTACAGGTTTGTTTAATCGTGGGGTATCTTGTCCTGTAATGATGTATGTTTGGTTTATCATGGGATGTGTGTGTGTGTGTGTGTGTAGCATCGTGGCATACTCGGTGGTAATGGGAGCTCTCATGGCGAGCGGGAAAGAAGTTGCAGGCAGAATTCCAACCGGGAAGGTAAAGACGAGAAAAACTAAGCCGTCCTCAGAGCACGAGAACGTCGTGTTTGTGTATAAAGTAGAAATCCCATGTTTTATCTTTCAGCTGGTGGATTTCGAAGCCATGACCACGCCCAGTCCCGACCGCTTCACCAAAACAGCCAAAAGCTGGATGAACTTGAAGAGGTGAGGATTCTTCTGCTCAGGAACCAGGAATGATCTATTAATTGTCAAATCTTCCTTTCTTTAAGAATACTAGGTGGTAGGTGGACAAATCAGGAGCCAGGTGCCTGTGACCATCAGACTTTCATGTCAATTGTTTAATGAGACTTAAGCTAATTAGTGGTAGAACTAGTTGGATTAATTTGGGAAGGCGAACCCGAATGGAAAACAGCACAGACATTTTTGAGAGTAAAACTTTCTTTATGTCTCCATCTTAGGCAAATTTTTTATTTGTCCACACGTGATGACCTAACCTTCCTGTTGTCCGCTGTCTCCTCCACACAGTCTGCCCAGCTGGTACCAGAACCTTCCGTCAGTACCCGAGACCTTCCAGTTCGCCAGAACCATGATCGAGGTCCTGAACACCGACGCGTCCTCGCACTGTCCCAAAACATCCTAAAAGGCCATCTCCGCCCCCCGTGCGTCTCTGCTCGTCCCCCGTTTCCTCTTTTCAGTCTTCCATTGCAAAGCTCTCCTTCAGAGAGCATCTCAATTGACCCCTGAAGCACACTTGACGAACTTGAAACCCTGTGATAAATCTGATTTCATTTCAATCAAAAGGGCTCGATTATCAGCGGATGATTTTCAAATCAGGAAGGATCCACAACTGTGAAGAACGGCGTTTTCACTACCAGGTTTATTAAAATACTTGAATAATAACGAGGGATTAAAACGAAGCCTTAGAAGGAAATCGAGTGGCACTCGATGACATCACTGAGTCACATACTACTGTTAATTTGAAGAAAGAATTTTTCAGTTTGAAGCGCTGCTCGTTCCCCGTGTTTTAGTTCAGAAATGTTTGTTTTATCCACTTTTACGTCTTCTTTTTCATCTCCGGTTTAAAGAACGAGGACCTCAAGGACATTTCAGTGTTTAGGAATTAAACTCGAAAGCAACGGTATGTGAGGCTTCTCAGAGCAGCGTCGGAAATGAATAAACATCTTGAGTTCATGCAAATATGTCTTGACTTTTTCTCTCTCTTTTTTTTTTTTTATGATATCCAACAGAAAAACATAAAATCTCCCAGGTTATGGTAATATCAACTATGGTAAATGTTCAGAAAAAGTGCTTTGATTAATCTAAAAAAATATCCCATGGAATTTATAATGAGAGGAATTCTGACTCCTTTTTAGTAAATCAGATCTTTTGACTCACTGAATCGATTCATTCAGATCCAAAATGACTCTCTGATCAGCAATCGATCTTTTTAAGGCTGACATGGTTTTCTATGAGACAGTATTCCGACCAGTTAACATTACAGAGTAATGACCAGAGGTGGAAAGTAATGAATTACATTTACTTGCATTACTGTAATTGAGTAGATTTTTTTGTGTACTTCTACTTTTTAAAGTAGTTTTTAAAATCTGTAATTTTACTTT
>JAQQZT010000012.1:34110791-34124868 GCA_030068275.1 Clarias platycephalus | reverse complement strand
TAGATTTTTATAAGGGTAACTTTACTTGTACTTAAGTAAAAGTTCACTAAAGTAACAGTACTTTTACTTAAGTACAACATTTTATTACTCTTTCCACCTCTGGTAATGACTCGTATAGAGGAGTCGGCAAAGGGATACAAAGGGAGTCGACTCTCTCGAAGAGTCGATTCGATGGCAAACGACACGACACCAGAGTGTGCAGCATGAAGAAGTGCTGTTCTGTTCTGTTAAGGTCTGAGCTTAAAAGTGAACTAAAGGTTCGACAGGTTTGTTGCTTTCCTCGCCGCTATTTGAAGGAATAGACCAGAGACGCCAACCGGTTCTACTCTGGTCTTCGGGATGACTTCCGAGACCAGACGCCATCGTTCGTGTGGCGATTGGAGGATTTGCACTACAATCATCCATTCGTTCCAGCATGTCCATTTGTACTTCACACAAAAGTCTTGTACGGTATTTCCACCAAAGATTCCACAAAAGAATCAATGTCACCAGATGGAAAACAGGTTCTGGGAAAAATCACCGCTGCTGTTATTCATGGAATTATTTTTAGCGTTTAATTCCAATGATTTCATCTTGACATCGACGGCCTCCCTGTTTGTTTGGTCTTTGTTACCAGAGGTTGCACCGTTCTTAAGGAAAGCCAATTATTCTTTGGAGGAATTTCTCCCATGTCCTCTGGGGAACTAAACTGCCAAGAAATCTTTACTTTTCTTTCAGCCTGTCTATTGTTCTGTTCATTAGACTGATGTTTTCATCCAAAGCAACAGGATGTCCCTGAGCAGTTGAGACTAGTTGAGACCCTCAGGCGAAGGTCTTGGACCCAACACTGGTAGCTTGGCCGCTGCAACTGATTAATGCATCACATCCCATTCTGATGGACTCGGACTATCTGCCAGTTCGGCTTCTCAGTGTTTCCAGAATAAATATGGTTTCGGTATTGTGTGAACCAGTTTTGCTCCAAATGTTTGACCAAACCAGATGAAGAAACCTTGAGAGGAAGGTTGCATCCTCTTCAGGTTCTGACTGGGAATAATTTGATATCCTGTATGAATAATCCCAGTGCCTCTGGGATACTAATTGATGCCTAGCAATAACACCACATCTTAGAATTCATCAGGTCCTCACTACACACGTTCCAGCGCAAGCTTATTAGAATGTTTGCATGCTGTTTTAGAAACACCTCCTGATCAATCAGATAAAAAAATTTAATAAATAAACAGCACTATGGTTTGAATCAGTTTAATATATTATGACAGAAATCATTGATCATATCATTTCCAGGAAAGAATTCCTCAAGGTGTGCTTTCGGATTTGAAGTGAAACAAAGGTCAAGTCCCGACAAACACAGACAGATGTTTTCACAGAAACAACCTTGTAGATGTTACAGATCCCGTTTCAGGCGTACCTTTGTTTATAGCATCGAGGAATGTTACTCATACTCGTGGAATGGGACACGATAATCCACAATTCCGGGGAAATATTGCTCAACACTGGGTAGGAGAAAAACATCAGTTCTTGAAGCGTCCATCTCTGCTAGCTGTGCGTCCCATGGGTGGGTGTTAAGAGATACTAATAGATTCATAAAGGATTACTAATAATCAAAGGAGACATACTGTACAAAGATAAAATGTGTGTGCGTGGTTATTTTGGAAAAAAAAAAACACCTCACATGGTGGTGTATTACTAGAACTCATCTAATGCCTTACCTAAGCTGAAGGTGGGACACTATTAGGTGCAGCGAGTTCACATAATAAGTCTCAAAGAAAGAGATACAGTGTACATGTACTTTAGTGGAGACAGTAATATTTCCAGGTTGTTTATGAATTATTGGATGATAAGAGAGAGACATGGTCTACATATTTCTTAGCTCTCAGCTGGGCGCTCTGTAACTCACAAGAAACATCGTTGCGAAGGAAGGCGGCTTAAGGGTGAAAAAATATGTACAAACTGCTCCTTTAAATTCGAGTTATACAATATCACCCCGTCTTACAGAAACACTCAAGAGTCAGAGCTCAAGCTTCAAACTCGCACAGGTAGTACATGCGCCGGTCGCAGTAGTTGTCCCACCAGTCGCCGTCATCGGAGGACATGGCCACGCAGTTCTCCCGTTTCCCGCCGTCCGGCTGACTTGACAGGAAGTGCTTCCTCCACTGGAAATAGGAGACCCGGGTGCCGTCGTCAAACAGGTAGAGCCCCTCGGAGCGCAGGTCGTTGATGCCTAACCACACGGGCCAGTTACTGCCAGGCAACGCCAGCTTCACATACTCAGCCAGAGCCTCTTGTTCGCGCCGGTCCCGCGGCATTGCCATGCGTCCTCCGCGCTCCTGGCATTTCTGAGATGCGCCAACGTAGGTGTCGTACACGCGGTACAACAGGAAGCACTTCTGCCCCACCTTCCGGCCCTTAACGCAACCTGATAAAAGAAAACATTCATAGACGCTGTTAAACCGCAACCAGGTTGCAATCCCATAATGACAAAGTTGTCGATCAGCCTGCCGTCATTTCCCGGTCCACAAACCTTCGAGACGACCGACTTCTTTGCGGTTGTCCTTGCAGAAGTTCGAGACGTCGTAGATAGAATCCTCGACGTCAGCCACTTTGCCCTCAATCCGTAACAGTCTGTCCAGGAGCTGGCTCACCTTCACGTCCAGCGTGTAGTGGCCCACGTTCAGCTTGTGGAGGGCCTGGTCCAGCGCCGCCAGCCTGGACACTGAGGCACACAACAGAAAACAAACAAGACTTGCACGAATGGCTGATTGGTTTCATCATTTCAGACTTTCTAAATTTTTCCGCCCAAACAGACAGAATGAAGATGTTTAGCTTGGCTAACTGTACAAGCTCAAAACAAAAACATGTAAACATGTGGTCTCAGCAGAGCACACTCAACACGGTGATGGAAGACAGACCGCTCCTTTAAATTTTGTCCAAGTTTTTTTTTTTTTCCGAAAGCTAAACATATCTAATGAGACAGGGATTTTATTATTATTAATAAATCTCGGCGAGGTACAAACGCGTAATTAAGGTTTAATGCAATAACTTAGACGCTCTTTACACCCTGCTGTATATCATTTGTGATCCATCAAAACTACAAAGTAACTCTTTGATGATGACTTGCGTGTCTAGAGCGGCTTCTGTGCGCGCCTGTCTCATCACGCCTGGTCTAGGTGATGGTACAAACAAACACACTGCTGCCTGGTGTTTGTGTTGTTAGGAGACGCACACAAGTAGTTGTAGTTGCTGTCGTAGTCGCTTTCGGCGACCGTGGGCTCTGGCTCGGGCTCTGGTTCTGGCTCGGGCTCTGGTTCTGGCTCGGGCACTGGCTCTGGCTCGGGCACTGGCTCCAGCTCTGGTTCTGGCTCTGGCTCGGGCTCAGGTTCTGGTTCTGGCTCTGCCTCGGGCTCCTCAATGTCTGGGGTGTCTCCTCTCGGTCTCTTTCCGTTTGAGTCACTCTGCAATCAGAGGACACCAAACAAACACAGTGCAAACACTGCATGCTGTAAATACAACTCCTAATTCTGGATAAAAAATGCCCAATTTAATTACCACAGCTGTAACTACTGCATAACATTTCTAACTGCATGGTGCACAAACTTTAAAACAGATCACATGGAGTGACTGTACAGGAGTGACTGCATACTGCAAGAGCAGCTTTAATTACTGGGAAAGAAATACCAGACATTACAAATACAGCTGTACTGTCTGCAAAGAAAGTTATGATTCATACAACTCCAACTGGGAAATGCTGTGCTGGAAATACCGCATGTTGCAAATACAGCTGCAAATACAGCTTCAAATACTGCAAAAGAAATATTGCAAATTGCGAATACAGGTCAAAATACGGCAAAAGAAACACTGCGCATTACGAAAACGGCTGTAAATACTGGGAAAGAAATGCCATACTTGAGTACGGTAGTAAAGGTAGTTATGAATACTGGGACTCCAACTGTAAATACTGTGCAAGAAGTACATTACAATTACAATTTCAGCTGTAAATACCATACATTATGAATATGGTTGTAAATACTGCAAAAGAAATACCATGGTACGAGCAGGGATGGTAATACTGCAAAGGAAATACCAAATTCACATTATGAATACAGCAATGGAAATACCACACATTACAAATTAAGATAAAGCCTTGTAAAATAAACACCGCACATTACAACTTCACCTGGAAAAACTGAACGGGATATTGAATACCACAACTCCAACAGGGAATACTGCACAGGAAATGCCACACGTTACAAATACTGCAGAGGAAATAAAAGACATTTCAAATACTGCAAAAGTAATACTACACATTACAAATGCAGGTGTATGTACTGCAAAAAAAGTACTGCGAAAAAATTAAGGTCAGGGGTAGCTTAGTGGTTAAGGCATTGGTCTGAAGTTCAAATCCCACGACCACCAAGTTGTCCCTGTTCGGCCCTTGAGTAAGGCCCTTAACCCTCAACTGCTCACATGTATAATGATAAGTCGCTCTGGATGACGGTGTCCGCCAAATGCCTAAATGTAAATGAAATACCGCTCGTTACAAACACCACAAAGGAAATACTGCACATTACAAACACCGCAAAGGAAATACTGCGCGTTACAAACACCGCAAAGAAAACACCCCACATTACAAACACCGCAAAGGAAACACCCCGCGTTACAAACACCGCAAAGGAAATACCCCGCATTACAAACACCGCAAATTAAGTACCCCACGTTACAAACACCGCAAAGGAAATACCCCGCGTTACAAACACCGCAAAGGAAATACCCTGCGTTACAAACACCGCAAATTAAGTACCCCGCGTTACAAACACCGCAAAGGAAACACCCCGCGTTGCAAACACTGCAAAGGAAACACCCCGCGTTGCAAACACCACAAACGAAATACCGTGCGTTGCAAACACCGCAAAGGAAATACCGCACTTTGCAAACACCGCAAAGGAAATACAGCGCGTTGCAAACACCGCAAAGGAAATACCGCACTTTGCAAACACCGCAAAGGAAACACCCCGCGTTACAAACACCGCAAAGGAAATACCCCGCGTTACAAACACCGCAAAGGAAATACCCCGCGTTACAAACACCTCAAATTAAGTACCCCGCGTTGCAAACACTGCAAAGGAAACACCCCGCGTTGCAAACACTGCAAAGGAAACACCCCGCGTTGCAAACACCGCAAAGGAAATACCGCGCGTTGCAAACACCGCAAAGGAAATATCGCGCGTTGCAAACACCGCAAAGGAAATACCGCCCGTTGCAAACACCGCAAAGGAAACACCCCGCGTTACAAACACCGCAAAGGAAATACCCCGCGTTACAAACACTGCAAAGGAAATACCGCACGTTACAAACACCGCAAAGGAAAACTGCACGTTATAAATACAGCTGGAAATACTACATTTTACACATTCATCCGCAGTTATCTTAGAAGACATGTTGGAAACACACTGCCTATACAGTACAGTAACATACTGCACAGTTCAGCACAAAGACACGCACATCCAGCTGTAAGTGCCGCCCAAATACAGTAATATCGCATGCTGCTCGTACAGCTGTGAAATACCACACGCGGAACGGTGACTAAGAAAATGCCGCTTGTGTCAATTTTGGAAAGACACCTGTGAAAGAGTACACGAGGAATTCTGTACACCTGTCCAATAACTGCAGCAAACACTACACAACAAACGACAGGAAATGCCTTCATTTCTGGGTCACCTGTGAGGATGATGATTATGATGATGAAGAATGCATCAATGTAAATGCATCATAATATAAGTGTTATTTATCTTTTAGATAATTAGACAAAATTAAGCAAATAATTTCACCATTCGATCATTTCGTATCCGGTTTGAGCCGGGCTGGTGGTGTGGACGCGTCTCACCTGGACATCCTGAGCAGGCTGGTCCCGGGCGAGTGCGGTGGCGTTTGCTCCGGTCTCGGCCCAGGACGTGTGCGGCAACGCCAACGCGGCAAGCAGGAGCACTGCTAACTCCATCTTCTGCTCTCTGTCGTTCTCTCCGTCTGAAACTCTCTGTCTGTCTCTGTGCTGCTCGCTCCCTCGCTCTGTCCTGACTGATCTTGTCCAACAACAGGAAACCCTCTTCCCACCTCCCACTTCCACCGAGTGTTAACTCTCTCTCTCTCTCTCTTTCTTTGTGTGTGTGTTGCACACTCTCAGACTCTTATTCATTCATCTCTATTTAGGAAAAAAAGAAAAGAAAAAAAAACCCTGAGGCCTGTCTTGTTGGAACAAAGCCCGTTGTAATGTGTGAAATCTTCCAGTGCCTCCTGGAGCAGGTTGTAATGAGTGTGTGTGTGTGTGTGTGTGTGTGAGCGAGCAGAAAGCTCAGTTTCCTTTAAGCATGGAAGGAATTCCGAGCACCGGCCGGGGCCACACAAAATGCTCTCATTCTTTCTCCAGTGTTTGGATGAGACGGAGGATGGAGGCGTGGAGTCTGGCCTGAAGTCCTCCAGTCCTTTTCCCTTTTTCATTACATAACTAACTTCATTTCACTAAATCCGTCCCAGATGAGAATAAATACAGGACACAAAGAGCACACTCTACTACACGGCCTTTAAAACACCAGCTTAACGAGCTCTTCTCCGGCCTCACAGCTAACGAGACTTCTTACAGTCGTGGCCTGACGAAGTTCTGGCACAAAATAGGGACTAAAATAGAGTCCGCATGCAAGGAATTACAGCAATTGGAGATTTACAGCCTGCATTAAAAAAAAAGAAATGTGGCGAAATTATTGGCGCCCGCATTTTCCAATGAAAGCAGTGCCGACAACACATCAAATACGTACTAATAAGCATTCATCAGATGTGTCACAATATTTCTGTAATTGATTTGGGGCCCTAAAGTACAAAACCCGAGCACATGAACTCAACAGGGGAAGCGTCGGTCCTCCCTGAATATCGTATGCTTCATCCTGATTCCAATTTCAGTGGATTTGGTTTCAGGGTTTCGTTTTTCTATTTTGTTTCTGAGTTTTCTGTTATGTGTTTGTTTATTTATTTACTTATTTATTAATTTGGTGTTATCTTTTTGGTTTTTGCATCACCCGCCTGTGAAGCCACTCCATCGCAGGACACACACATACACACACTCACACACTACAGGCAATTTGGGAAAGTCAATTAGAATAATCTGCACGTGTTAGGACTGTAGGAGGTAACATGAGGAAACCCACCAAGCACAGGCGGAACATACACACTCCACGCACGCAGACCCCAGGCGAGAATCAAACGCACAGCCTGGAGGTGAAACGCGACAGTGCTAACCAATAAGCCACTAAGCCATGCTGCCGGAAGCATAGATGTGCACTAACTATTTAATTGTATTATTAATTGTTGTTTTTTCTAAAAAAAAAAGCACATACTGTATACGAATTACCTTTGGTTTTCATCGCCACCTGGTGGACTCAAAGAGAAATGCACACATTTAAACATTCGGCAATTTACACATACTGTATACGAATTATACCTACGGTTTTCATCGCCACCTGGTGGACACAAAGAGATATGCACACATTTCAACATTCGGTAATTTATACATTATACCTATGGTTTTCATCGCCACCTGGTGGACACAAAGAGATATGCACACATTTGAACATTCGGTAATTTATACATTATACCTATGGTTTTCATCGCCACCTGGTGGACACAAAGGGTAATTCAAACTTTTTAACACAGTGATTCTCTCACTCTCACTTATCTTCTATACCGCTTTATCTTGTATTCAGGGTCGCGGGGACCTGGAGCCTATCCCTATTTCATAGTATTATTTTTTTTAATAACTAAATTCGTCTTTACCTTCAAATGTGTTTTTTTCGCCGGTGTGTGTGTTTGTGTTTAAATATATATATATATATATATGTGTGTGTGTGTGTGTGTTTGTGTTTAAATATATATATATATATATATATATATGTGTGTGTGTGTGTGTGTGTGTCTGTGTTTAAAAGCTCTGTTTCGGTGAAACAAGCACGGGTAAAGAAAAATGTATATAATATTTATATATGTAAAAAAAAGTTTAGACTGGATGAATGAAGTACTTTTGGAAGCTGAAAGAGTCGATCCTTTTTATGAGTCAAACGACTCCCTCAATAAAGTGCAAATTCCCATATGTCCAGCTTTAGGAGGAATTTTACCGTATTTATACTTAAATATATATAAGTTTTGCAGTGCTTGTTTTTTTTTTTTTTTTTAATAAATGTGACTAGAAGACATAAAAAACTTTCAAACAAAAAGCACATTTCTCTTTGTGTCCACCAGGTGGCGATTACCGAGTGTTAAAATGTGTGCATTTCTCTTTGTGTCCACCAGGTGGAAATGAAAACCATAGGTATAACGTGTATATACACACACAAAGAGAAATTACACAGCGTCAGCCAAAATAATGTACAAACTCTTCAGGAAAAGTAAAACGTGTATAAATATTTTAACACTAAATTCATTTCTATGCGTTATATATTGATATATATATTATGATATTATTGTTATATTAATATAACATACGTCATACTATTTGTGTTTATAAATTGTTTTGCTGACTCATGCACACATTTTATCGTTCAGTATTTATTTCGTAGTTTTTTTTTTTCATTCAATAACAAAATTATAATATGAATAAATAAAATAAAACTTTGCTTTACATTTTTTTTTTATGTTTTTGACTAAATGTGACTAAAAGACAAAAAAAAAAAAAAATGTGTGCATTTCTCTGTGAGAAATGCACACATAGACAATGAGGAATTTTGAGGAATTTTGTTATTTAAAGAAAAAAACGGAAATAATTATATATACGGATTGTGCCTCTGGTTTTCATCGCCACCTGGTGGACACAAAGAAAATATGCACACATTTTAATACTCAGTAGTTATCTTTCTGTTTTTATCTTTTAATAATAAAATTTCTTTTTAGATATGAATAAATAAACAATAGAACATTGTTTTATATTTTTTTTATCATACGCAAGTTGACTCTGACACTCACCTGGAAGAAATGAATCAATGATTCACAAATGATTTTATAAAAACGATTCATGTTCAACTAGGGGAGAAGTCAAGGACAGGAAATGGTTTGAAATCTCATAAATACTTTATTTTAAACAGGTCACACGGTTGCTTTACATGATCATGACACCATACA
This sequence comes from Clarias platycephalus, assembly GCA_030068275.1. Taxonomy (NCBI): domain Eukaryota; kingdom Metazoa; phylum Chordata; class Actinopteri; order Siluriformes; family Clariidae; genus Clarias; species Clarias platycephalus. Next base: position 34,115,715 of record JAQQZT010000012.1, on the reverse strand, counting down.
GAGATATATATATATATATATATATGACAGAAAGTTTATCAAAAAAGTCTAGAAAACCCTACGACTGTAGCGTAAAAGGCGGCGTTCTTTCATTTAATAGCCCGAGATAAATCGTATAAAGCATCGCAGCACTAGTACTTAGGTCTTAATAACAAAAACAAAAAAGGACAACAGAAAAATTTGCAGGGGCAAGGCACGACTTCGGAACAGCCTCGATATCTAAAATGCTAACAAGCCAAGATGCTAGCGCAGACTAGTTAGCGTTACGTCATAACCTGTCAAAAAATATCCCTTCGCTCTTGTTCGTTCCTGAAGCGTCCCATCGTTTCCAGGTTCACCGTTCCACATGTGTTATTGCCGTACTGTGAATACGTTTGCGTTTCTACTGAATTTCAGAGCTACAATCAGTACGATGGGTTTCTTCAGTGATGTGCAAATTAAAGAAAGCAAACACTTTTTGGCAGGAAACGATTCATTCCTTAAACCAGAATGACACTAACGAGTCTACATGCACCAGCAGGTCAGGGATATGAGATACTAATTGTAGCTTTATTAAGAGGTTTATTAAGATGGATCTGGAACGGATTTGTTTTGTGTGTGTGTGCGTGGTGGATGTAGGAGGTCCTGTCGTCTGGAACGTTTTCTGCTGCTTGCGCTCAGGTTCAGGGGGTTACCAGTTGTCCAAAAAGTCAAAACCGGTCTTCAGGATGGAGCTGCTTGTGTTGTACTGTAATAATAAGAAAACAAACTCACAACTTTCATTGGTTTCCATGGTAACAGCTAAGATACGCATGACCAAAACATGAGCGGACATACCTGTGAAAAGGCCGGGCTTCCGGCTTGCAGGTTGTTATCTTCCTTCTCTTTGTCGTGAGTCGACTCCGAGGGTGTCTTGGTGCTCAGGCCGGGACTGAACACGTCCTCCAGAGTGGCGCTGACGGATGGCAGGGTGCTCTGAGATCTCTCCCAACCCCCTAGCGGCGCACTGGGCGCCGGGGCGATACTCATAGGCGTCGGCGTGACGCTCAAGTTGACGTTCAAAGGCGCCGGGGTGACTCCTACGGGCGCAGGAGGAGGTGGAGCCGGTGGTTTCGTCACTCTCGGTTTAACCGGACGTGGCACCGCGGCTTCCTGCGCCGCTTCCTTGGGTACGGAATCGGACCTCATGTATGAAGGCAGCGGCTTCTCCCCTTTCTCCAGAGACTTGATCTGACTCGGCGTGAGCGACTGGAAGTCCGCCTTCTCGCCTTCCAGACGCGACCTCTCTGCGTTCAGCTTCCAGAAAGACGCCTCCTCGTCACGCCGCACCGACAACGACACTTCGGGCCCGGGCGTCTTGGGCTTGGATTCGGGAATGGACGAGGACGTAGAGGACGAGGAGGATGAGGACTCCGGAGCGCCGGTTATCACGCTGAATTCCAGCTGACTCTGTGTGGAGAGAAGAAGAGAGCACGACATGTGAGAGAACGATGAAGAATGTGGGACAGGGGGGTATTTTTAGTCGCGGCGGCGTCCTACATACTTTAGTCTCCCAAGAAAAAGGCGCGGAGTGTTCGTCCTGCCAGGTCAGATCCTAGAGAAGGGAAGAAAAATAAAGACAGATTCAACTTTTAGAGAAGGAGAACGAAGGATGAGTTTATTGAGACTAGGGGACAGGACGCGGTCGGGTCCCCCTACACAGATGTCCCCCCCCCCCCTACACAGGATTAGGGACAGCGAGCCATGGACACAGCAGTGACTCTGACCTCCTCTCCGAAGTGCACGGTCTTCTGCCCGGTCTGGATCAGCAGTTTGGGGTAACACACCACTTCGTCTCGGTCCGTCCGGTGCATGGCGTAGCGCGCGCGGACCTTCGGCTCCATCATCCCGTCGTCGATCGCGGTGTCCTGCTCGGCGGGAGACATGTCCTCCCAGGCCTCGCCGTACTTCTCCTTGATCTTCTCCCTCTCCTGCATTATCTTCCGCGCCATGGAGTTGATCGAGCTGAAATACTCGTGCTTCTTCGCCTCGGTGAGACGCGGGTCCGCCGCCGCTCCCTCCATCGCCGTGGCGGCCATTTTCCCTTCTCTCCGCAAACAGAGCCGCTGTGACGTCATGACAACCGGATCAGTGTGGGCGGGGCCGCGACTGGATTCCATGGCAGCGACGCCCGAGACATTCCAGAAGCTGCTAGTAACAGAGGTCTCTTAACTTCCGGGTTTTATTCGGAAACAAAACAAAGTAAAAAAAAAAAAAATAATAAATACATAACAAACAAACTAGTATAATAAATCTGAGTTACACCACACCGTGAAGTGTTTTATTTCAATAACGTGCTGATTATAATATATTGTTTAATTTAATCATAACGTGGCATCCTTTTTTTTTTTTTTTTAAGATAAAAAAAATAATTACATGTATACGTTGCTGTGAAGCACAACACATCCAGTTTAATCCTGTTTTCTCTCAGTCGTGTTTTATTTTTTTTTTTTATAAATCTGCAAAAATGTCAACAATTCTGTGTTTTTCTGTCAATATGGGCTGCTGTGTGTACATTAATGAGGGAAAAAATTAACTTAAATGATTTTAGCAAATGGCTGCAATTTAACAAAGAGTGAAAAATTTAAGGGGGTCTGAATAATTTCTGTACCCACTGTATACACACACACACACACACACACACACGTGTCCCTCTGCACTGGCCTTGTAGAATAGGTTAAGGAAAAAATATTTGCTTAATGAAATTCATTATTATTCTCACTCATGTATTTATTTATGAAATCTCCCACAGTATTGCGACATGGTAATCTTGTCTCTGGAAAAGCTGCTTGAAATTTTACACAAACTAAATAAATCCATGTATTTATTGCCAGCTTTAAAAATGTGCCCCACTAGAAAAACATCTTCTTCGATGGTTAACATTTTCACACATAAGACACTGCCAATGTTAAGTAAAGAATTCCTCAGGTACATACAACAGACTGGTGGCATCAAACAAGTGTATGTGTATACTGAATATAGACTGTATATATAAAACAGAAATCCTCAGTGGGCGTTGTGTGGGTGTTTTCCACAGGTAGTCCTATCACAGGCTTGTCACAGGTGGTCCCCATTGAATGTAACGGTAGGCAGTGTGATCAGTTTTTTGAGAGGAAAAAATACCACATACGAAATGGCCAGTTCTTAAGCAATAAAATCAAGCACCTAGGCATTACAAACATTTGTGAAATAACGGCTCGCACTCAGGATCTCAGGGAATTCCAGCAATGGTACCCCAATATGATGCCACCTGTGCAATAAGTCCAGTCGTGAAATTTCTAGTGATGGTTAGGTGAAGCCTCATTTAAGTGTCTTGGCTACCCAGCCAATAGTTTCACCCAAAAAATTTTTCATAAAGCTTGATTCAAGGGCTCATTGCACTGCCATCTAGTAGACAAATTTTGTGTAGCAACTAGATTGTAACATCGTAAGCCGCACAATTAATATGGACCTAGCTGCAAGTGTAATGCTGCAATCAAAATGTGTGGCTTTAATTGTCATTGGTCACGTGACACGCCTCAAAGCGAGGAGACGTAATTGAGCGGCAGGCCTGCACAGAGCAGTGTTGCCAGCTGTATTTAGCAAGTATTCAGACCCCTCTAGCGACACATTTTTTAAAAAGCGCCTAGCGACAAATCTAGTGAATGTTTCTGGTGTTACTGAAGACTTTGATGTGTACGTATATGTTTATATATATAAACAAACAACAACAAAAAATAACTCCGCCAGAGTGTCTATTTTGGGTCACTTTAACTGGTCCCAAGCCTGGATAAAGGAGGAGGGTTGGAATTGTGAATTAAAAAAAATAATAATAAAATACATTTTTTTAAAAAAATGTAACACTAGCTAATTAACACTAGCTTATATGTTCCTTTTGTATTCTATCTATTTCTTTTCTTTTTTTATTATACAATTAACAAAAGCAAAAAAGGCCTGTAACATTAGCTTGTCCTATTCTTTTTCAATTCTATCTCATTTTATTTTATTCTATTACATTGTAATAATAATAATAATAATAATAATAATAATAAAAACCTTGCTACATGCACCATGTTAAGCTAACTGAGACTTGTTATAGCACTTGCATATCATTGCTCTTTTGTTTTTTTTTATGCTTTAATAAAAAAAAATAATAATAATAAATAATAATAATATTATATATCTAAGCAGGATATTTGACAGAAAAAAAGTTATTTTGTATAGTTCTAAACTTATTTAGGGTGTTTTTACCTAAATACTTTTTGTCATGACATTAGGTAAATTACGCAATGACATCATTTAGCGACTTCTAGCGACTTTTAGGACAGTCAATGGCTACTTTCCTTACAGAGGAGCTGGGAACACTGGCACAGTGTCCAGACCTCAACCCGATAGGAATGAAATAGAGCGAAGACTGCAGGCCAGGCCTTCATGTTCAACATCAGTGTCTGACCTCACAAATGCGGATCTGGAAGAATGGTCAAAAATTCCCATAAACACACTCCTAAACTTTGTGGAAAGCTGTCACAGAGGAGTTGAAGCTGTTACAGCTGGAAAGGGGGTGGGGTCAACATCATATTAAACACTATGGATTAAGAACGTTACTCAAGATGTTATTCAGTTTCATATGCACGTAAAGGCAGGCAAGCAAATACTTTTGGCAATGTGGTGTATTTTCAGAGTGAGCAAAAAAAATGCTACAGGAAAAGAAAAACATCAACCAATCACATGGCAGTTGCTTCAATGCATTTAGGGGTGTGGTCCTGGTCAAGACAATCTACTGAACTCCAAACTGAATGTCAGAATGGGAAAGAAAGGTGTTTTAAGCAATTTTGAGCGTGGCATGGTTATTGGTCCCAGACGGGCCGGTCTGAGTATTTCACAATCTGCTCAGTTACTGGGATTTTCACGCACAACCATTTCTAGG